>CAUOFW020000681.1:0-224767 GCA_963454935.2 Ilex paraguariensis | reverse complement strand
CCCAAGTTGCACCCATAATCAACGTTGTAGGTGAGCTACCTCAAATCCTAATTTGTTGTACATTGACGAGTATACCCTTCAAAAAAGTTATGCTAAGTGGAAAAATGGAGAGAATGTGGGTGTACATTTGTCCTTGAAATTTGTATTATAAGAATAATTGAATAGATGGAGAGGGGTCGTGATCCCCTGCTACAAAGCCGTAAGAGTGCTTTACCTTGACATTTATATTATAAGAATAATTGAATAGATGTAGCGGGGTCCCTGATCCCCCGCTGCAGAGCAGTAGGAGTGCTTTACTTGAAATTGAGTATCAGTCAAATTGAATAAATGGAGAGGAGTACTGATACCCTGCTGCACAGCAGTAGGAGTTCTTTACTTGACCGTGACATTTGAGTATAAGACAAATTGAATAGATGGAGAGGATCGAACTTGTTATTTAAACAAGTAAAAGTTGTGTCTCGAGTGAGGATAGCATAATTTTTTTGCATATTTATGAAGTTTTGAAAAATTTAAACATCTCAAAAATAGATAAAAAAGTAGGAATTTATCGAATGAATGCTCTCCTTCGTATACGTCAAGAGTCCATCAATAAGAAAGAGATGAAAAAAAATTGAACTCAATTTCTACAATAATGAATATGAGTGCACTTGAAATTCTTACGAGTTATACATTTGTGTATTGATAAGACTATTCACTATTTCTTAAAACTCAATCTCTCTTCCAGATAAAATGTATAGTTAAGAGAAACTATGAATCAGAATAAAAAATTTGCCCCACCTATGAAGAAATATTTTATAGTCTCATTAGATCATACATCTTTTTTGATATATCTAAATAATAAATAAGGGTAAAAATAAAATATTTTAAAATTACAAAGATAATTATTAAATCGGTAGCACCACGTCAAAATAAACCTTTTAAAGTCGCGGCTAATTGGATAGATGGAGTGGAGTCCCTGATTCCCTGCTGCAGAGCAGGCGTGCTTTACCTGAAATTTATATTACAAGAATAATTGAATATATGGACAGTCCCTGATCCCCTGCTGCACAGCAATAGGACTACTTTCCTTTCCCTTGAAATTGAGTATAAGACGAATTAAATACATAGAGAAGAGTCCCTGGTCCCTGATCCCCTGCAGCACAGCAGTAGGAGTGCTTTACTTTCCCTTGAAATTGAACATATGACTACGCCTATCAAAGTCTGATACGATACGATTAATTGACACAAATTGACATGAATTAAATAAGTTTGTGTGAGACCTTAACGGGTTCGGGTGATAAACAGGTTGACCCGTATAATAAACGGATTATATTAGGGTGAGTCATGTCAACCCATTTATCATCCGTATATCCGTTTTAATATAATAATAAATTAATAATTATTTTAAAAAATTAGGCATTTTTTTAAGTGACAGCCACAAATTTTTTTTTAATTTAGTGACAGCCACAAAAATATAATAATAAATTAATATTAAACAGATTAAACGATTCGTGTTCGTGTTAAAATTTTTATCAATTTATTAAATGGGTCATATATGAGTTTACATATTTTTTATTCATCACTCGTTTAACTCGACACGTTTAACACCTATGACAAATCGAATAGACGGAGAGGAGTCCATAATCCCCTACTGCACTATTGCCCTTGAAAGCAATAGGAGTACTTCCTTACTTTCCCTTGGAAGTGCTTTACTTTGGCCTTGAAAGTGCTTTACTTGAAATTTATATTATAAGAAAATTGAATACATAACCAACTATGGTAGCCGTGTTGGCCAGGGCCTCTGACCTTCCAGTGAGAGGTCAAGCGTTCGAAATCTTCTGCACTTAAAAAAGCAGTATTATGATATTTGTTCACAGAATGATCTAGTTTCAGTAGAGCTAGTCTTTCTAAATCCACCACTAGAATCCCCCACCTGGCAAAAAAAAAAAAGTCCTTTTAATCCACCACTATAAATTTCGCAGCAGGCCGCAGAAATCCCCAGCCACCCTCAACTCCAAACGCCGCAGACACCCTCAAATCCCCCCTATTACTATCCTTGCACTACTATCGAAGTCTGATATTCCTACAAATCCCCTGTTACTATCCTTGCATTACTATCCAAGTCTGATATTCCTACATTTCCCTGTACTATCCTTCTACAAACTTAGCTGATTCTTCTTCTTGTTCATGGCCTCCTCAAAACCAATAAGAACGACCCTTCTGAATGATGAGAGAAAGTATACGAATTTTGCTCTAATGTCCGCAGAAGATATTCCTGAGTTTGCTGTCATGATACCAAGTTCGCGAATTTTTGCTAGACCCAAAAAATTGCATATGGCAACATTGAATGACATGTTGGTTGTCTCAATACGATATCCTTTAATAGCTTTTGTTGATATCATTTCTGATGGATAATGAGTTGTTTCCTCTCTTTTAACTTTGAATTCTCTCCTTTAATAGCTTTTGTTGATATCATTTCTGATGGATAATGAGTTGTTTCCTCTCATTTAACTTTGAATTCTCTCTGATCTAATCTTATATGTATGTTAGACATAGCTCATAAGCCTCCATTGAAGGCTCGCCATTAATCTTTAACAGCCTCAACACTACAATTGTAATTGCTGCGTAAATTATATCACACTTTCAAAATATCCTTTGATCCAAGCTCAGTAGGACTGGGCTTCTATTGAAGACTCAGTTGATGACAGCCGTGCTCAAAGTATAGGACTCGGCTGAGAAAAGATTATTGGGCTGCAGAGACAAAGAGGTTTGCCAGTTGGGTTTCGATTTTCAGGTATATTGGCCGGTAGGTAGCAAAGAATTTTTTTCACGTGTTACTGGGTTCTTGACATGGGCCCACTATGAGCTCAGATTCATAAATTTCGGCTTTGGAAATGATTCCTCATAAAAGTTGTCGTATTGTGGAGTTAGTTTAGTGTTTCTGTCAACTGTTGATCTTGACCAAGAAAATACAGAGGACGAGGGCATCGAAAGGGGCCAACTTGGCCTAAACGCTGAGTCCTGTAAATTTCTTGGTATTTCAGCCGGAGATGAGGTTAACATAAAAGTGTAAGTATTTTCAGTAATTATGGATGTTGTGTTAATAAATGCAATTTGTTTGAGGATTTTATGTTATCGTATATGTTGATTTTTTTTTTTTAGGTTTGTTCCACCGTCAAAGGGACTTGATTTGTCACACTTGAGGATTGAGGTGGATTTACTGGATGGAAGTTCAACTCATCAGCCGGTTCTAGCTTCCAACTTGGTGATAGAATTTGTGAAAACATTTAAAAAGCAGGTGATTTTTCTTTTCAATTTGTTATCTGTTTGCTTCAGCTACATCTATCTAATTTATCTTAAATATAATTGTGTCAATATGTAGATTTTTACTGAATTTCAAAGCATCTTGTTGAGATATGGCGGCAATATCTATCACTGCACGGTTGCTGAGGAGAAAAATTCCCCTGCCCCAAAGCGAGGGATGCTCCGCAAGACAACAAAAGTGATTGTGGAGGTTTCTAGTTCTATGGTATACTCACATAACCTGGATATGTTTTGCTCTGTTATATATGTGCAATTCACTCGAGTACATGTTATTCGATACCATATGAAAACAGTGCAAGTCAAATAAATGGGAGGGATTTAGTATGACGTGGGACTTCATTTGTGATTTGTCAAAAAGGTTTGCACACACCAAATATAGCTTGAGGAAAAAAAAATAAGGGTAAATTATATTTGGATCCCCTGACATTTGACTTTATTACACGAACACCCCTCACATTTTAAAAACTACACTAAGACCCCAATAGATGGACGTTGTTAACGATATTAACAAAAAAGACTATTTTACCCTACATATAATTAATTAAAACTTAAAAAAATCAAACCCATTACCCACGTCTCTCTCTACCACAACACTCAGTGGCACAACACCAGCCCTTCATCACCCACACTCTTTCTCCACTCTTACCAATATCCAATATCGACCCCGTCGAAAATCCAAACGCAACAGCGAATCCAACAACCAACACCTCCAAGACTATCTTACCCTATATTTAATTAATTAAAAATTCGAAAAATCAAACCCATTACCCAAATCTCTCTCTCTCACACAGTGAGAAACCTAATACCCAGCAACGCAGCACCAACCCCCCACCATCCCACTCTTCCCCCACTGTTACCAATATCCACTACTAACGTCGTTGTAAATCCAAACGCAATAGCGCATCCAACAACCAACACCTCCAACGCCAAAGAGACCCACCCACAACCGATATCATCGTTTCTCCCAATCTGAATCCCATCACGGATCTGATTCTACACACTAGGTTTTATTGTAGATCTAAAATTGAAGGAGATATTTGTGTTTTCAATATTATTTATTTGTTTAATAGAGAGTATGACATGATAGAAGGGTATTTTGGGTATTATATCAAATTTTGTTGATGATGTCATCTTATTTCGTTATTTATTTGACGTCCGTTAGACTGGAGGGGTGTGACCGTCACACACCTTAAAATATCAAGGGATTTTAGTGTAGTTTTTGAAATGTGAGGGGTGTCTTTGTATTAAAGTCAAATGTCAGGCAATTTAAGTATAATTTATCAAAAAAAAATCGCACATCAAGCTTGTTTTTGGGGTTGGAAGCTGTAAAGATCAATTCTCCATGAGACTTCCTTCCTAAGCCTATCAAGTACCCATTGGCGTTCCCCTGTTTTGCACTGAGGGGGTCTTACCACTGGCCTTCCTGTTTTGCGAGGATTTCACTTGCTATGACTTCCATAGTTTACAGATGTTCGTAGTTACATTAAGGGTTTATGTGATTTATCTATAATGCACGTCACAAAGAACAAGACATGAGATGCTTTCAACTTCCTTTTATTGAGCTCCGAGCATTCATTGTATATTCCAGTGCTAGAAATTCTATGGACAGTTCTAGATTTATCTATGTGGCTAACTTGACCATGACATAATAGTAAGGTCATATGTTAGGAGGGTGATCGTCTTAGATTTTATTCTTACACCTTCAAGAAAAATGAGAAGACGACAAGCAAAATTTGAAGCTCGTTTATTTTCTTAGTAATTGTATAGAAGAGGGTTTTGGTGTCCCCATCTTTTATGATTCTTTTAATTTTCCAAACCTTGTTATTTTTTTATTTCTCTGGTTCCCTTAAGTGAGCAACCAAACATGTGTGAACATTTGATTTTTTAGCCAATGTAAGCACTGCACCTATTTACATAGGATTTTTTTGATGTACATATCCTTTTGTATGGTAAAAGTCTAGGTTCAAATTATGCAAAGTAGGCAAATGAAGCGAAGGTTGAAAATCATGCAACACTATTACGTTTCTATAATTTAGGTAATTTTGGTAATAGGGGGTTAGTGTTTTTCTTTTTTTTTTTTGCAATTTATTCTAAAAAAAATTAATAACACGTTTAGAATGTGTTTACATTTTTTTTTACTGTCCCATCTTAAAAATAAGATTAAAATATAAAAACATTAAAAATAATACTTTTAAAAACATCAAAAAAAAAAAAAAATACACGATCCAATTAATGAGATCTTACCTTCTTGTTAACACTAATATCTAGGTCTTTTAGTTGAATGTATAAAAACATTTTCCTTTCTTTTTCTCTCTTTTCGTCATCTGTCCCTGTCTCTGTCCCTGTCTCGCTGGTTTCTCTCTTCTGAAACCGATGCCGAAGTCTCTCTCGCTGGTTTCTCTCATCTGAACCGAAGCCAAAGACGCAGAAATGGAATATTAAATCGAAGATGAAGACGAAACCCACTTCGTCTCTCTCATATATATATACACACACACATAGATCTACATCGGTGGTGAGGGTGGGTTTCGGTGGTTGGGGGTGGTCAGTGGGGTGGTTGTGGTGGTGGTTTTCAGTGGTGGGGGTGGGTTGTGGGTTTCGGTGGTGGGTTTCGGTGATGGGGTTGGGTGGTCAGTGGGGGTTGGCGTGGTGATTTTGGGTGGTCAGTGGGGTTGGGTGGTGATTTTTTTGTTATAATACCGATAGATTTTTTATTTTTGTTTTCACAATTTTTTATATTTAAAAAATTGATTATCTAACATATTTTATATTTTTAATTTTTCTGACGAAAAAAACAAAACTTAATTCTGTTTTTTTTTATGAAAGAAAACATAAAAATAAAAATGTTACCAAATAACAGCTGGATTGTTTACATGTTGTATCTCATCAACTGATTTGTGTTCCTGACATAACCAACTGGTATAAGGAGCTACCTAAGTGTGTTTGTTTGTTTTTCACGACAACACTCAATTCATTTGACATCGACTTTTCTCAACAATTTGGGGTCTGTTGTATTGATCCTATTTCGCCAAATCATAGGCTATCATCTATAGTTAATGTCAGTCCACTTTGTTTTATTCTTGGTGTAAAACAGTATATCTTTAGGAGTTGAATATCATGTTGTGGAATAATGTGTATAAAACTTGTCATGATTGACCAGAGCGGACAGGTCATTGGAGCCGAAATAATTAAGAGCATTTTTCGTGATGGTTTCGACATGACTTCTCTGGAACAAGAGCTGATATCTCTAAACATAGGGGGGATGACCTCACAGATCCGTGAAATTGTTCGCCTTGCATTTGGCTCCCGAATGGTATCACCCGCCACTGCAAAGAAGTAAAATTTGATTTCACAGTCTGCATACGTTTTTTTTCCTCTTTCTTGGTGTTGGAAAGCATATGTTAGATACATTTATCTTACTAAACAATGAAGCTTGTGGGACCTCAAATCCCCCTATATGTGAAATATTAAAGATCATAATTGTTCAGGCTGAATTTTGTAGCAGCATCAGTAGTAGTATTAGCAGTAGAATGAAGTAGTATCAGAATTGTAGAAATATATTAGGGAGACTAAGCTCTTTAGAGAGTTGGACTACATTTTTATTTACTTCACTCTCCTTAAATATTGGCAAGAAAAAACATATTCTATTCTTGTTTTATTGTGTTAGCTTTGGATTGATTGACAACTTAGGAGGTGACAACTACCAAAGAGATTGTAGTTTTCCACTCAAACATTTAGGCATCAGATGCCTTCAGTTTTTCAAAATTCACTTTCTTTGGTCTTGAAGATCATGGGAGTCGGGGAAGACCCTTAATGGGGTGCTGCATTCAAAAGGTTGTTTTTAGGGTTTTAAATTCTGACATAAACAATTTGCGATGTAGAAATGTAGGTTCGAGTAATCGGCCTTTGTGACTATAATTCGGTCTAGACTTGCGTTTATTCTTATGATATTCCTTGAATGCACTTAATTGCACATGTTTGCTTCTTCTTCCCTGAGTTTCCTCTGCTAGAGAATTGTTTAACAAATTTTTACCAATGCTGTTTACGGATTGTTTAATAAATTTTTACAATGCTTTCTGGTACCATGTTGTCTAAAAGGTCAATCTTCTTTAGTAACCCAAGTTCTTTCGTTAATCATGGAAATTATTCAATTCTAGGTTGAATCTAAAGCACATAAAAGGGATGCTGCTGTATGGTCCACCAGGCTCTGGGAAAACATTGATTGCTCGAAGTATTTGCAAGTTACTAAATGCAAAAGAGCCCCTGGTATCTCTCTCCCTTTCTACCTACTCCTCGTCTCTCCATCCTCTCTTTCTTACACACACAATAACAATAATAGCCAATGAATTTCAAAATCTTGTCTTACTCTAACTTTTCACTTTTTACCCTTTTAGATTGTACGTGGACCAGAAATCACACAAGAATTGTATGGTGCATCTGAGAGGCATATAAGGGCACTATTTGATGCTGCTGAGAAAGATGAAAAACAATATGGTAAAAATAAGATACTTAATTTTCATAAGAAATTTATTCAATCTTCTTACACATCATACTGAGTTCCTGTTATTCTTTCGTCAGGTTCTAAAAGTGACTTGCATGTCATTATTTTTGATGAGATAGATTCCATTGGAAAGGTAAGCAGACATGTGCAATGATTGTTCTTTTCTAGCCTCATGTGGTCTAGAATTTGTCTTGGATGTATGTTTCACAATAAGGGAAAGAACTTTTTATTTTGTATGTATAAACAACAAGGTGTTTGAAATCTCGTGAGTCATTTTGGTTGTGTGCAGAAAAGAGGAGCAGCTGCTGGATCCTTCCAACATGATGATAAGATTGTGAATCAATTGTTAACGATGGTCAGATTCTTAATTTCTTTTCAGGTTTTGCATTTCTTTCTAGTTTTTGTGTCCTAACCTGAGCAGCAATTGATGTAAATGTTTAGATTGATGGCACAACAGAACTGAACAACATCTTTATTATTGCGACAACAAACCGAAAGGACCTCCTCGATGAAGCCCTCCTTAGGTAACTTTCTCTCCTTCCTCTTTTTTTACTTGATTAGAATCAATGGATGAATCCGAGGTAATTTTAATAGGTTTCAAAATTCATTTGACCTGAAAATGTTTGTCTTGCAACACCTTAAGCATAAGACCACCATCCTCTTTCTTCCCTTCCTTTCCCCAATGAACATGTTGGCAAAAATTTATGGATGGCCTGTATTTGAGATTTATGGCTAGGATGCATTATCTATTGAAAAGGGCTATTTCTAAATAATCTTATGTTTTTCCTCTTTCGGTAAATAAAACAATTGAATTGACTGATATACATAATGTACGAAACAGGGGAATCCCAGACAGTCACATAAAGAAAGCTATAGTGTATAATGTCAGGTGTTAACACAAATTTGTAGGACTAACATACATACATTACACTAAACAAATTTGCTCTATAGGAAACATCATAGAACAAACCTAGGCAGGAAAAAAAAGGCCAAGTTATGGTCATTACTTTTGTATACAAAAGCAAGAGTTCTAGCAACTGGCAATCTTGAATCAGAGGCCTGTTGTAATTGAAGGCATTGTCTTTGAGCTTCAGTGATGCATTTCAGGTATGAATCTATTGACAATTCCTTTTTGAATTGTGTATACATCTTTGAACTCTTTTCTAAAAATTCTGTAGTTCATTTCCCTCCATAATGCATTAACTGTTATTGTTGTTTTCATCTGCGTATAATGCCAGTCACTTTTAGATGTTAGGATACTGTGGTTAAATTTTCGTGGCTAAGGCTTGATATATGTGTTTCTGTAACCAATGGGCCTTTGGTCCAATGGTACTCCTTGTCTTGTGAAAATTTTGCCTTCTTGAGGTCAAGGGTTCAAGTCCCCCTTCCCCCTCCCCTCCCCTCCCCCCAAAAAAAAAAAAAAAATAATAATAATAATAAAAATGTGTTTCTGTGCATATCCGCACATATGAAAAAGAGTATAGGATAAGGTATAACGTAAATATTGTTTATAATGGAAATTAGAAATCTATAGGAGCAAGATAGTGGATTATTGAAGAATTCTGCACCTTGAATTATCTGTGCTGTCAAAAGGCTTCCCCCCCCTCCCAAAACAAAACAAAAAAAAAAAACCTATTTTTGTTGTGTGCAGTATGTACACTGCAATTAGTTGTGAGGTCTTCTCTTTTACATTGTTGAGTAATATTTGTATTTGTTTTTCTTTTCTATATACCTTCTGGTGATTATTATCTGATAGTATTTATCATTTGCTTCTCTTTGCTTAATCAAGAATATTGCTGTCTACTGTCAACTTGATAAGACTAGACCAACATGAATCTAAGATTAGTAACAAACATTATTTAATTGTTTCTACAAGCATCATTTTAACCTGCTGGTTTGCACCAGATAATTTTTAGTTCATAAGGGAAGGCAATATTGACTTAAAACTTGATTATCAAAATCATGATTTAGGATGTCATGATTCTACCATCCAATACTGGCAAAGCCATTTGAGTCTCTAAAGGTCCTGGCTAATAGAATCTTTTTGATTCCAATCCCAATTACTATTTTTTATCACCGCAAGTTGTCAGATTTTTTTTCTTAGGCAATTGTAGTCATTTACGTTTACCAATCCATATATTAGTGATTGTCCTACACTCTTTTCAGTCCATTAGGTTATTTCAGCCAGTGAGAAAACTACCAAAAATTTTTTTCATCACAGAAAATGCTCTTCGGTCGTTTATCTCCCTCATTGAAACAAACAGTTAGCTTTGTTCACTTTTCTCTCGACGAGTGATTATGACTAGATATGTTTTCCATTATTATTCTCATTTTTATTTATTCGATATCGAACCATCAAAATTGTTTATTCAAGAGTCGCTCGACTTTACCAATCTCTCCTTTATCCTCATCTCTCTCTCCATGCTAAGATCGAAATACTCCAATTCTCATTTACTCTTCACAGAATCCCACAAGATTAACTACTCATTTTTTTATTTTCAATGCTCTTTAATACTCAGATTATAGGTGCTCAAATTTTAACCGTACTTCTAAGTTCTATATGTTTGTCGTAACATCTCTACATTTTGCATATATACTAGGTTTATTTTGTCTTGATTTCTAAGAATTTTGTATTCGTAAATATATTTTTAGTTCCATTTTTCAGTACGTAAGATCACAGGATTCTCAATCTGATCTTACGATCTCAATCCTTTAGCCTCTTTCATTGATCCAAGGTAGGATCCCCTAGTAGATTATTTGTATCGAAATTTGGAATTGTACTTAGTTATAATCCTACACAAACAAAGTTGCTTTAAAGTTAATGATGAAAAGTCAAATAAGTTTAGTTGTCACTCTTTACCCACTTAACGTATATGCATGTTAACTTTTCTTCAAAAACCACCTAAACAAATAATTAACATGTGACTGATCAATTACGTTGTTTATAAATAATCACTAACTTGGTTCATCATAATTGCTCGTAATCCTCCACCCCCAAGCCCAACAAAACAAACATATGCACCCAAAAAGACGAAAAAGGCTCCATCATTCCTTTAATTTTGTTTATTTTTATTCCTAGGGATGGTAGAATCGAACTCCATATCAAGATAGACTATCCTGATGAGCAAGGGCGCAAGCAAATTTTGGATGTTTGCACAAGGAAATGGAAACAAGCTTCTCTCCTTGATATAGATGTTGATCTACAAGAAATAGGTATCTACAAGAAATTGTTGATCTAGATTTTGTTGTACAGAACCTCGTTCACTAATGAAAACTGTCCATCACTGTTCAATATATATAATGTCTCGGTTCTTGCATACAGCTCGCAGGACCATTGGATATAGTGGTGCTGCACTTGCATCCCTTGTGACACGTTCCCAGTCGTATGCTAATGGAGAACATGTGACTTTACACCCAATGAGGCCTGTCAAAATGACCATGAATCATTTTCTCCGTGCTTTAGAATGTGGCAGACTCAAACTTCAGGAGTCTAACCAACTCAGGTGAAGAACTTTAGGAATAGTTTCATATAGTTGAACAATCATTCATATTGAATCTTCCAGTACCAACTTTACATTAATTTTTCAATGAGATAACTTTTCATTCATTGACATCAGGCAGAACACATGTTTAATCTGCGTAGATCTCATAATATCACATATTGAATACATGAGAATAATTTCATCTAGCAGCAAAAGGCTTCACAAGGACATGGATTTTCATTTCATAGACATCTTGGGCATAAAATTCTGCTTATCTGAGTTGCTTTTTCATGTATCAAACCCTGCTAATCATTCACAAGTATTATAATTTCTTATAGTTGAACAATCATTTATATTGCTTTTTTTAGTACACAGAATGTTTCGAGTACTATACCTTCGTTATCCATGTTACTACAAAAAAATGAAAAATTCAAATACCACTTACTATTTCAAAAATTTTGTAGACCTAAAACATGAAACAGGGTACCAAATTTTGACCACCCTCTTTAACTCATCTCCGGTGACCACATTTACCAGCCTTCCCTTTTCCTGCTGACTTAATTTTTTTGTGTTTGGGATGAAAGTACTTTCAATGAACTGACCAAACCTTTTTTTTTAAATTACATGAGGCCCATGTTCAATTTGAACTTGTTTTGAGAAATAGGTTCGTTTTTAAATTTCTATCTTTGGGCATTTGATATCCTTCCTTGAATAATTGGATCTTACAGCTTGTAAAACAAAAAGATTGGAGGAAAATGGATGACCTGATTGCATGATGACTTTGAATTGCTTTCATTTATAATATCCTTGCCTATTTAAGGTCCAAGGTAAAATAATTCCACTAGACTGAGGGTGACTAGGTATCAGTTGGATTATCTTGTAGTTAAGGAAAAGCATGCTTGCTAAACTTACATGAATTTACTTGTCTAGGAATAAGTGCCCTGTATTATTCTACATAAAATTCACAAACTCTATTATTCTCCTACATAGGTCAAATAAAAGGAAACAAATTCTGCTTTGGAAGGCAAAACTGAGATCGAATTGTCCGAACATTTTTCTTTTGTTCCCACATTTATTCCACATGTTGAACTTGCATATCTCCTTGAGATAACTGCATGCATTAGTTTCATTTCGGGAGAAAAATCCCATAATTTTCGTTTGGAGAATGCAATGGTGGTTCTACTTTTAATCCTGATCAGTTTATTATCTTCTTATCTAAATTTCAGGGTGGAGAAGGCAATGGTTGTTCTACTTTTAATCCTACTTTTAATCCTGATCAGTTTTATTATCTTCTTATCTAAATTTCAGGGTGGAGGAAGAACAAACAGTAAGCACTTGTTTCTTATTTTAAATCAGTAAAGGGCCTTTGAAAAGTGTTTCTTATTTCATGGAAAATGCTATTTCAACCCTAATTTGGAGACGTAATTCAATATAACCATTGAATTGAAAGTGGATTTCACCTGACATTGGAACTCACAACTAATCTAATGGTTGCATTGAATTAGGTCCAAATTAGGTCCTGTAGCATTGTTCTTTATTTCACTTACATGTATTTCTTGTCGTTTTGCTTTGCAGCCGCAGTTGAGCTCCACCGATATACTAGAATTTCTGAAGGTTGCCCACTCTTTAGCCAAATTCAAGAAGAAAATCGTAAGTTCTCACTAATTGCGATCATCTTTTATAATTGCTTCCTAATAGTGGCTTGAACAATCAATGATGTCATTACAGAAGACAGTTGAGGGTGCCCTCTTTTCTTACGTTCTAACCAATTACAATAATCACTCGTAATTGCCTCATAATTGTGGTTGTAATCTGTAACCGTGTCATTACAGGAGGCACATCCACTTGCAGACCTTGCTTCTTTTGACGAGGATAAGGCCAAGCTCAGTTGTTGAATGCGTTAAGCAGGAACTTGGGAAGTTCAACTGAATCTAGAAATGAGAACTTTTCAACAACTGAGCTTTGTCAATAGGATTCTCTTTTTTCCTTGTACGAGGCTTGTTTTTTTTTTCTTGTATTTCATGTTTTGCTAGTCATGTCACGTAACTTTATGAACGTGTATGTGGAAACTCAAATTGGTGGTTGAGAATTTTGAACATCAACACGTATCTATAAACTCGACAAACAAGATTGAATTTACTGGTTTTGCATTGCTATTAGAAGGTACTTTTAGTAGTCATTTCATTGGGAAATGTGTCCAATCTTTCTAACCCAGGAATTATTTGTTGGCAACCACTTGTGTGATGTGTATTTGATATCTGGGTTGCGGCTGCACTGAACTGAAGCTTGGGGTTTGTGCTTTATGCAAGCCCAGGGTCACCTTGGACTAGCTCAGTGGGCCCCAGTGTAAATGTGATATTGATGAATACAAATATTGTATTTTGTTCAAGAGATTGACAGGAGTTAGACCAAACGAGATTACCTATTGTGGGTGTTCTTTCAGCTTGTACCAATGCTGGGATGATTGATAGGGATTGGCTTATTTTGAGATGATGAAAAAGGAACATAGAATCAAGCCAGTGATTGATCATTATTTGTGTCTGGTTGATATGTTCATTTGGGTGAGGCCGATTAGATGAAGCTTTTGATTTCATCCAGAAGATGAATTTTGAGCCCAGTAAGTTTATATGTGCAAACCTTCATTGCAAGTTGTCGGAGTCATGGGAATTCAGAGTTAGGATTGTATGCAGCTGAATGATTACTCGGTCTTAAACCAAAAGACTAAGAAACTTATCTATTGCTGTTAAAGATGTACCACTTGGCAGGGAGATGGATGCCAGGAATTTTCAAGGGTTATAAAAAATGATGAGAGGGGAAAAACTCTGAAAATTAATGGATTAGCATTAGAGATGAGGTTTATTCAGTTAAGCCTGATGAGCGGTTGCATACACAATGCAAAAGGGTGGACAAATTATTGGGGAATTTGCTTGAGAAAGCAAGGACTCTTGGATATGAACCACATGGAAGTTTAGAGGTAATGAATGAGGAGAATGTAGAAATAACTTTATTCACTGTTCATCATAGTGAAAAGTTGGCTCTTGCGTTTGGTTTGTTGAACACTCCAAATGCTGCCCCTATATGGATTATTAAGAGTATTATGCCATAATTTTATGAAATTCATCTCCATTTTAATTGAAAGGGAATCATCATTCGAGATAGTGAGTGCCTGCACAAATTTGTCAACGGCCAATGTTCATGCATGGATTTTTGCTGTCTTCTTTGATATCATTTGAACCCAAGCCATGAGCTGGCTAATTCCTAATGTGGTAATCCTTTCACCTTTTAAGTGGCCATAAAATTTTGTTGTATCTAATTTTTTGATGTTTAGAAAAAAATTTATTCTCTGCCATTACTATTTAGTTAAGTTTATAGACTACAGATGTTTTAGCATTGGTGTTCTGGCGTACGACAAGTGAAAGAATTCATGTGGGTCTTGGTTGAATTGAGTTTCTTTAGAAAATTCAACAAAATGGACAATATAGTCAAAACTGAAACAAGAAGTAGGTCTGGATATTTATATCGTTTTGAGGTTGATCAAAAAAACTTAAAGTGGAATATAGTTTTTTTGTAATCAATGCATTGATTTATTTTAACTTTGGTAACTGCTCAAGACAACATTTATTTGTGAATTTTTTGGCTCGATAGCTTTATACTCAGTCGGATAATATTTGTAGTGACTAAGGTAATGTTTAGGATAACTATGAGATCCAAAAAGTACTTCTTAAGGTAATGTTTAGGATAATTATGAGATCCAAAAAGTACTTCTTAAGAGAATAGAAGTAATTTAAGGTGGTGGCTTTACCTGGTTTACAATAAATCTTCACAACTGTAAAAAAAAGTGCCGGAGTTGTAGTAGAAACTGCAGCAGGTTATATATATTTACTCATATGAGATGGTGCACTGCAGTGGAGGGAGGGAGGGAGGTACCTCCATTACCAAATGAAATGACAAACATACCCTTCTTAAAAGCAAGGATGGGAAGAAGAATGGTGTGGAATACAATTATATTTTTGTCCTTGGAGTTATAAATTAGCAACAGTAGTTTGAGACTAGTGAGACAGCTTCCTGTCTTCCACAATATTTTTGACATCAACCCTAGACTATTATTACTGTTTTTATCTTCTTTCCCTAGCTAGCTTGTATCTCTCACTCCACACTCACAGTCATTATTCCTGCATAGGAAATAGAATGAGAGTCATTGTTCTCAAAGAAGGAAAAACCTATACAAATTTGGGTCTCATTTCTGCAGAAGATATTGTCAATTTTGTTGTCATGATATTCAACTTAAGGACTTTCGTTGGATCCAATAAGCACTCTATGGTAAACATTGAATGATATGTTGGTTGTGCCCCTACTATATCTTTTAATAGTAACTTTTAACTTGAAGTTGGTATTTGTGTGTGAAGAATATAAAATCAGAGTGTATAGTATATAAACATAAATCATGTTTAATTAAGTTAATGTCCTATACAATTAAATTTGTATCAATTTATTTATCAAAAAAGTTTGACGGGTTAACTCGCTTGTGACCCAAATCCAATAAAACTAATAAATATATGGTATTTTCACTTCAAATTTGACTGATCATGTTAAGAATTTTCACATCCTATTTGAATGTAGGGCCATATCTAAACTTTGATCATGTTATTATCAAATATGAGTAAATCCTAAATTGACGAAAAATTGAAAAAAAAATTAATGGGTACATGAATCTTATATGGTATAGGGAAAAAGAAAAATATAAAATCAGTAGGAGATTGGTATCTTTACAAATTTTTTTTTACTGTTATACATGTTTTCCATGAGATTTTAAGGCAAATGGGTTTATTCCTTCACATAGAAAATTTAATTCTTAAAAATAAAAGAGTAATGTTTTTTGAACTTAAATTTTAATCTAATTTATTAATATAATAATGTAGTTTCAGTAGAATTATTTGATTAACACCAAGTTTTAATATTTGATAGACCCCACAGTCAATCCAAAAGTTATAGTGAATTAAATCAACAAATTAGATCAATAAATAAGGTTTCAAAAGCATTGTTCAAAATTAAAAGGGTTGACAATTGTAAAAAAAATTTGGTGCCCAATTATCAATTGTCACAATATTAGCTTGGGGGACAAAAAAATATATTTTTTTATTAAAAAAATTGACCAAATAATAAATGACAGTCATATATTCAGATTGTGTAATCTATTATAATAATAAGATAGAGTAATTTTTGAATCCCTAAATTACTTTACCACAAAGACAGTTTAAATTTGATCTATTTTAATTTTAACGATTTATATTTCATCTAATTTAATCTAATTACTCGTAAATTCATCTACTTTTAATCCAACAAAAAACAAATCCCGCCCAAATCTTAAACCACATGCACGTCCCCCCACCCCACTGTCAGAGCCCCTCTATCTCTTCACCTGTCTCTCTGTCTCCACACCCGTTGCGACTTCTGTACCTCTCCACACCCTGCTCTCTCTCTCTCTCTCCATACTTACTAAAATATCTGCCTTGGCTCACCGGCGACGACCACACATTACAGGTTAGCTACTCTCTCTCTATGTCTCTCTCACCTCTCTTTCTTCACACACACACACACACACACAAACAAACCCACAACACAAAACACACAGATCACGCAGAAACCCACAACACGGGCACACAGATAACGCACACACAACACAAAACACACAGAGAGACAAACAGACCACACACACATCCCACAGCAGCACGCACACACGCAAATTAATTTGGATTTTTGAATGTTAGGGTTTTCAAATTGTGTGTTTAATTTGGGTGTTGAATAGAGATTGTGAAATTTCAAATTGGTTTTTTTTTTTAAATTATGAAATAGGTTTATAGTGTCCTGATTGGATGAATGTTAAGAGTTATTTAGATTAAGATTGTGTATTAATTTATTTTACTTCCACAATTTTAGAGATTGTGTGTCAATTAGTGTGAAATAGACTTATAGGGTCTTCATTTGATGTATGTTAGGGTTATTTAGATTAAGATTGTGTGTTAATTGAATGTTATGTGTTAATTTCATTCAATAAGATTTGTAGGGTTTTTGGATGTTAGGGTTTTTGTTAATCGCATGGAATGGATGTTGAGTTGATGGTTATTGAGGGTTCATTTTGGAAAATTTGTTGACTAATTTTTTTTCAAATTGGGTTTTTAATTTTGGTGTTAAATAAGGTTTAGAAATTTCAAATTGGTTTTTTTTTTTAATTATGAAATAGGTGTATAGGGTCTTGATTTGATGAATGTTTGGGTTATTGAGATTAACATTGTGTGTTAATTGATTTTACTTTCATAATTTCAAAGATTGTGTATTAATTGATATGAAATATGTTTATAAGGTCTTGATTTGATGTATGTTATGGTTATTTAGATTAAGATTGTGTGTCAATTGAAGTTTACGTGTTAAGTTCATTCAATAAGATTTTTATTTTTTTTGGATGTTAGGGTTTTTGTTAATTGCATTGAATGGATGTTGAATGTTCATTTTATAAAATTTGTAGGCTAATTGTAGTTGTTGAATTTTTTGATAGTAATTGAAAATTATTTAGTAAGAAATTGAATGTTAAGGTTTTTAAATTGGTTTTCCTTTCATGAAATAGGGTTTTTGAATTGAAATATGAAATTGGGTTTTTTTGAAAGAGTTTTATATGGTTTTGATTGAATATATTTTAAAAGGTTATTTTGATTGAGATTCTGTGACGAAGATTGTGTGTTTGAGTTATTAGCGTTTTGATTGAATCTATGTTATGTTTTTTATGAAAGAGATTTGTAAGGTTGACATTTGATGCTTATTCATTTGGGTTTAGATTGCTTTGGATTGTGCAATAGATGTATCAAAGGTTGTCCAGGTCCCTCTCTTTGTGCTTCTCTAATATCTACTGAGAGGGAGTGTAGAGATGCATGTGATTGGTTGGTGCGCTTGGTAGGTGTGCATAATCAATATTTTTTGTTGCTAATGAATTAGTATCTATCTCAATTTATATCGTTGACATGAGGTAAGGTATTTCATATATTGTGGTTTTGTTGCGTTTGTACTCAGTTTCCAATCCCATCTCTTTCTCTCTATATTGTAGTTCCTTTTTCTTGCTTCCTAAAAAATCTCTTTTCTCCAAACTCAGCTTCTTCACTGGTACCAAAATCAATTGCTTCAAAATTCTTAGACATCAAAGGTTCGTGGTTGTGAGATAGGGTTCTTTTTCTGATTCAAAGACTACAACACAACACAGTTGAAGTTATGCCCTCTCAGTCACCAGGTTATGAAATAAAGCATCTCTTGAAGTTTATATATTAGTTGATTAGAAACTATTTTTTTATGGTTATTCTAATTTGTGTTCCAGTATGAGATTAAATATTTATTTCTCTCCAAATGTAGGCTTATTTCTTGAAAAGGAAGTTTTATTGGGACGGGAGGAATAGGAAAATAGGTAAGATCTTTTATCCTTCTTTACTTGATCAAATCTGTTGCAGTAGTCTTTGTTGTTGGTCTTAATTTTCATAATTTATTAGATTTTGTTTCATTAATTTAATTTAAGATAATTTGTCATCGGTGTGAAACATTGTCAATATAATTTGTGATTTCACACATTAACATGTGGTATATTATACACAACGAAAAATTTCTCCCACAGTACGACTCTGGTAGTGCGAACTCATTGTACCTCTTTGCAGTAACAAGCTGCGTCCTGCAGGACGTTGGTGTATTGGGAGTGGAGAATGATGTAAAAAACAAATGGGTCTTGGAACCATAAAAACAAACGGAATGGTGTGACCTTTTAACATTAGAATAGAATAGTATTGCTTCCATTCGCAATGGATGGTTCTTGCATGGCGAAGAGAATCACTGTTATCACTAACGACAGGGCCTACACTATCCTGGTTTTCATCTCTGCCTGAGATGTTGAGGACTTTGCTGTGAACGATATACTGGTTGTCACCTCCGATATCCTTGAATCAAGTTGGTATTGTGCGTGTAGTGTGTACTGTATTTGAAGAAATTGTGTGTAGAAGGTGTGTGTTGTGTTTGGATACAAAAATGATGTTGGTAGTGTGTAGTGGATGTATTTGTGTATCGTTGAATGGTTGAAATGGAAGTTTTCCTTTACACTAAGAAACCTGGCCTGGCCGGGACCGGGTGAATTGATATTTGGACCATTTATGCATCAAACTTGACTCGGCCGATTTTGATGCAACCCATGTGAACTGGAAAGTTCATGTAGACTGGGGTGGGTAAGCTACTAAGCTACCTTCTAGAAAAGCCCAATGAGTTCTACCCCAAAAATCTCTATCGATGTCTCACTATCTCTACATTGTGCCTCTCACCATGATTTCACTTCGTCTTTCTCCACTCGCACCAAGTGGTCTGTGGTGCGTCGTCCATTTAGTGCTAGTCTGATTGTTAAATTTTAGCTCTATTTTCATTGGGTTTTCTTTTTTCTGTTTATGCCATATAATTTGTTCTCTTTGGCTAGATCTGCATTTGTAGTTGTTTATTTGAACAATTTTGAGGATTTTTGAGCAAAATCTTCTCTATTGGTCTCCATTCTTTATATCAAAGTTATTCTCTCCCCTGCTATGGTCTATGCAATCAGTGGTTGCTTGTTCTTTTTTTTGAAAACTGATAATTCCTATTCATAGAATAGGAACTTAGTTACAACTTACAATTGGATAATAAGAGAGATCTTAACTCACTAGGTGGGCAAGCACCCCAATTTGTAGGGAGATTGTGTCTTGTGTGATTTGCTGCTAACCAGTGTGCAGGTTTGTTAATAGATCTAGGGATGTGTTTGAAGGATAGGTTTGAGGTTTAAGCTTCTGGAAATAGCTCTGATATCTTCTACCACAGCTTCCACTTCCCAAGGGGGCACAACTCAGTTGAGCTCAACAGGATTATCTCTATGTTATCACCTTCCGCAGTTGCTTCTTTTGCCTGCAACAGCCATCAGACATGCTTCCCGGATTGCTAATGCTTCAGAGTGTAAGCTAGATAATGCCGGGATAGACCTTGTTCTTTCTTCCACTACCCCTTTATGATCTCTAATGAGGACCCCTACTAAAGCTGTATTTTTGTTTTGCTTTTAGGCTCCATCACAGTTGAATTTGAGTCTGTTTCTATTTGGAGGGCTTCAAACTTCTGTAATATTTGTTTGCTCTTGTGCATTGGAGCCCTGATTTTGAGGTGCCTCCAGTACCAATAGCTGGTCATTGCAAGCTCTTAGAGCTTCATAGATAACTGCATTTGGGTTGGGTTTTTTTTAACAGATTCGTGCTATATAGAAACATTGTAGAACAAAACTGAGCAGGAGAACAAACCAACTTATGGTCATTACTTTGTGTACAAAAGCAAGAGTCTGGCAACTTCCAATCTTGAATCAGAGTCTTATTGTAATTGAAAGGCATTGCCTTTGAGCTTCCGTGATGCAATTCTGTTATGGTTGTATTGACAATTTCTTTTTGAATTGTGTTTCATCTTTGAACTCATCCGTAAAAATGTTTTTGTTCATTTTGCTCCATAATGCACAAACTGCTATTATGTTTTTCCTCTACGTATAATGATAGTCATTTATTGCTACAATGAGGACACTGGTAAGATTTCGTGGCTAAGGCTTGATGTATGTGTTGCTATGCACATCCACATGAAAAAGAGTATGGGAATAAAAGGAGAAAGTAAATATTGTATTTAATAGAAATTAGAAATCTATAGGAACAAGATAGTGGACTATTGAAGAATTCTGCCCTTGAATAATTTATTTATGCTGTCAAAAAGCTAGCCCCCGTGTTATTTTTGATTTTGTGCTATATCATATGTATACTGTAATTAGTTATGAGGTCCCCTCTTTTACATTGCTAAATAAAATTTCTATTTGTTTTTTTTTTTCCATAGAATTTCTTGTGACCAATTTTGGTTACATGATTCTTATTGCAAGTTTACTGACTTCTTCTACAGAATGTAGTTATGTGATTATTATCGGATATTGTAGATAGTGTTTACGATTTGCTTCTCTGAGCTTAATCAAGAATATTGTTGTCTGCCTCTACAAGCTTCATTTTAACCTTTTGGTTCATTGGAAAAGGCAACATTGACTTAAAAACAAAATTATCAAACTATCGATTTGCATTATAAGATCCTACGATTCCACCCTCAAATATAGGCAAATCCGTTCGAATCTCTTGAAAATCTCAGTTCATGGAGTCTTAACCAACTGAGACGTGGATCTTGTAGGATCGTAGGATCCTCATCCCATTTATGATTTTATTGATCCAAGTTGTTTGATTTGTAGATTAGGCAACTTTAGTTATTCTCTTCTTGACATGTCCCAATCCTTATTTATTGCTTTAATAGCTACAGACTAGGCCCATAAGTTATTGTCCCATACTCTTATTAGTCTATTAGGGAATTTCATCCGATGAGAAAGCCTACAAAAAAGATTTTTTCGTCATACAAAATGCTCATCATTCGTTTGTCTCCCTCGTTAGCCAACAGTTAAGTCTGTTCTCTTGTCTCTCGACTAGTGATCATAATTATGTCTTCCATTATTATTTCATCTTTTTTATTAGACTCAAATAGTCGGAGTTGTTAATTCAACAGTCTCTCTCTCGACCCAATCCCCCCTCTATCCCTATCTCTCTCTAAAATACTAAGACTAAATTACTAAAATTCTCCCATTACTCTTTATAAAATCCCATAATATTAACAATTCATCTTTGATTTTTAACGCTCTTCAATCCTCAGATTGTAGTTGCTCAAATTTTAATCATATCTCTAAGTTCGATATGTGTTAACTATATATGAGGTTTATTTTGTTTTGTTTTTCTTTTAAGAATTCAGGATTCATACATATATTTTTAGTCCCACGTTTCATTTCGTAGGATCATATGATTCTTTATCTAATCTTACGATCCTTTAGCCTCTCACATCCAAAGTAGGATCCTAATTTTGAAAACTTTGCTTAAAAACTAAGAATCATAATTGATTATCTATATCCAAATATGGAACTATACTTAATTATAATCCTACACAATTGTAGTTGCTTTGATGTTAATACTTAAAAGTCTAATAAATTTAGTTGTACTCCTCACTTAACATATATGCATGTTGCCTTTTCTTCAAGTACTACCTAAACAAATAATTAACATGTGGCTGATTAGTTATGTTCTTTATAAATAATCAATAACTAAGATGGAAAATGCTCCTATCTTGCTTTAATTTTGTTGTTTTATTTTTTTTTCAAAGGGATAGTAGAATCGAATTCCATATCAAGATTGACTATCCTGATGAGCAAGGGCACAAACAAATTTTGGACGTTTACACAAAGAAATGAAAACAAGCTTCTGTCAAGATGTTGATCTGCAAAGAAATTGGTATGTCATAAGTTAGAAATTTTGTTGTACAAATCCTTGTTCACTAATGAAAATTGTCCATCATTGATCAATATATATAACACCTCTGTTCCTCATACAGCTTGCAGGACCAGTGGATATGGTGGTGCTGCACTGCACTAACATGACTTGTCACACATTCACACTCATATGCTAATGCTGAACTTTTGGACCTAGATTCAATGGGCATATGGGATAAAATGTCAAATTGAATATGAATCATTTTCTCCGTGCTTTAGAAGATAGCAAACTCAAACCCTAGGAGTCTAAACAACTCAGGTGAAGCACTTTAGATATAGTTTCTTATAGCTAAACAATCATCCATATTGCAATCGTCTTGTACCAACTTTACATGAAATTTTCAACGAGATAACTTTTAATTTATTGACATCAGGCAGAACATATGTTACGTCTCTGGATATCATCTTGAATACACCAGTGGATTTTCATCTAGCAGCAAAATGCTTCAAAAGAACATGGATTTTCCATTGCATAGATGATAGATATCTTGGGCATAAAATTCTGCTCATCTGAGTTGGTTTTTCATGTATCAAACCCTGTGACTTTGGTACAGAGAATATGTCAAGTACCACACCTTTTTCACTGGTCTCCTAGTAAACCTTTGTTATCTCTGGTCCTACAACCAAATGAAACGTTCAAATACCACTTACTATTTCAATAATTTTGCAGCCCTAAAACAGGAACCAGGACACCAATTTTTGTCCACCCTCTTTAGCGCATCTCCAGGGACCACATTTACCAGCCTTCCCTTTTCCTGATGGCTTAATTTTTGCATGTTTGGGATGATAGTACTTTGCAATGAACTGGCCAAACTTTTTTCAAATTAATTGAGGCCTATGTTCAATTTGAACTTGTTTTCAGAAACAGGTGCTTTCTTAAATTTCTATTTTTAGCATTTCATTTCCCTCCTAGAATAACTGGTCCTTATAGCTTGTAAAACTAAAAGATCAAGGGAAAATGGATGACCTGATTGCAGGATGATTTTTTATTGCTTTCACTTAAAATATCCTTGTCTATTTATGGTCTTATTAGGTAAAATGGTTCCATTAGACCGAGGTTGAGTGGTTATGAGTCGGATTATCTTGCAGTTGAGGGAAAAACATGCTTGCTGAACTTAAATTAATTTGCTTGTCTAGGTATAAGTGCCATTTATTAGTCTACAGCAACTTCACAGCTCAATTATTCTCCTACTTAGGTCAAATAAAGAAAACGGATTCTGCTTGGGAAAGGACGATTGAGAATATAATTGTTCAGAGTTCAATTACTAGAGAAGGGTAAAACTTTTTATTTGAAGTTCAGATGTGATGCAAGCAAAATCCTTTAGTTGCTTAGTTCCTCCTTCTTGTGGTACCCCATAAACACTAGGATAAGAATTTAGAAAGGTAAAGAACTGAGATGGATTATTTCTTGGGTTCCTGATCCGGATAGGGTTAGAAGAATTTGTAGGGACAATGATGGGAAAGAGCGTTTGCCTTGCCGGAAATTACTTGCTCTTCTTTTTCTGGCTCAAACTGTGCAAAGTCAATATCATATTTTTCTAATGGATGCTGAGGGAGATTGTTCCAGCTACATTCTTGGCTTCTAGCCATCATCCAATCTTTTTGGTTTTGCAGTGTTGAGCATTTGATTTGTGATATTTTTGCGAAGACCTTGTTGAGGTTTTTTCCCGTAATTTGATGTGAATAGGTATTTACTTGGTGCTTAGTTGATATTTTCTGTGTGTGAATTAATCTTGATATCATGAGTGGCTCAGCTAAAACTTGAGACGAGTTACACATCATCATAAGGGATTTTTTGGTAAGTGCACAACATTTTTAAGTTATATTCTTGTTGTGAGGCAAATCTGGGTAAATAGAATTAGATGCCTCTACCAATAGTTATACATAAATTCAGATCGAACCATCTGAACCTTTTTCTTTTTTGTTCATACATTTATTCCACAAACTGAACTTGCATATCTGCGTCAGATAACTGCATGCATTAGCTTCATTTCGGGAGAAATCCCTTAATTTTTTTTTGGAAAAGGTGATAGTTGTTCTACTTTTCATCCTGACCAGTTTTTTCTTCTTCTTCTTATCTAAATTTCAGGATGGAGGAAGAACGAACTGTAAGAACTTCTTGTTTCTTATTTTAAATTAGTAAAGGGTCTTTGAAAAAGTGTCTATTGTTTCACCTATATGTATATATTTTTGTTTTGCAGCAGCAGTGGAGCTCCACTGATACACCAAAATTTCTGAAAGTTTCTTGCTCGTCTTTTCAAGAGGATAAGGCCAAATTTGAGAGAAAAATGTAAGTTCTTACTAATTACAGTTACATTCATCTTTTATAATTGCTTCTTAATTGTGGGTTCAACATTCAATCCTGTCATTATAGGAGACAGTTCTAAGAGAGGTTCTCTTATGAAGAGGATAAGGCCAAATTTGAGATGAAATTCGTAAGTTCATACTAATTACAATCATCTCTCATAATTGCTTCTTAACCGATTGAGCTTAAACATTTAATCATTTCATTATAGGAGATGCTTCTGAAGGACAAGACCGAATTTGAGATGAAAATTGAAAGTTCTTAGTAATAAGTTGGTCGCTCATAATTGCCTCACAACTGAGGCTTTTAACATTCAAATATGTCATTACCGGAGTCACTTCTGAAAAAGGTCCTCTCTTATGAACCACACAATGCCAACTTCGAGATGAAAATTGTAAGTTCTCACTAATTAAGACGATCTTTTGTAATTGCCTCGTAATCGAGGTTGTAACCTTTAATCATGTCATTACAGGAGGCACATATATAGGCTGCCCTCTCTTCTTGGGAAAAGGATAAGGCCGTACTTGAGGAGAAAATTTCAAGTCTTCACTAATTACTATCATCTCTCAGAACTGTTTCTGAACCGAGCCTCCAACATTTAATTGTGTCTTTACAGGAGGCACTTGGTGCTGCTGTCGAATGTGTTAAGCAGGGACTTGGAAAGTTCAATTGATTGTAGAAATGGGGACTTTTGAACAACTGAGCTGTCAATTGGATTCTCTTTCGTCTGAGCATGAGGCTTGTTTTTTTTTGCTTGTATGCCATAGTCTGCAACTCGTGTCACATAACTTTATCAACACATATCTATAAACTTGAATTGGTGGTTGATAATTCTAAGCATCCACACGCATTTGTAAACTCGACAAACAAGATTGAATTTACAAGCATTGCATTGGTATTAGAAGGTCCTTTTAGTTGTCATTTCATTGGAAATGTGTCCAATTTTCTAAACCCTGCCATTATTTGTAGGCAAGTGCTTGTGCAATGTGTCTGAAATCTGGGTTGAGCTCGGTGTTCTTACGAGTACTCGGGCTGCACTGTACTGAAGCCATGTGTTTGTGCTTTGGGCAAGCCCAGGGTCACCTTGGCCTAGCTCAGTGGGTCTCAGTGTAAATTTGATTTTAATGAATGCTTATATTGTATTTTGTTCAAGAGATTAGCAGGAGTTAGACCAAACGAGATTACCTGTGTAGGTATTCTTTCAGCTTGTACCAATGCTGGGATGATTGATAGGGCATTGGCTTATTTTGAGATGATGAAAAAGGGATACAGAATCAAGCCAGTGATTGACCATCATTCGTCTCTGGTTGATATGTTCATTGGGTTAGGCCTATTAGATGTAGCTTTTGATTTTATCAAGAAGATGAATTTTGAGATCAATATGTTTAGGAGCAACCCTCATTGCAGGTTGTTGGAATTGTGGAATTTAAGAGATAGGGTGGTATGCCGATGAACAATTACTTGGTTTTTATGCCAAAAGATTATGAGACTTATGTATTGTTGTTAAACATGTACCACTCGATGGGGAGAGGACAGGATTTTTTTTAGGGTTAGAAAGATTACGAGAGGAAAAACTAGAAAAATTACAGGATGCGGTTTATTCATTTAAGTGTGATGAACGGTTTCATCAACAATGCAAAAGGGTGGACAAATGATTGGGGGATTTGCTTGAGAAAGCAAGGACTCTTGGATATGAACCACAAGGAAGTTTAGAGATAATGGATGAGGAGAATGTATAAATCTTTTTATCCACTGTTCATCATAGTGAAAAATTGGCTCTTGCGTTTGGGTTGTTGAACACTCTAAATGCTACCCCTATACGGGTTATTAAGAGTATTAGCAAGTGTAGAGATTGTCATACTTTTATAAAATTCATCTTTGTGTTAATTGAAAGGGAAATCATCATTCCAGATAGCAAGTGCCTGCACAAATTTGTCAATGACTAATGTTTGACAGTCTTCTTTGATATTATTTGAACCTAAGCTATGAGCCGGCTAATTCGTAATGTGGTAATCCTTTCACCTTTTAAGTGGCCATGAAATTTTGTTGTATGTAATTTTTTGATGTTTTGAAATTTTTTTATTCTCTGCAATAAGCCATGTCAATGGCCATGAAGTCACTATTATCAAAAATACGTAAGGTGGAGTCTAGTTTTTGCAGTCAATTTGCATTGATTTATATTTAGCTTTCCTGACTGCTCAAGATAACATTTTATTTGTACATTTATGGGTTTGATACCTTTATACTCAGTTGAATAATGTTTGCACGGACTAAAGTAGTATTTAGAATGACTATGAAATTCAAAAAATATTTCGTAACAAAGTAAAAATGATATATGGTAGTGGTGGCAGCAACAGTGGTGGTGATGTGATGATAGTGTTGGCGTTTTATGCATAAGTGTTTTCAAGGATGTAAATTTTTTCTATTTTCTACTTATGAACTTTAAACTCTAGTTTTTTAAAGTTATCCTAAACACCATCTAAATTTTGAATAAAATAGATCTACATTTCTATTTTGTATGAATGTGGATAATGTAACTGACTGAAAGCTTGGGAACAGTTATGTTTTTGCCCTATGATATATATAAATTAAGAGTAACTAATATCTTAAGACACGGTGTAACGTAAGTGAGAAGTGATCGATTTGGAAGGAGAATTTAATGTAATTGGTTTTAAGAGGAATGTTGGTGGTTGTTAGATTATTCTATTTAAGACTGTTGAATGGATTTATTGAAACTTCCCCTATTTTATATTATAGAAATTATATTATAGATAGACAATGTTTCCATATATATATATCTTGTTTTACTTCCTAAAGAGAGTTATGGATATGGTTTGTCTAAACTTCTGATAAAAGTAATAACTTTTACTTTAGAGCAACTCCAAAGGGAGTTGTCATATGGGGTGACATTCTCATTATCACTAAAATGTCACTCTAAATTTAAAAATTTGGATTCTGAAGGGGTGACATTAAGAGTTGTAAAATGACATCAAGGATTTGGGGGTAGCATATTTGACCGCTATGGAGAGAAAAAAGGAAAAGTTGTAAAATCACTGTTCAATCCCAACGACTTTATTCAACAAAAATTTTCTACAAATAAAGAGATTTTGAAAAGAAAACTTATCTGATTTTTGCTTTGATTTTTTTTCCATCATTGGAAGGAGGCATAGAGATGCAGAGACGTTTTGGGAATCGCAGAAAAAAAGGGTAGGAGGCTGGGGATCGCTTGCCGTTAAATCGCCTCCCGTTGTTGTTGTATGTTGTAGAGGGCGTACGGGAAGGGGAAATGGAAAGGGAAAAGGAAGCAAACGTTCTAGGAATGAGAAAGGGAAGGCATTGTAATTTATAATTACATCTACCATCTCTGTTCTTGTTTTAATTTATAATTTGTTTATAATTTATGACAGATTTATTTATTTTAATTAATGGTAATTTTATTTATTTATTAATTATTTATTTTATGGTCATTCTTTAATTTAAAATTTTTACTATAAAAATATATCTATTAAATTACAATTATTATGAAAACTATCCTCGTTAAAATATAACTATTAAGTTTAATTATATTTTTTAATAAAAAATATTAAAAGATTAAAATGACACCCTATTTTAACACTTATCATTAGAATAAATTTATAATTTAAGGGTGCCAAAATATTATTTAAGATTACAAATAATTGATATGACACTCAAAATGTCAACTCGACTCGGAGGTGCTCTTAGATGTCACCTTGCATATTGGTCTCTCCGTGTAAATGGTCAGAAATGATGTGTTTAAGTTGACAACCCTTTGCTAACTTATCTGAAAAACTCGAATTCGTTTTGGAATTGACTCGATTTGACATATTTGTAATTATTTAGTTAGGACAAATTATATTTTATACCCTAAAATATTTAAGAATATTTATTTTGTATCTTCAAAGATTAAATTTTTTATATTACATCTTCAATGTATTAAAAATATTGTAATGTAACTCTTCCGTTAGTTTCAATAGAGCATTTTGACATAATAAAATAACAAAAGTTAACAAAAATAATATATTATAATATTTTTAATACATTAAAGAAGTAATGTAAAAAATCTCAAATGTTCTCCCACCTTTGGCAGTTACTATTTGTCGTTTAAACGACGGATGATGCAGTTTTAGGGGTCGTTTGTAAGATTTACTATTTAAGATTAAATTGATTTAGTAAGACCAACCCAAACATATGAAATTATGTTTTTGAGATAATAACAATTTGGTATATTTAACCCAAAGAGTTAGCTCAAGTGATAGCAAATCACTTGATAGATGTTTTAAGTTTACATTAGTGAAAGATTCGATACTTCAAATGGTCAAAATATTTTTTGGATTCATCTCTCTAAGATGAGTAATGTTAGATGAACTTAAAAAATACATTTAAAAATTAGACTTGATAATCTCAACCATTGAACAGATAGTTGGTTCCAATAAATATTGGGACTCATATTAAAATCAATAATTTTAATTATCAAATCGAATTTTTAAATCTATTTTTTAAATCTATGTAAAATTGTTCCTCCAAAATTTAACTCCGCACTTGGAGATGAGATTTTGCACGTAGGCCTAGGTTAACAATCAGCCACGGGTTCAAATAAGCTTAGTCGGTGGGAGTTCTTTAGTTATCCAAAAAAAATGAAAAATAATAATAATATGATATATTTTTATTCTGTCCTATTTTGGGGATGATTAGATAGGAGCAGCAGAAATATGTCAGTGTTTTAATGTGACATTAAATCAAATGTCGTTTTTAACAATATTCCATTGTGTCCAATAAATCGTCTGATTTGATGCATCATTGCATTAGTAATTAGTAATTATAATTTTGGTAAGTTGTATAAATATATTAGGGCTCACTGATTCATGTCAAATAATGTAAAAGAATTATTATTTTTTGTTGAGTAATGCTATATAATTTATATCTGAAACCCTAATTTGTATTCTAAATAAAGGAAAATTATTGGGACCTATTCATGCAATGGTCCCCTTTTATTTGAGATGAAAATTTAAGTTATAAATTTGAGTTATATTGTATTTTCCTTTTTTGTTACTCAATTAACTAAAATGTCTATTATCAAGTGAATAAAAAAATAAATTGTTGGGTAAAGTAATATTTTTATCTACAAATTCAATCTCTCACATTGGAAACATTCCCCAATGAATTTCATCAAATCACAATTTGTGAGTTTTAATCCAGTGTTTGTTAGTACGCTGGGTTATAAATCTTGAGTCTCAAATCTTAAAACAAACAGATTTAGAATATACATTAGACTATTTTTCATAAAACTCATCCTCTAAAATTCATCCAAACCCATGTATCAATCAGACCCTTGAGGTTCTGGTGCATGGCACATGAAAGAGTTGATGTGGGTCTTTGTGAAATTTCCTTCGAAAATGATAGAAGTGGACCATATAGTCAAAGCTAATAGCTTTGGGATATCCATATTGTGTGAAGTATAGTTAATGCAATTAAAAAAGGAGGTCGATGGTCTCCCTATGAGGTGCGATGGGGCCTTTTAAACTAAAACGTATGAAGGCTGCAATTGGGTCATTCGAAGAAAAGTGGGTACCTATTGGATGGAATTGCAAAGATTATCCCGGTGTCAAGTGTGTTTTCAAAGGCGGCAGCAGTCCGGCAAGCGTGTCTGCTTTATTTCTCACGCCAGTTGGAAAATGGCTCCACTGAGATCGATAACTTGGAGGCCGTTAAGTTGAGCTTGAATGAGAATTCTCTCCCATGGGGGATGTCTTCATAAAAAACGATAGGTATTATGCTAGATTACTAAATATTAAATTTTTTTACAAGTTTAGGGTTAAGAATATTATTGTTCACTGAGTTGCAGCGTCAGTTATAAACAACTCACTATCATTGAGTTGGATTAGTTGCCCCTCACTAGAGCTACAGGCTTTTATCGGCCCAGATTATAATTATGTTTCTCCTTTTTGAATGAATATATTACTTTGGTTGATCAAAAAAAAAAAAAAGTATACTTCTATCTATATGCGATTCTCGGTTTATACTTGTAGTTTGAGTTTCTTCCCCTAAGCAGTAGTCGGTCACCCTCTCCCTACTTTTTTTCTACTCTATTTTTCAGGCCTCGAAGAGTCACCGACGAGGGACTTTTTTTCTTCAACTATGGTGGATCTCTAATTTAAATTTTATAATTGATCACTCAATCAATTGTGAATTCACATTTATAAGATATAATTTGAATTTCAAAAATATTAACTTGATTTTTGAAAATTAATGATAATATTTAAAAATCGATCCTAAGATTTGTAGCCATAACTTATTGCACCAAAAAATATAAATTATATAACAAAAAATTTTAATTTTCAATACTATACTTCTGTCCGTGCAGTTGTTGAAAGTACTATCAAAATTTTATAAAATATTATTTAGACATTTTTTTAGTAGTACATAATTCACTTCCTTTTAGTATATTATTTTGAATACTTAAAGAAATGAAAATAAAAAAAAAAGTGATTTTTTTCTGAAATATTTAAATGAAACATCTCAAAATATTTTAAAATATTCCTCATAACACATTAAAATAATTCAGTTTAATTTACATAAAAATAAAAATATTTCGACCGCTACTATTAAAAGTTCCTGCCTGCACTGCATTTTAATGCCAAAAATAGAACTTTTTGTCAAGAAGAGACGGTTTTTTTTTGCTTTCAGACGTGGCCTTCTACTTTATTGTCGTTTAAAGTTGAACAACACCACAGTTCAAAGAACAAACAAAACGCTGACACGACGTTACCAAAAATAAACAAAGAAAAAAGGTTGACAACGGCGAAGTCCGTGTTCCCTCTGTTATAATTTCAAGGGTTAATTTCTTTTTACTTCTTTATAATTTCGACTAAAAATATTTTATCAAATTGACTTTTAAAATTATTCATATTATCTCCTTGTACTTATGTACTAAAATAAAATGATTATTTTTATCATTCTAGTTAATATAGAGTATGTTCCACGTACTCAAAATATGTTGTAGATTATGTTTCCATTATTTTTCTCTAACAAAACATTGTCTAAGTGTTTAGAATACCCTTTATAATATATGATATAATACTAAAATATGTAGGCCATCGGTCCCAAATAAAAAAATATGTAAGAAAAATATAAGTAATTTTTAACCTCGGATCAAAACCTCACTTGAGAGAAAAAGAGATTCGACATGTTGTTTGATTAAAATGTGTTGATTTGTTGTTATATTCCATTAATTTTATGATCAAGAGTAAATTAGACAAAAAATTTGATATTAAAATGTGGGTATTATGATAATTTTTAGTTCCGTTAACGGCGTTAATTACTTCACTTTGATACATAATTATAAGAGAGTAATATACATAATTTTAAATGTCAAGTAGGTAAAATACTTATAGCCAAACCACAGGAAATAAAAAATAATTAACAATAATTTCAATGATTTGTTTTGGCAAGCCCTGTTTTAATTAGCTCTCACCTAGGACTTGCATACCAGTATGCTACCACTTCTGTCCCCTTGCCCATTAATATTTTATTTTTTAGGATTTAAGCTTGATTAGTTTTCAATTTTCTTTTTCTCAAATTAATCATTTGGAAGATGGAGACGCGAGGACGAAAGAAAATCAGATAAAGAAAATTGTTTTTCACTATTTTGTTTAGAAGGAAAATAGGAAGTAGAGAAAAATTAGAAAGATACATTTTTTGCTCCTCCAATAAAAATTTGTCCATCCCATTTTGGGTGGAAAATAAATGGAAAGAAATAACCGACGCAAATAGAAGATCAAATTCACTGATTAACCCTTCAGGATGTAAGACTAAAATAATAACAATAGTTGTAAGATTTAACTGAGTGTGACCGATTATTGTTAAATTGTAGGACAATTCCGATATTTTAACTTACCAGGCTGGGTCCCTGTCTTTGCACGACAAATTCCTACCTATTGTTAATGCTTTGGTCATCTTGGGATTAAGCTTGCGTGGGCTCTATTACAGTTGTCCAAAGAAACAAATAAATCTACCATCAAAATCTAATGTACAAAGCAATCTGCTTCCACGAAATGATAACGGGGGCAAGATGCGTTTTGTTGACGTGTTCAACTAGATAGGCTCGGCTCATGTGTGCATACGAATAGAGAATTAGTTGATGAGCTGTTACGCTCGCGTCTACTCTATTGCACTTTATAATCTTTCGTGTGGTTGGTGTGGTTTTTTCATGAAACAATCAATTTATAATGAGGGAGTTTGAATAATATTCACTCTTATTTTGTTAATTTTTAAGAATTTTAAATTATTAAAATTTTCATTCTCCAATTATATTTTAGCAAATGTCTTCCATAATTTACACATATTTAATCAACTCTAGCCATTAGATTTGAAATAAGTTTTATTAAATATGGGAACTTATAATAAAATCAATGGAACAATGTTATATATATATATATATAATTAAATTAGGTGGGAGGAGGCTTGAGAAGATTCCCTCCCGCTTTCAATTTTTCTTAGAATTTAGAATTTTTTAATTCAAAACTTAAGATTTTACAAATTTGGTTCATAAATGTATGAATCTGTTAAGTTCGTTAAATTAATGGATCAACTCTTACGACACGAATCCAATAAAAATTACTCATATACAGTACGAGTTTAGTTATACAGAATTATAATTGGTTGACAATGACGGATTAAACAAATTCTAACACGAGACAATGTATTGTCAACCTCAAATCTTAGTGTAATTTAGCCTTTTTTATTTGTAAATTTTCGATGTTGGTTTCATCATCTAAAGTTTTGATTTTGGAATGGATGGGGTGCATCTTGTAGTCGATCCCTAGGAAACCAAAAGGAAGCTTTCATACTCATACGAAGAACAACAGGTACATATGTTTGCAAACTATAATACAAAAAATGTTCATGTTATTCAAAGATCTATCTAATACTAGATAAAGAAAGCAAAAAAAAAAAAAAATCTTCTTATTATACCAATTAAATGTGTTTTGTACTAACATAATTTATTTCTTATTCGTGTTAGTGGGTTATATAATTTTTCAGGTCAGAATCGACAAGTAATTTATACTAATTCACTTAATTTTGTATCAAAAAATATCACTTCTAACTAACACGTGATATCACCAAAAAAATACTAAACAATCACTAATAAATCTCTTATAATCCAGCAAAAAATACATCTAGCTAATCTAATAATTGTCACGTGTGTATCTGTTGAGTTCATTCACTCATATGGTGATTTATTTTTAGATGATTATATATATATAATGTGATAATATACTGTAACCATTCTAATGCATATACACCCTAGCTGTAAGTGATATCTGAACCAGTACTGTCAACGTTGGATGACACGGTGCAAGCGCCGTGGGGTGAGTGAGCTGCCTCAAATCCAAATCTGTTGTACATTGACGAGCATACCGTTCAAAAAAGTTATGCAAAGGGGGAAAATGGAGAGAATGCAAGAGGTACATTTGTCCTTGAAATTTATATTATAAGAATAATTGAATAGATGGAGAGGGGTCCTGATCCCCTGCTACAAAGCCGTAAGAATGCTTTACTTTCCCTTGAAATTTATATTATAAAAATAATCAAATATATAACCAACTAGGGTAGTGCCGATGGCTAGGGCCTTTGACCTTTCCCTGAAAGGTCAGGGGTTCTAAGTTTCCTATTATTACTTGGCCCTCAGGATATCAAGTTAGAAGAAAAATACCACTTCATACCTATCATAGTATTAGCCAAAACACCACCCGAACACTATTCATTCGTGTCAGTGGGTCCAAGAAGAAAAAACCTCTTCATACCTATCATACTACTAGTCACTATTCATTCGTGTCAGTGGGTCCAAGAAGAGAAAACCTCTTCACACCTATTCCCCGAACACAAAAAGAAAGAAAAAGAGTCCCTATCAAGAATTTTCAAAAAGAGTCACTATCAAGAACCTATCATACTATTTGTGCGTGCTGAATCTTGCACAACATAAACAAGAGAAAAGATTTCTCCTTTGGTGAACTCGAGTGAGCCGGTCGAACGGTCAACCTTACTGCCTGGGAGGTCCGATGATAACCTGGAACGGTGATGATAGACCCTCGTGGATTGATGGAACGATCCGGGAAGACTGAGGAAGGTTCCTAGAACAAAGAAAGACAAGTTAGAAGGGCGCCAGAGTGTTTTTCGGCGTATCCCCTCCGACGATCAAGTCAATTTTTGAGAGAAAGAGGATGAAGAAAACACTGAATATAATTTGTAGTAAAGATTTTGCGTTGCATATCGTCTTTCCTTTTGCAAAGAGTATTTATACCTCATTTGCTCATGATTACTGTCAGTGTGGTCAGTAGGTGATCATTAGATACAGGCAACGTGCGCACTGATTCCTACGAGTAATGTTTTCTCTATTAATTGCTCGGGACCCCGAGCGATCAAGGTTGTGTCATCGGTACGCCGACTGTCTAATGAGCTCCTCTCGGGGTGGATGCAATAAATGCCCCGTCTTAGAGACATTTATTGTCTTTCACTTCCGAGCCTTACCGCATTGAATGCAGTCTCATTAAGGGAATGATGTAATTAAACCTTTGCTTTCCCAAGTCGTGTGTCAGTAAGGACATGCGGTCTTTCTGTCTCTGATGTGACACAATGTACCACGCGTCCATTCTCGATTGGCTGTGGACCCATGCCTTCCTGTGCCTTCTGACACCAATTGCATAAGACTAGGTCATGATAACTAACTCAGCCTAGCCTAGGCTAGTGACCTGTACATCAGTAGCTCTGCAGGAGAAGAGACAGTCATCCTGGTCATTGGTACATATCGGCACGGAGGGGGGATTGGTACATATATGACCGAGTGATACGCGTCGATACGTAAATGTACTGGACGCCACTTGATCCCTATGACAAAATACCTCGGGAGAGAGGGATTTGTGAACCGATGTGTACATGGTCTCGGTAACAAGGATTAGTGACACCGAAGACACGTGTCTTCATCTTAGAGCGTTCCGAAAATATCTCATCAACTCCCACCAGCCTTTGATCTTCTGACACCAAATACACGTGTCTTCATCTTGAAGTATTTCGAAAATGTGTCATCACTATTGTCCAAAATATCACCTATCCCCCAAACAAAAAAAGAAAAAGAGTCCTTCGTACAAAAAGTCACTATCAAGAACCTATCATACTATTGCTCAAAACACCACCGGAACACCATTACTCAGAACAAAATAGAGTTCCTACCAAGAATCTTCGTACCTATCATACTATTGCTCAAAACACCACCCGAACACCATTACTCGTGTCGCTATACATTCAACACCCGCTTTAAATCACTCCCTCTACAAATTTTTTTTGAAGAATCCCCACCACCATTTTCTCTCTTTCTTGTTGTTTTGCATTGTTATATCATGGCTTGTTCAAAACCAATGAGAATGACCCTTCTGACTGATGATAGAGTGTGTACGAATTTTGCTCTCATGTCCGCAGCCGACATCCTTGAGTTTGCTGTCATGATACCAAGTGGGCGAATTTTGGGTAGACCCAAAAAACTGTATATGGCGATATTGAATGACACGTTGGTTGTCTCGATACGATATCCTTTTAATAGTTTTTTTTTTATCACTTCATGATGGATTGTTTCTTCTCTTTTACCTTTGAATTCTCTCTGATCTAACTCATTAAGAACCCATTTACGATAGAGGGAGGGATGGAGTGAGTAAAGATTAGTGGGATGCAGAGACGAAGAAGATTGGTGGCCAGAGAATGTTGTGTTTCAGTTTTCTGGATAGCGGAGAATTTTTTTTTCATGTTTGAGGGGTTGTTGCAGTGGACCTTTATTTTTTTTTGGAATAAATTAGTGTTTTTTTCTTTACTTTTGAGAAAACTCTCTTTTGTCAACTGTTGATCTTGACCAAGAAAATACAGAGGACGAGGGCATCGAAAGGGGCCAACTTGGCCTAAACGCTGAGTGCAGTAAATTTTTTGGTATTTCAGCCGGAGATGAGGTTAACATAAAAGTGTAAGTATTTTCAGTAATTATGGATGCTGTGTTGATAAATGTAATTTGTTTGAGGATTTTATGTTATCATATATATATGTTGATTTCTTTTTTTAGGTTTGTTCCACCGTCAAAGGGGCTTGATTTGTCACTCTTGAGGATTGAGGTGGATTTACTGGATGGAAGTTCCACTCATCAACCGGTTCTAGCTTCCAATTTTGTGAGAGAATTTGTGAAAACATTTAACAAGCAGGTGATTTTTTTTTTCAATTTGTTATCTGTTTGCTTCAGCTACATCTATCTAATTTGTCTTTAATATAATTGTATCAAGGTGTAGATTTTTACTGAAATTCAAAGCATCTTATTGAGATATGGCGGCAATATCTATCACTGCACGGTTGCTGATGCTTCTGTTGCTGAGGATAAACATTCCCCTGCCCCAAAGCGAGGGATGCTCCGCAAGTCAACAGAAGTGATTGTGGAGGTTTCTAGTTCTATGGTATACTCACATAACCTGGATATGTCTTGCTCTGTTATATATGTGCAATTCACTTGAGTACATGGTACTTGATACCATATGAAAACAGTGCAAGTCAAATAAATGGGAGGGATTTAGGAGGAAGTGGGACTTCATTTGTGATTTGTCAAAAAGGTACACACTATAATTTGTGAAAAAAATAAGAGTAAAATATATATGGATCCCCTGACATTTGGCTTTATTACACAGACATCCCTCACATTTCAAAAATTACACTGAGACCCCAATAGATAGACGTTGTTAACGGTATTAACAAAAAGACTATTTTACCCTACATATAATTAATTAAAAATTAAAAAAATCAAACACATTATCCACATCTCTCTCTCTACCACAACACTCAGTGGCGCAACACTAGCCCCCCATCACCCACACTCTTTCTCCATTCTTACCACTATCCACTATCAACCTTGTCGGAAATCCAAACGCAATAGCGAATCCAACAACCATCTATTTAATTAATTAAAAATTAGAAAAATCAAACCCATTACCCAAATATCTCTCTCTCTCTCTTTGTGTGAGAAACTTGACACCCAGTAACGCAGCACCCACCACCCCACTCTTCCCCCCACTGTTACCAATATCCACTACTAACGCTACTGGAAATCCAAACGCAATAGCGAATCCAACAACCAACACCTCCAACACCAAAGAGACCCACCCACAATCGATATCACCGTTTCTCCCAAACTGAAATCCATCGCGGATCTGATTCTACACACACTAGGTTTTATTGTAGATCTAAAATTGAATCAACACCTATACACAACATATCTGGGATCAGATCCCATGTCTAATTCCTTTGCTTGAGCAGAGTTGAGGATTGATTGATGATCGAAGACTTGGAGTTTTTAGATCTAGGGTTGGTGGTGAGCTAGGTGTTTGATTAATTCTTCTTCGTGGGTTTTGCATAGAGTTGCACTGGTTGAAAGGGTTGCGACTTTGTTAGACTACGTGGGGAAAGGGATAGAGTGAATGTAGGCAAGGCTGGGGGCTTTGGTTAAGTGGAAGCTACAGATTTTGCAAAAGAGTTGGCTGTGGAATCTAATCTTTGGGAAGGGTGGTTGTAGGTTCGGCTAGAGGTCTAGGTATTGGGTTGCGATGGCGTTGAAGGAGAAAGAGAGAGAAAATGATGATTTGGTGGTGGTTAGTGTCTGGATGGTTTCCAAAACTCACCGTAGTGGTGGCGATGGTGTTGGATAAATTATAAGTATTTATCTAATTAAATTGTATGAAAAAATATTTAGATTAACTTCATTCTAACGTGTATATTTGTGTTTTCAAATATTATTTATTTGTTTAGTAGAGAGTATGACATGCCAGAACGGTATTTAGGGTATTATATCAAATTTTGTTGACGATGTCATCTTATTTCGTTATTTATTTGACGTCCGTTAGACAGAAGGGGTGTGACCGTTACACACCTTGAAATATCAAGGGGTTTCAGTGTAGTTTTTTGAAATATGAGGGAATGTCTGTATAATAAAGTCAAATGTCAGAGAATCTAAGTATAATTTACTCAAAAAATAATCACACGTCCCCTGTTTTGCACTGAGGGGGTCTTACCATTAGCCTTCCTGTTTTGCGAGGATTTCACTTGCTATGACTTCTATAATTTACAGATGTTCTAATGCGAACCATTAAACGAATTCAAGAACCCACGAACAAATTGATTGAAGACTCCTCAAGAAAATTCACAAACTAGATTATAAGAACTAAGAACCCTAGACTCAATATTTTCAAGAAACAAGAACTCAAGGTTAAAAGTTCAAGAGAAAGACGCCACACATAGGATTGAGTGATAAGTCAATGAATGCCACAAGAAAAATTAATTCTTGATAAGTTCTTGGAATAGTTCTTGAAAGAACAATAAAGTAGAAACCTCACAAAACTCATAAAAAAAAATATTCTATCCTTTTTTCTAGGTCTTATATGTGTATATAAAACCTTAAAACTAATTCTAGTCTAAATAGGAATAATTAAAGTTGGGCTTAAAACAAGTAATCAGCCCAAAATCCTTAAATAACCTAAATAAGCTCATACAGCTACTTAATCAGGTTTGTTTGAATTGAATTATATTAAAATAAACTTGAGGCATTTTTCCCTTAAAGCCCACGCATGCCACGATAGAAAAGCCTACAGATGCACTCTTCATGCTTGAACTTGCACAATCAGTCCATATGTCTTGAATCAGCCCGTTCAATGCTTTCTTCATCCTTTTCACTTTTGCCCGAGTCATAAGAGTTCCATTTATGCTCAACGGATCAGATTGCATTGCATCATGTTCGTAGTTACATTAAGGATTTATTTGATTTATCTATAATGCACGTCACAAAGAAATAGAAATGGGATGCTTTCAACGTCCTTTTATTGAGCTCCGATCATTCATTGTATATTCCAATGTTAGAAATTGTATGGGCAGTTCTAAATTCATCTTTGTGGCTAACGTGACCATAGCATAATGGCAAGGCCATATGCTATAAGGGTGGTTGTCTTAGATTTTATCTTACACCCTCACGAAAAATGAGAAAACGACAAACAAAATTTGAAGCTCGTTCATTTTCTTAGTAGTTACATAGAAGAGGGTTTTGGTGTCCCATCTTTTATGATCCTTTTAATTTTCCAAACCTTGCTATTTCTTTATTTCTCTGGTTCCCTTAAGTGAGCAACCAAACATGTGTGAACATAGAAGCTAAATATATAATTGATGTATCAGCCAGCCCAATGTAGACTCCCACTTAATATAGGGTCTGTGATTGACAAAATAGTATATTGAATTATATAGTTGAACTGATGAATTTTACATTTTGAGACAAAAAATAGTTCCTTTGATTGTTTAGCCAATGTAAACACTGCACCTATTTACATAGGATTTTTTTTATGTACATACCCTTTGTACGGTAAAAGTCTAGGTTCAAATTATGTAAAATGCGCAAAGGGATTTATTTTGGGTAAATGAAGCGAACAATGAATCATGCAATAACATTACGGTTCTATAATTTAGGTAGCGTTTGGTTACAGATAGTTTGTGTTTTTTATTTTATTTTTTTGCTAAAAAAATTAATAATATGTTTGAGATGTGTTTTTATTTTTTATTTTTTACTGTTCCGTTTAAAAATAAGGTCAAAATATAAAAACATCAAAAATAATACTTTTGAAAATATCAAAAAGAAAAAAACATGTGACTCAGTTAACGAAGTCTTATATTCGAATCTTGTTAACACTAAGGTGGCGTTTGCTAACCACCTGTTTTTGTGTTTTTTTTATTTTTTTTTGTTTTCATTTTATGATAAAAAAAATTATATATATATATTTGGTGAATATTTTTATTTTTATTTTTTCGTCTTAAAAACAAGGTTAAAACATAGACACATCAAAAAAAAAAAAAAAAAGACGCGTGCGTGGTCTTTTAATTAGGTCTCGGCTTCGATCGTTCTTAGAAAGCAAAAAAAAAAATTTTTTTGCTTTGGTATAAGAAAACCTCTCAATTTCACCCGTCTGTCGCTTCTCTCTCTCTCTCTCCCAACGATGAAGACGAAGCCCCAAGCCCAAGCCCTGGTGATATCCTTATCAAAGAATGGAGCTCCAGAACACAGTGAAAGAAGCCCTAAATCGATTTCGATTACCAGCAAGTTCTTCTCCAATTTCTTCTCTGCAGCACTACATGAGGACAGAGAAGTTTCGAAAATGGCCGATCAAATAGCGAGAGGAGAGGAATTGGAGAGGAAAGCAGAGAAGAAAAGCAGTCAATGCCTCTCGCCCCTTCGCGATTCCAATGCTGGTATGGTCCTTCACCACTCCAATCATTTTTCCAATCATCGTGGGTGTCATTTCCTACCCAACAAAAAACCCAAAATCAGAAAATAACAATTGAAGTAATTAATTGATAATAATTTCCACCTGTTGACAAAATTATAGATGATGAAATCAACCACCCAGCAAGTAGTATATGAAAAGAAAGGAAGACCATTACTCAATTTGGTAAATCTTTCTTTTCTTTTGCATTATTTTATTATTGATGCTTGAACGATGAAATTGGAACCTACAGTTAGGGTTTGTGCTTATTTGGATTCGATTATACTGATTATGAGGGTTTTAGCTTATTTATGGCGATTATATGATTTTAGGGTTTTGTGTTTGGCATTACTGGAAGGAGTGCTTGCTATGTGTGGTGAATTGAAAAATGACAATGAACGAGCATAAATCTTTGGCGGTGGGTTGTGGGTTTCGGTGGTAGGGTTGGGTGGTGGGGGTTGCGTGGTGAATTTTTGGTATAATCCCAAACAGATTTTTTATTTTTGTTTTCATAATTTTTTAAATATAAATTTGTACCAAACATATTTTATATTTTTAATTTTATTACAAAAAAAAAATAAAATTTAATTCTGTTTTTTTTATTAAAAAAAATCATAAAAACGAAAACGTTACTAAATACGCCTTAAATTTAATACTTTTGGTTGAAAGTATAAAACACCTTTTCCTTCTTTTTCTCTCTTTTCCTCGTCTGTCTCTCCCTCTCGCCGGTTTCTCTCTTTTGAAACAGAAGCCGAAGTCTCTCTCTGGTTTCTCTCATTTGAACAGAAGCCAAAGATGCAGAAATGGAAGATGAAATTGAAGACGAAGACGAAACCCACTTCTTCTCTCTCGCTCGTTTCCCTCTTTTTCCTTATATATATATATATATATACACACATAGATCTACATCGGTGGTTGTGGTTTCAGTGGTGGTGGGGGTGGGTTTCGGTGGTTGGGGGTGGTCAGTGGGGTGGTTGTGGTGGTAGTTTTCAGTGGTAGGGGTGGATTGTGGGTTTCGGTGGTGGGGTTGGGGGTGGGTTGTGGGTTTCGGTGGTGGTTTTGGGTGGTCAGTGGGGTTGGGGGTGGGTTTTGGTGGTGGGGTTGGGTGGTCAGTGGGGTTGGGGGTGGGTTTTGGTGGTGGGATTGGGTGTTGGTTTTGGGTGGTTATTGGGGTTGGGTGGTGGGGTTTCGGTGGTGATTTTTTTGGTATAATATATTTTTGTTTTCTCAATTTTTTAAATATAAATGACTACTAAATATATTTTATAATTTTAATTTTTATCATAAAAAAATAAAACTTAATTTGTTTTTTTATAAAAGAAAACCATAGAAACAAAACGTTACCAATCACGTCTGATTGTTTACATGTTGTATCTCATCAACTGATTTGTGTTCCTGACATAACCAACTGTTATAAGTAAATACCTATGTGTGTTTGTTTGTTTGCTTGTTTCGACAACACTCAATTCATTTGACAAAGACTTTTCTCAACTATTTGGGGTCTGTTGTATTGATCCTATTTTGCCAAATCATAGGCTATAATCTATAGTTAATGTCAGTCCACTTTGTTTTATTCTTGGTGTAAAACAATATATCTTTAGGAGTTGAATATCATGTTGTAGAATAATGTATATAAAACTTGTCATGATTGATCAGAGAGGACAGATCATTGGAGCCAAAATAATTAAGAGCATTTTTCGTGATGGTTTCGATATGAATTCTCTGGAACAAGAGCTGATATCTCTAAACATAGGGGGGATGACCTCACAGATCCGTGAAATTATTCGCCTTGCATTTGGCTCCCGAATGGTATCACCCGCCACTGCAAAGAGGTAAAATTTGATTTCATAGTCTGCAAACTGTGTTTTTTCCTCTTTCTTGGTGTTGGAAAGCATATGTTAGATACATTTATCTTACTAAACAATGAAGCTTGTGGGACCTCAAATCCCCCTATATGTGAAATATTAAGATCATAATTGTTCAGGCTGAATTTTGTAACAGCATCAGTAGTAGTATTAGCAGTAGAATGAAGTAGTATCAGAATTGTAGAAATATATTAGGGAGACTAAGCTCTTTAGAGAGTTGGACTACAATTTTATTTACTTCACTCTCCTTAAATATTGGCAAGAAAAAATATATTCTATTCTTGTTTTATTGTGTTAGCTTTGGATTGATTGACAACTTAGGAGGTGACAACTACCTAAGAGATTGTAGTTTTCCACTCAAACATTTAGGCATGAGATGCCTTCAGTTTTCAAAATTCATTTTCTTTGGACTTGAAGATCATGGGAGTCGGGGAAGACCCTAAATGGGGTGCTGCATTCAAAAGGTTGTTTTTAGGGTTTTAAATTCTGACATAAACAATTTGCGATGTAGGAATGTAGGTTCGAGTAATCGGCCTTTGTGACTATAATTAGGTCTAGACTTGAGTTTTTTCTTCTGATTTTCCTTGAATGCACTTAATTGCACATGTTTGCTTCTTCTTCCCTGAGTTTCCTCTGCTAGAGAATTGTTTAACAAATTTTTACCAATGCTGTTTACGGATTGTTTAATAAATTTTTACAATGCTTTCTGGTACCATGTTGTCTAAAAGGTCAATCTTCTTTAGTAACCCAAGTTCTTTTGTTAATCATGGAAATTATTCAATTCTAGGTTGAATCTAAAGCACATAAAAGGGATGCTGCTGTATGGTCCACCAGGCTCTGGGAAAACATTGATTGCTCGAAGTATTTGCAAGTTACTAAATGCAAAAGAGCCCCTGGTATCTCTCTCCCTCTCTACCTACTCCTCCTCTCCATCCTCTCTTTCTTACACACACAATAACAATAATAGCCAATGAATTTCAAAATCTTGTCTTACTCTAACTTTTCACTTTTTACCCTTTTAGATTGTACGTGGACCAGAAATCACACAAGAATTGTATGGTGCATCTGAGAGGCATATAAGGGCACTATTTGATGCTGCTGAGAAAGATGAAAAACAATATGGTAAAAATAAGATACTTAATTTTCATAAGAAATTTATTCAATCTTCTTACACATCATACTGAGTTCCTGTTATTCTTTCGTCAGGTTCTAAAAGTGACTTGCATGTCATTATTTTTGATGAGATAGATTCCATTGGAAAGGTAAGCGGACATGTGCAATGATTGTTCTTTTCTAGCCTCATGTGGTCTAGAATTTGTCTTGGATGTAGGTTTCACAATAAGGGAAAGAACTTTTTATTTTGTATGTATAAACAACAAGATGTTTGAAATTTGGTTATGTGCAGAAAAGAGGAGCAGCTGCTGGATCCTTCCATCATGATGATAAGATTGTGAATCAATTGTTAACGATGGTCAGATTCTTAATTTCTTTTCAGGTTTTGCATTTCTTTCTAGTTTTTGTGTCCTAACCTGAGCAGCAATTGATGTAAATGTTTAGATTGATGGCACAACAGAACTGAACAACATCTTTATTATTGCGACAACAAACCGAAAGGACCTCCTCGATGAAGCCCTCCTTAGGTAACTTTCTCTCCTTCCTCTTTTTTTACTTGATTAGAATCAATGGATGAATCCGAGGTAATTTTAATAGGTTTCAAAATTCATTTGACCTGAAAATGTTTGTCTTGCAACACCTTAAGCATAAGACCACCATCCTCTTTCTTCCCTTCCTTTCCCCAATGAACATGTTGGCAAAAATTTATGGATGGCCTGTATTTGAGATTTATGGCTAGGATGCATTATCTATTGAAAAGGGCTATTTCTAAATAATCTTATGTTTTTCCTCTTTCGGTAAATAAAACAATTGAATTGACTGATATACATAATGTACGAAACAGGGGAATCCCAGACAGTCACATAAAGAAAGCTACAGTGTATAATGTCAGGTGTTAACACAAATTTGTAGGACTAACATACATACATTACACTAAACAAATTTGCTCTATAGGAAACATCATAGAACAAACCTAGGCAGGAAAAAAAAGGCCAAGTTATGGTCATTACTTTTGTATACAAAAGCAAGAGTTCTAGCAACTGGCAATCTTGAATCAGAGGCCTGTTGTAATTGAAGGCATTGTCTTTGAGCTTCAGTGATGCATTTCAGGTATGAATCTATTGACAATTCCTTTTTGAATTGTGTATACATCTTTGAACTCTTTTCTAAAAATTCTGTAGTTCATTTCCCTCCATAATGCATTAACTGTTATTGTTGTTTTCATCTGCGTATAATGCCAGTCACTTTTAGATGTTAGGATACTGTGGTTAAATTTTCGTGGCTAAGGCTTGATATATGTGTTTCTGTGCATATCCGCACATATGAAAAAGAGTATAGGATAAGGTATAACGTAAATATTGTTTATAATGGAAATTAGAAATCTATAGGAGCAAGATAGTGGATTATTGAAGAATTCTGCACCTTGAATTATCTGTTCTGTCAAAAGGCTTCCCCCCCCCCCCCCCCCTCAAAAAAAAAAAACCTATTTTTGTTGTGTGCAGTATGTACACTGCAATTAGTTGTGAGGTCTTCTCTTTTACATTGTTGAGTAATATTTGTATTTGTTTTTCTTTTCTATATACCTTCTGGTGATTATTATCTGATAGTATTTATCATTTGCTTCTCTTTGCTTAATCAAGAATATTGCTGTCTACTGTCAACTTGATAAGACTAGACCAACATGAATCTAAGATTAGTAACAAACATTATTTAATTGTTTCTACAAGCATCATTTTAACCTGCTGGTTTGCACCAGATAATTTTTAGTTCATAAGGAAAGGCAATATTGACTTAAAACTTGATTTTCAAAATCATGATTTAGGATGTCATGATTCTACCATCCAATACTGGCAAAGCCATTTGAGTCTCTAAAGGTCCTGGCTAATAGAATCTTTTTGATTCCAATCCCAATTACTATTTTTTATCACCGCAAGTTGTCAGATTTTTTTCTTAGGCAATTGTAGTCATTTACGTTTACCAATCCATATATTAGTGATTGTCCTACACTCTTTTCAGTCCATTAGGTAATTTCATCACAGAAAATGCTCTTCGGTCGTTTATCTCCCTCATTGAAACAAACAGTTAGCTTTGTTCACTTTTCTCTCGACGAGTGATTATGACTAGATATGTTTTCCATTATTATTCTCATTTTTATTTATTCGATATCGAACCATAAAAATTGTTTATTCAAGAGTCGCTCGACTTTACCAATCTCTCCTTTATCCTCATCTCTCTCTCCATGCTAAGATCGAAATACTCCAATTCTCATTTACTCTTCACAGAATCCCACAAGATTAACTACTCATTTTTTTATTTTCAATGCTCTTTAATACTCAGATTATAGGTGCTCAAATTTTAACCGTACTTCTAAGTTCTATATGTTTGTCGTAACATCTCTACATTTTGCATATATACTAGGTTTATTTTGTCTTGATTTCTAAGAATTTTGTATTCGTAAATATATTTTTAGTTCCATTTTTCAGTACGTAAGATCACAGGATTCTCAATCTGATCTTACGATCTCAATCCTTTAGCCTCTTTCATTGATCCAAGGTAGGATCCCCTAGTAGATTATTTGTATCGAAATTTGGAATTGTACTTAGTTATAATCCTACACAAACAAAGTTGCTTTAAAGTTAATGATGAAAAGTCAAATAAGTTTAGTTGTCACTCTTTACCCACTTAACGTATATGCATGTTACCTTTTCTTCAAAAATCACCTAAACAAATAATTATCATGTGACTGATCAATTACGTTGTTTATAAATAATCACTAACTTGGTTCATTATAATTGCTCATAATCCTCCACCCCCAGGCCCAACAAAACAAATATACCCAAAAAGACGAAAAAGGCTCCATCATTCCTTTAATTTTGTTTATTTTTATTCCTAGGGATGGTAGAATCGAACTCCATATCAAGATTGACTATCCTGATGAGCAAGGGCGCAAGCAAATTTTGGATGTTTGCACAAGGAAATGGAAACAAGCTTCTCTCCTTGATATAGATGTTGATCTACAAGAAATAGGTATCTACAAGAAATTGTTGATCTAGATTTTGTTGTACAGAACCCTCGTTCACTAATGAAAACTGTCCATCACTGTTCAATATATATAATGTCTCGGTTCTTGCATACAGCTCGCAGGACCATTGGATATAGTGGTGCTGCACTTGCATCCCTTGTGACACGTTCACTGTCGTATGCTAATGAGAACATGTGACCTTACACCCAGTGAGGCCTGTCAAAATGACCATGAATCATTTTCTCCGTGCTTTAGAATGTGGCAGACTCAAACTTCAGGAGTCTAACCAACTCAGGTGAAGAACTTTAGGAATAGTTTCATATAGTTGAACAATCATTCATATTGAATCTTCCAGTACCAACTTTACATTAATTTTTCAATGAGATAACTTTTCATTCATTGACATCAGGCAGAACACATGTTTAATCTGCGTAGATCTCATAATATCACATATTGAATACATTAGAATAATTTCATCTAGCAGCAAAAGGCTTCACAAGGACATGGATTTTCATTTCATAGACATCTTGGGCATAAAATTCTGCTTATCTAAGTTGCTTTTTCATGTATCAAACCCTGCAAATCGTTCACAAGTATTATAGTTTCTTATAGTTGAACAATCATTTATATTACTTTTTTTAGTACACAGAATGTTTCCAGTACTATACCTTCGTTATCCATGTTACTACAAAAAAATGAAAAATTCAAATACCACTTACTATTTCAAAAATTTTGTAGACCTAAAACATGAAACAGGGCACCAAATTTTGACCACCCTCTTTAACTCATCTCCAGTGACCACATTTACCAGCCTTCCCTTTTCCTGCTGACTTAATTTTTTTGTCTTTGGGATGAAAGTACTTTCAATGAACTGACCAAACCTTTTATTTTAAATTACACGAGGCCCATGTTCAATTTGAACTTGTTTTGAGAAATAGGTTCGTTTTTAAATTTCTATCTTTGGGCATTTGATATCCTTCCTTGAATAATTGGACCTTACAGCTTGTTAAACAAAAAGATTGGAGGAAAATGGATGACCTGATTGCATGATGACTTTGAATTGCTTTCATTTAATATCCTTGCCTACTTAAGGTCCAAGGGAAAATAATTCCACTAGACTGAGGGTGACTAGGTATCAGTTGGATTATCTTGTAGTTAAGGAAAAACATGCTTGCTAAACTTACACGAATTTACTTGTCTAGGAATAAGTGCCCTGTATTATTCTACATAAAATTCATAAACTCTATTATTCTCCTACATAGGTCAAATAAAAGGAAACAAATTCTGCTTTGGAAAGCAAAACTGAGATCGAATTGTCCGAACATTTTTCTTTTGTTCCCACATTTATTCCACATGTTGAACTTGCATATCTCCTTGAGATAACTGCATGCATTAGTTTCATTTCGGGAGAAAAATCCCATAATTTTTGTTTGGAGAATGCAATGGTGGTTCTACTTTTAATCCTGATCAGTTTATTATCTTCTTATCTAAATTTCAGGGTGGAGAAGGCAATGGTTGTTCTACTTTTAATCCTACTTTTAATCCTGATCAGTTTTATTATCTTGTTATCTAAATTTCAGGGTGGAGGAAGAACAAACAGTAAGCACTTGTTTCTTATTTTAAATCAGTAAAGGGCCTTTGAAAAAGTGTTTCTTATTTCATGGAAAATGCTATTTGAACCCTAATTTGGAGACGTAATTCAATATAACCATTGAATTGAAAGTGGATTTCACCTGACATTGGAACTCACAACTAATCTAATGGTTGCATTGAATTAGGTCCAAATTAGGTCCTGTAGCATTGTTCTTTATTTCACTTACATGTATTTCTTGTCGTTTTGCTTTGCAGCCGCAGTTGAGCTCCACCGATATACTAGAATTTCTGAAGGTTGCCCACTCTTTAGCCAAATTCAAGAAGAAAATCGTAAGTTCTCACTAATTGCGATCATCTTTTATAATTGCTTCCTAATAGTGGCTTGAACAATCAATGATGTCATTACAGAAGACAGTTGAGGGTGCCCTCTTTTCTTACGTTCTAACCAATTACAATAATCACTCGTAATTGCCTCATAATTGTGGTTGTAATCTGTAACCGTGTCATTACAGGAGGCACATCCACTTGCAGACCTTGCTTCTTTTGACGAGGATAAGGCCAAGCTCAGTTGTTGAATGCGTTAAGCAGGAACTTGGGAAGTTCAACTGAATCTAGAAATGAGAACTTTTCAACAACTGAGCTTTGTCAATAGGATTCTCTTTTTTCCTTGTACGAGGCTTGTTTTTTTTTTCTTGTATTTCATGTTTTGCTAGTCATGTCACGTAACTTTATGAACGTGTATGTGGAAACTCAAATTGGTGGTTGAGAATTTTAAACATCAACACGTATCTATAAACTCGACAAACAAGATTGAATTTACTGGTTTTGCATTGCTATTAGAAGGTACTTTTAGTAGTCATTTCATTGGGAAATGTGTCCAATCTTTCTAACCCAGGCATTATTTGTTGGCAACCACTTGTGCAATGTGTATTTGATATCTGGGTTGCGGCTGCACTGAACTGAAGCTTGGGGTTTGTGCTTTATGCAAGCCCAGGGTCACCTTGGACTAGCTCAGTGGGCCCCAGTGTAAATGTGATTTGATGAATACAAATATTGTATTTTGTTCAAGAGATTGACAGGAGTTAGACCAAACGAGATTACCTATTGTGGGTGTTCTTTCAGCTTGTACCAATGCTGGGATGATTGATAGGGATTGGCTTATTTTGAGATGATGAAAAAGGAACATAGAATCAAGCCAGTGATTGATCATTATTTGTGTCTGGTTGATATGTTCATTTGGGTGAGGCCGATTAGATGAAGCTTTTGATTTCATCCAGAAGATGAATTTTGAGCCCAGTAAGTTTATATGTGCAAACCTTCATTGCAAGTTGTCGGAGTCATGGGAATTCAGAGTTAGGATTGTATGCAGCTGAATGATTACTCGGTCTTAAACCAAAAGACTAAGAAACTTATCTATTGCTGTTAAAGATGTACCACTTGGCAGGGAGATGGATGCCAGGAATTTTCAAGGGTTATAAAAAATGATGCGAGGGGAAAAACTCTGAAAATTAATGGATTAGCATTAGAGATGAGGTTTATTCAGTTAAGCCTGATGAGCGGTTGCATACACAATGCAAAAGGGTGGACAAATTATTGGGGAATTTGCTTGAGAAAGCAAGGACTCTTGGATATGAACCACATGGAAGTTTAGAGGTAATGAATGAGGAGAATGTAGAAATAACTTTATTCACTGTTCATCATAGTGAAAAGTTGGCTCTTGCGTTTGGGTTGTTGAACACTCCAAATGCTGCCCCTATATGGATTATTAAGAGTATTATGCCATAATTTTATGAAATTCATCTCCATTTTAATTGAAAGGGAATCATCATTCGAGATAGTGAGTGCCTGCACAAATTTGTCAACGGCCAATGTTCATGCATGGATTTTTGCTGTCTTCTTTGATATCATTTGAACCCAAGCCATGAACTGGCTAATTCCTAATGTGGTAATCCTTTCACCTTTTAAGTGGCCATAAAATTTTGTTGTATCTAATTTTTTGATGTTTAGAAAAAAATTTATTCTCTGCCATTACTATTTAGTCAAGTTTATAGACTACAGATGTTTTAGCATTGGGGTTCTGGTGTACGACAAGTGAAAGAATTCATATGGGTCTTGGTTGAATTGAGTTTCTTTAGAAAATTCAAAAAAATGGACAATATAGTCAAAACTGAAACAAGAAGTAGGTCTGGATATTTATATCGTTTTGAGGTTGATCAAAAAAACATAAAGTGGAATATAGTTTTTTTGTAATCAATACAATGATTTATTTTAATTTTGGTAACTGCTCCAGACAACATTTATTTGTGCATTTTTTAGCTTGATAGCTTTATATTCAGTCGGATAATATTTGTAGTGACTAAGGTAATGTTTAGGATAACTATGAGATCCAAAAAATACTTCTTAAGGTAATGTTTAGGATAATTATGAGATCAAAAAAATACTTCTTAAGAAAATATAAGTAATTTAAGGTGGCGGCTTTACCTGGTTTACAATAAATCTTCACAACTGTAAAAAAAAGTGCCGGAGTTGTAGTAGAAACTGCAGCAGGTTATATATATTTACTCATATGAGATGGTGCACTGCAGTGGAGGGAGGGAGGGAGGTACCTCCATTACCAAATGAAATGACAAACATACCCTTCTTAAAAGCAAGGATGGGAAAAAGAATGGTGTGGAATACAATTATATTTTTGTCCTTGGAGTTATAAATTAGCAACAGTAGTTTGAGACAGCTTCCTGTCTTCCACAATATTTTTGACATCAACCCTAGACTATTATTACTGTTTTTATCTTCTTTCCCTAGCTAGCTTGTATCTCTCACTCCACACTCACAGTCATTATTCCTGCATAGGAAATAGAATGAGAGTCATTGTTCTCAAAGAAGGAAAAACCTATACAAATTTGGGTCTCATTTCTGCAGAAGATATTGTCAATTTTGTTGTCATGATGATATTCAACTTAAGGACTTTCGTTGGATCCAATAAGCACTCTATGGTAAACATTGAATGATATGTTGGTTGTGCCCCTACTATATCTTTTAATAGTAACTTTTAACTTGAAGTTGGTATTTGTGTGTGAAGAATATAAAATCAGAGTGTATAGTATATAAACATAAATCATGTTTAATTAAGTTAATGTCCTATACAATTAAATTTGTATCAATTTATTTATCAAAAAAGTTTAACGGGTTAACTCGCTTGTGACCCAAATCCAATAAAACTAATAAATATATGGTATTTTCACTACAAATTTGACTGATCATGTTAAGAATTTTCACATCCAATTTGAATGTAGGGCCATATCTAAACTTTGATCATGTTATTATCAAATATGAGTAAATCCTAAATTGACGAAAAATTGAAAAAAAAAAATAATGGGTACATGAATCTTATATGGTATAGGGAAAAAGAAAAATATAAAATCAGTAGGAGATTGGTATCTTTACAAATTTTTTTTTACTGTTATACATGTTTTCCATGAGATTTTAAGGCAAATGGGTTTATTCCTTCACATAGAAAATTTAATTCTTAAAAATAAAAGAGTAATGTTTTTTGAACTTAAATTTTAATCTAATTTATTAATATAATAATGTAGTTTCAGTAGAATTATTTGATTAACACCAAGTTTTAATATTTGATAGACCCCACAGTCAATCCAAAAGTTATAGTGAATTAAATCAACAAATTAGATCAATAAATAAGGTTTCAAAAGCATTGTTCAAAATTAAAAGGGTTGACAATTGTAAAAAAAATTTGGTGCCCAATTATCAATTGTCACAATATTAGCTTGGGGGACAAAAAAATATATTTTTTTATTAAAAAAATTGACCAAATAATAAATGACAGTCATATATTCAGATTGTGTAATCTATTATAATAATAAGATAGAGTAATTTTTGAATCCCTAAATTACTTTACCACAAAGACAGTTTAAATTTGATCTATTTTAATTTTAACGATTTATATTTCATCTAATTTAATCTAATTACTCGTAAATTCATCTACTTTTAATCCAACAAAAAACAAATCCCGCCCAAATCTTAAACCACATGCACGTCCCCCCACCCCACTGTCAGAGCCCCTCTATCTCTTCACCTGTCTCTCTGTCTCCACACCCGTTGCGACTTCTGTACCTCTCCACACCCTGCTCTCTCTCTCTCTCTCCATACTTACTAAAATATCTGCCTTGGCTCACCGGCGACGACCACACATTACAGGTTAGCTACTCTCTCTCTATGTCTCTCTCACCTCTCTTTCTTCACACACACACACACACACACAAACAAACCCACAACACAAAACACACAGATCACGCAGAAACCCACAACACGGGCACACAGATAACGCACACACAACACAAAACACACAGAGAGACAAACAGACCACACACACATCCCACAGCAGCACGCACACACGCAAATTAATTTGGATTTTTGAATGTTAGGGTTTTCAAATTGTGTGTTTAATTTGGGTGTTGAATAGAGATTGTGAAATTTCAAATTGGTTTTTTTTTTTTAAATTATGAAATAGGGTTATAGTGTCCTGATTGGATGAATGTTAAGAGTTATTTAGATTAAGATTGTGTATTAATTTATTTTACTTCCACAATTTTAGAGATTGTGTGTCAATTAGTGTGAAATAGACTTATAGGGTCTTCATTTGATGTATGTTAGGGTTATTTAGATTAAGATTGTGTGTTAATTGAATGTTATGTGTTAATTTCATTCAATAAGATTTGTAGGGTTTTTGGATGTTAGGGTTTTTGTTAATCGCATGGAATGGATGTTGAGTTGATGGTTATTGAGGGTTCATTTTGGAAAATTTGTTGACTAATTTTTTCAAATTGGGTTATTAATTTTGGTGTTAAATAAGGTTTAGAAATTTCAAATTGGTTTTTTTTTTAATTATGAAATAGGTGTATAGGGTCTTGATTTGATGAATGTTTGGGTTATTGAGATTAACATTGTGTGTTAATTGATTTTACTTTCATAATTTCAAAGATTGTGTATTAATTGATATGAAATATGTTTATAAGGTCTTGATTTGATGTATGTTATGGTTATTTAGATTAAGATTGTGTGTCAATTGAAGTTTACGTGTTAAGTTCATTCAATAAGATTTTTATTTTTTTTGGATGTTAGGGTTTTTGTTAATTGCATTGAATGGATGTTGAATGTTCATTTTATAAAATTTGTAGGCTAATTGTAGTTGTTGAATTTTTTGATAGTAATTGAAAATTATTTAGTAAGAAATTGAATGTTAAGGTTTTTAAATTGGTTTTCCTTTCATGAAATAGGGTTTTTGAATTGAAATATGAAATTGGGTTTTTTTGAAAGAGTTTTATATGGTTTTGATTGAATATATTTTAAAAGGTTATTTTGATTGAGATTCTGTGACGAAGATTGTGTGTTTGAGTTATTAGCGTTTTGATTGAATCTATGTTATGTTTTTTATGAAAGAGATTTGTAAGGTTGACATTTGATGCTTATTCATTTGGGTTTAGATTGCTTTGGATTGTGCAATAGATGTATCAAAGGTTGTCCAAGTCCCTCTCTTTGTGCTTCTCTAATATCTACTGAGAGGGAGTGTAGAGATGCATGTGATTGGTTGGTGCGCTTGGTAGGTGTGCATAATCAATATTTTTTGTTGCTAATGAATTAGTATCTATCTCAATTTATATCGTTGACATGAGGTAAGGTATTTCATATATTGTGGTTTTGTTGCGTTTGTACTCAGTTTCCAATCCCATCTCTTTCTCTCTATATTGTAGTTCCTTTTTCTTGCTTCCTAAAAAATCTCTTTTCTCCAAACTCAGCTTCTTCACTGGTACCAAAATCAATTGCTTCAAAATTCTTAGACATCAAAGGTTCGTGGTTGTGAGATAGGGTTCTTTTTCTGATTCAAAGACTACAACACAACACAGTTGAAGTTATGCCCTCTCAGTCACCAGGTTATGAAATAAAGCATCTCTTGAAGTTTATATATTAGTTGATTAGAAACTATTTTTTTATGGTTATTCTAATTTGTGTTCCAGTATGAGATTAAATATTTATTTCTCTCCAAATGTAGGCTTATTTCTTGAAAAGGAGGTTTTATTGGGACGGGAGGAATAGGAAAATAGGTAAGATTTTTTATCCTTCTTTACTTGATCAAATCTGTTGCAGTAGTCTTTGTTGTTGGTCTTAATTTCCATAATTTATTAGATTTTGTTTCATTAATTTAATTTAAGATAATTTGTCATCGGTGTGAAACATTGTCAATATAATTTGTGATGTTCACACATTAACATGTGGTATATTATACACAACGAAAAATTTCTCCCACAGTACGACTCTGGTAGTGCGAACTCATTGTACCTCTTTGCAGTAACAAGCTGCGTCCTGCAGGACATTGGTGTATTGGGAGTGGAGAATGATGTCAAAAACAAATGGGTCTTGGAACCATAAAAACAAACGGAATGGTGTGACCTTTTAACATTAGAATAGAATAGTATTGCTTCCATTCGCAATGGATGGTTCTTGCATGGCGATGAGAATCACTGTTATCACTAACGACAGGGCCTACACTAACCTGGGTTTCATCTCTGCCTGAGATGTTGAGGACTTTGCTGTGAACGATATACTGGTTGTCACCTCCGATATCCTTTAATCAAGTTGGCATTGTGCGTGTAGTGTGTACTGTATTTGAAGAAATTTTGTGTAATCGATGTGTGTTGTGTTTGGATACAAAAATGGTAGTGTGTTGTGGATGTATTTGTGTATCGTTGAAATGGAGTTTTCCTTTATACTGAGCTCGGTAGAGAGAGAGAGAGAGTAAAGAAACCTGGCCTGGCCGGGACTGGGTTGAATTGATATTTGGACCATTTATGCATCAAATTTGTTAAATGCCCATTAACTCGGCCGATTTTGATCCAACCCGTGTGAACTGGAAAGTTCATGTAGACTGGGGTGGGTAAGCTACTAAGCTACCTTCTAGAAAAGCCCAATGAGTTCTACCCCAAAAATCTCTATCACTGTCTCACTATCTCTACATAGCACCTCTCACCATGATTTCACTTCGTCTTTCTCACACTCGCAGCAAGTGGTCTGTGGTCCGTCGGCCATTTAGTGCTACCTGTTCGTCTGGTTGTTAATTTTTAGCTCTATTTTCATTGGGCTTTCTTTTTTCTGTTTATGCCATATAATTTGTTCTCTTTGGCTAGATCTGCATTTGTAGTTGTTTATTTGAACAATTTTGAGCAAAATCTTCTCCATTGGTCTCCATTCTTTATATCAAAGTTATTCTCTCTCCTGCTATGGTCTATGCAATCAGTGGTTGCTTGTTCTTTTTTTTGAAAACTGATAATTCCTATTCATAGAATAGGAACTTAGTTACAACTTACAATCGGATAATAAGAGAGATCTTAACTCACTAGGTGGGCAAGCACCCCAATTTGTAGGGAGATTGTGTCTCGTGTGATTTGCTGCTAACCAGTGTGCAGGTTTGTTAATAGATCTAGGGATGTGTTTGAAGGATAGGTTTGAGGTTTAAGCTTCTGGAAATAGCTCTGATATCTTCTACCACAGCTTCCACTTCCCAAGGGGGCACTAACTCAGTTGAGCTCAACAGGATTATCTCTATGTTATCACCTTCTGCAGTTGCTTCTTTTGCCTGCAACTGCCATCAGACATGCTTCCCGGATTGCTAATGCTTCAGAGTGTAAGCTAGATAATGCCGGGATAGACCTTGTTCTTTCTTCCACTACCCCTTTATGATCTCTAATGAGGACCCCTACTAAAGCTGTATTTTGGTTTTGCTTTTAGGCTCCATCACAGTTGAATTTGAGTCTGTTTCTATTTGGAGGGCTTCAAACTTCTGTAATATTTGTTTGCTCTTGTGCATTGGAGCCCTGATTTTGAGGTGCCTCCAGTACCAATAGCTGGTCATTGCAAGCTCTTAGAGCTTCATAGATAACTGCATTTGGGTTGGGTTTTTTTTTTTAACAGATTCGTGCTGTATAGAAACATTGTTGAACAAAACTGAGCAGGAGAACAAACCAACTTATGGTCATTACTTTGTGTACAAAAGCAAAAGCAAGAGTCTGGCAACTTCCAATCTTGAATCAAAGTCCTATTGTAATTGAAAGGCATTGCCTTTGAGCTTCCGTGATGCAATTCTGTTATGGTTGTATTGGCAATTTCTTTTGAATTGTGTTTGCATCTTTGAACTCATTTCTAAAAATGTTTTTGTTCATTTTGCTCCATAATGCGCAAACTGCTATTATGTTTTTCCTCTACGTATAATGATAGTCATTTATTGCTACAATGAGGACACTGGTTAGATTTTGTCGCTAGGGCTTGATGTATGTGTTGCTATGCACATCCACATGAAAAAGAGTATGGGAATAAAAGGAGAAAGTAAATATTGTTTTTAATAGAAATTAGAAATCTATAGGAACAAGATAGTGGACTATTGAAGAATTCTGCCCTTGAATAATTTATTTATGCTTTCGAAAAGCTTGCCCGCGTGTTATTTTTGATTTTGTGCTGTATAATATGTATACTGTAATTAGTTATGAGGTTTCCTCTTTTACATTGCTAAATAAAATTTCTATTTGTTTTTTTTTTAATAGAACTTCTTGTGACCAATTTTGGTTACATGATTCTTATTGCAAGTTTACTGATTTCTTCTACAGAATGTAGTTATGTGATTATTATCGGATATTGTAGATAGTGTTTACGATTTGCTTCTCTGAGCTTAATCAAGAATATTGTTGTCTGCTTCTACATGCTTCGTTTTAACCTTTTGGTTTGTATAGGTACCAGATTGATATAGGTTTTGGTTCATTGGAAGAGGCAACATTGACTTAAAAACAAAATTATCAAACTACCGATTCGCATTATAAGATCCTACAATTCCACCATCAAATATAGGCATATCCGTTCGAATCTCTTGAAAATCTCAGTTAATTGAGTCTTATTGAGACGTGGATCTTGTAGGATCGTAGGATCCTCATCCCAATTATGATTTTATCGATCCAAGTTGTTTGATTTGTAGATTAGACAACTTCAGTTATTGTCTTCTTGACTTGTCCCAATCCTTATTTTTTGCTTTAATATCTACAGACTAGGCTGATAAGTTATTGTCCCATACTCTTATTAGTCTATTAGAGTATTTCATCCGGAGAAAAAGCCTACAAAAAAGATTTTTTCGTCATACGAATTGCTCATCATTCATTTGTCTCCCTCGTTAGCCAACAGTTAGGTCTGTTTTCTTCTCTCTCAACTAGTGATCATAATTAGATTTGTCTTCCATTATTATTCTCATCTTTTTTATTAGACTCAAATAGTCAGAGTTGTTTATTCAACAGTCTCTCAACCCAATCCCCCCTCTATCCCTATCTCTCTCTAAAATACTAAGACTAAATCACTAAAATTCTCCCATTACTCTTTACAAAAATCCCACAATATTAACAATTCATCTTTGATTTTTAATGCTCTTCAATACTTAGATTGTAGTTGCTCAAATTTTAATCATATCTCTAAGTTCGATATGTGTTGACTATATATTAGGTTTATTTTGTTTTGTTTTTCTTTTAAGAATTTAGTATTCATACAAATATTTTTAGTCCCACGTTTCATTTCGTAGGATCATGTGATTCCCTATCTAATCTTATAATTTGGATCCTTTAGCCTCTCACATCCAAAGTAGGATCCTAATTTTGAAAACTTTGCGTAAAAACTAAGAATCATAATTGATTATCTATATCCAAATTTGGAATTGTACTTAATTATAATCCTAAACAATTGTAGTTGCTTTGAAGTTAATACTTAAAAGTCTAATAAATTTAGTTGTACTCCTCACTTAACATATATGCATGTTGCCTTTTCTTCAAGTACTACCTAAACAAATAATTAACATGTGGTTGATCAATTATGTTCTTAATAAATAATCAATGACTAAGATGGAAAATGCTCCTATCTTGCTTTAATTTTGTTTCTTTTTATTTTTATTTCCAAGGGATAATAGAATCGAATTCCATATCAAGATAGACTATCTTGATAAGTAAGGGCGTAAACAAATTTTGGAGGTTTACACAAAGAAATAAAAACAAGCTTCTCTCAAGATGTTGATCCGCAAAGAAATTGGTTTGTCATAAGTTAGAAATTTTGTTGTACAAATCTTTGTTCACTAATGAAAATTGTCCATCACTGATCAATATATATAACACCTCTGTTCCTCATACAGCTTGCAGGACCAGTGGATATGGTGGTGCTGTACTGCACTAACATCACTTGTCACACATTCACACTTGTATGCTAATGCTGAACTTTTGGAGCTAGATTCAATGGGTATATGGGACAAAATGTCAAATTGACTATGAATCATTTTCTCTGTGCTTCAGAAGATAGCAAACTCAAACTCCAGGAGTCTAAACAACTCAGGTGAAGCACTTTAGATATAGTTTCTTATAGCTAAAAAATCATCCATATTGCAATTGTCTTGTACCAACTTTACATGAAATTTTCAACGAGTTAACTTTTAATTTATTGACATCAGGCAGAACATATGTTATGTCTCTGGATATCATCTTGAATACACAAGTGGAATTTCATCTAGCAGTAAAATGCTCAAAAGAACATGGATTTTCCATTGCATAGATGATAGATATCTTGGGCATAAAATTCTGCTCATCTGAGTTGGTTTTTCATGTATCAAACCCAGCTGAATTTGGTACAGAGAATATGTCAAGTACCACACCTTTTTCACTGGTCTCCTAGTAAACCTTTGTTATCTGTGGTACTACAACCAAATGAAACTTTCAATTACCACTTACTATTTCAATAATTTTGTAGCCCTAAAACACGAACCAGGACAATTTTTGTCCACTCTCTTTAGCGCATCTCCAGGGACCACCTTTACCAGCCTTCCCTTTTCCTGATGGCTTAATTTTTGCGTGTTTGGGATGATAGTACTTCACAATGAACTGGCCAAACTTTTTTCAAATTAATTGAGGCCTATGTTAAATTTGAACTTGTTTTCAGAAACAGGTGCTTTCTTAAATTTCTGTTTTTAGCATTTCATTTCCCTCCTAGAATAACTGGTCCTTATAGCTTGTAAAACTAAAAGATCGAGGGAAAATGGATGACCTGATTGCAGGATGGTTTTTTATTGCTTTCACTTAAAATATCCTTGTCTATTTATGGTTCCATTAGATCGAGGTTGAGTGGTTATGAGTCAGATTATCTTGCAGTTGAGGGAAAAACATGCTTGCTGAACTTATCTTAATTTGCTTGTCTAGGTATAAGTGCCATTTATTAGTCTACAGCAACTTCACAGCTCAATTATTATCCTACTTAGGTCAAATAAAAGGAAACGGATTCTGCTTTGGAAACGGATGACTAAGAATATAATTTGTTCAGAGTTCAATTACTAGAGAAGGGTAAAACTTTTTATTTGAAGTTCAGATGTGATGCAAGCAAAATCCTGTAGTTGCTTAGTTCCTCCATCTTGTGCTACCCCATAAACACTAGGATTAGAATTTAGAAAGGTAAAGAACTGAGATGGATCATTTCTTGGGTTTCTGATCCAGACAGGGTTAGAAGAATTTGCAGGGACAATGGTGGGAAAGAGCATTTGCGTTGCAGGAAATTACTTGCTTTTCTTTTTCTGGCTCAAACTGTGCAAAGTCAATATCATATTTTTTCTAATGGTTGTTAAGGGAGATTGTGCCAGCTCTATTCTTGGCTTCTAGCCATCATCCAATCTTTTCGGTTTTGCAGCGTTGAGCATTTGATTTGTGATATTTTTGCAAAGACCTTGTTGAGGTTTTTTCCAATAATTTGATGTGAATAGGTATTTACTTGGTGCTTAGTTGATATTTTTGCTGTGTGAATTAATCTTGATATCATGAGTGGCTTAGCAAAAACTTGAGACGAGTTACACATCATCATAAGGGATTTTTTGGTAAGTGCACAACATTTTTAAGCTATATTCTTATTGTGAGGCAAATCTGGGTAAATAGAGTGAGATGCCTCTACCAATAGTTATACATAAATTCAGATCTAACCATCTGAACCTTTTTCTTTATTGTTCATACATTTATTCCACAAACTGAACTTGCATATCTGTGTCAAATAACTGCATGCATTAGCTTCATTTCGGGAGAAATTCCTTAATTTTTATTTGGAAAAGGTGATAGTTGTTCTACTTTTCATCCTGACCAGTTTTTTTTTTATATAAATTTCAGGGAGGAAGAACGAACTGTAAGGACTTGTTGTTTCTTATTTTAAATCAGTAAAGGGTCTTTGAAAAAGTGTCTATTGTTTCACCTATATGTATATATTTTTGTTTTGCAGCCGAAGTGGAGCTCCACTGATACACCAAAATTTCTGAGAGTTTTCTGCTCATCTTTTCAGGAAGGATAAGGCCAAATTTGAGAGAAAAATGTAAGTTCTCACTAATTACAATTCAATCCATCTTTTATAATTGCTTCTTAATTGTGGCTTCAGCATTCAATCCTATCATTATAGGAGACAGTTCTAAAGGAGGCTCTCTTTTCTTATGAAGAGGATAAGGCCAAATTTGAGATGAAATTCATAAGTTCGTACTAATTACGATCATCTCTCATAATTGTTTCGTAACCGATTGAGCTTAAACATTTAATCATTTCATTACAGGAGATGCTTTTGAAGGACAAGGTCGAATTTGAGATGAAAATTGTAAGTTCTTAGTAATAAGTTGGTTCCTCATAATTGCCTCACAACCGAGGCTTTTAACATTCAAATATGTCATCACAGGAGTCACTTCTGAAAAAAGCCCTGTCTTCTTATGAAGCGCACAATGCCAACTTTGAGATGAAAATTGTAAATTCTCACTAATTAAGACGATCTTTTGTAATTACCTCGTAATCGAGGTTGTAACCTTTAATCATGTCATTACAGCAGGCACATCTATAGGCAGCCCTCTCTTCTTGGGAAAAGGATAAGGCCATACTTGAGGAGAAATTGTAAGTCTTCACTAATTACTATCATCTCTCAGAACTGTTTCTGAACCGAGCCTCCTACATTTAATTGTGTCTTTACAGGAGGCATTTGGTGCTACTGTCGAATGTGTTAAGCAAGAACTTGGAAAGTTCAATTGATTGTAGAAATGGGGACTTTTGAACAACTGAGCTGTCAATTGGATTCTCTTTCGTCTGAGCACAAGGCTTGTTTTTTTTTGCTTGTATGCCATAGTCTGCTACTCATGTCACATAACTTTATCAACACATATCTATAAACTTGAATTGGTGGTTGATAATTCTAAACATCAACACGTATTTGTAAACTCGACAAACAAGATTGAATTTACAAGCTTTGCATTGGTATTAGAGGGTCCTTTTAGTTGTCATTTCATTGGAAATGTGTCCAATTTTTCTAAACCCTGCCATTATTTGTAGGCAAGTGCTCGTGCAATATGTCTGAAGTCTTGGTTGAGCTCGGTGTTCTTATGAGTACTCGGGCTGCACCGTACTGAAGCTAGGGGTTTGTGCTTTGTGCAAGCCTAGGGTCACCTTGGCCTAGCTCAGTGGGCCCTAGTGTAAATGTGATTTTAATGAATGCATATATTGTATTTTGTTCAAGAGATTAGCAGGAGTTAGACCAAACGAGATTACCTATGTAGGTGTTCTTTCAGCTTGTACCAATGCTGGGATGATTGATAGGGCATTGGCTTATTTTGAGATGATGAAAAAGGGATACAGAATCTAGCCAGTGATTGACCATCATTCCTGTCTGGTTGATATGTTCATTGGGTTAGGCCAATTAGATGAAGCTTTTGATTTTATCAAGAAGATGAATTTTGAGATCAGTAAGTTTACGTGCAACCGTCATTGCAGGTTGTCGGAATCGTGGGAATTAAGAGATAGGGTGGTATGTCGACGAACAATTTCTCGGTTTTAAGCCAAAAGATTATGAGACTTATGTATTGTTGTTAAACATGTACCACTTGACAGGGAGAGTGACAGGATTTTTTTTTAGGGTTAGAAAAATGAAGAGAGGAAAAACTCGAAAAATTAAAGGATGAGGTTTATTGATTTAAGTGTGACGACCGGTTTCATCAACAATGCAAAAGGGTGGACAAATGATTGGGGGATTTGCTTGAGAAAGCAAGGACTCTTGGATTTGAACCACAAGGAGGTTTAGAGATAACGGATGAGAAGAATGTATAAATCTTTTTATCCACTGTTCATCATAGTGAAAAATTGGCTCTTGCGTTTGGGTTGTTGAACACTCCAAATGTTGCCCCTATACGGATTATTAAGAGTATTAGCACGTGTAGAGAATGCCATATTTTTATAAAATTCATCTTTGTATTAATTGAAAGGGAAAGCATCATTCGAGATGGTAATTGATTGCACAAATTTATCAATGGCCAATGTTCATGCTGGGATTTTGGCAGTCTTTTTTGATATTATTTGAACCTAAGCCATGAGCTGACTAATTCGTAATGTGGTAATCCTTTCATCTTTTAAGTAGCCATGAAATTTTGTTGTATATAATTTTTTGATGTTTTGAAAATTTTTTATTCTCTGCCATAAGCCATGTCAATGGCCATGAAGTCACTATATCAAAAATACATAAGGTGGAGTTTAGTTTTTGCCGTCAATTTGCAATGATTTATATTTAGCTTTCCTGACTGCTCAGTTGAATAATGTTTGTACCGTTTAAATTAGTATTTAGGATGACTGAAATTTAAAAAGTACTTCATAAGAAAGTAGAAGTAATTTAAGTTAGTGGTGACGGCAACAGTGGTGGTGATGCGATGACAAAGTTGGTGGAGATTAAGGTAAAAATGAGAGGCGTTTTGTGCTCAACTGTTTTTAAGGAAGTAGATTTTTTCTATTTTTTATTTACGAACATGAAATTGAAACTCTAGCTTTTTTTTAAGTTATACCAAACACCATCTAAATTTTGGATAAAATAGATCTGCATTTTTTCTTTGTACAAAGTTGGATAATGTAATTGGCTGGAAGCCTGGGAACAATTAAGTTTTTGCTCTTCGATATGCGTAAACTAAGAGTAACTCGTGCTTCAAGACACGATGTAACGTAAGTGATAAGTGATAGATTTGGGAGGAGAATTCAATGTAAATGTTTTTGAAATGAATGTTGATAGCCGTTGGATGATTCTATTTGAGGTCGTCGAATAAAGTTATTAAAATTTGTCATATTTTATATTATAGAAATTATATTATAAATGGACAGTGTTTCCATATATATCTTGTTTTACTTTCTAAAGTGAGTTATGGATCTCTGATCCCTAAAAAAAAAAATGTCATGGATCTGATTTGTCTAAAGTTGTGACAGAAGTAATAACTTTTGCTTTCGATGTCACCTTTCACGTTGGTTCCTCCATGTAAATGGTCAGAAAGTTGACGACCCTTTGCTAACTTATCTGAACAGCTCGAATTCCTTTTGGAATTGACTTATTTATAATCCTTTAATTAGGGTGAATTAGGCTTTACACCCTAAAACATTTAAGAATATTTATTTTGAACTTTTGAAGATTAAATTTTTCACATTGCATCTTTAATGCATTAAAAGTGTCATAATGTGACTCTTCCGTTAGTTTCCGTTATTCATTATATCAACGTCAATAGAGTATTTTGACAGAATAATGTAACAAAAGTTAACGAAAGAGGCACATTCTAACATTTTTAATATATTAAGGAAGCAATGTAAAAAATCTAATTTTTCAGAGTGCAAAGTAAAAAATCTTAAGTGCTAATAGAGCACAAAGTGAGATTTCCTTTTAGTTTACAAAACAAATTGAATTTAATTTGCTTTATAATTTCGTTTACAAAATCAGTCGAGCCTAAATAATTTTGTGCTCCACTCATATAGGTAGTTGTACAAATAAAATATCATTTTATTGTCTAACAACCAATATTCAAAAAAATAAACAACCCAATCTTAGCTCTAGGTTATATACATTTCTCTCTCTCTCACTCCTTTCTAATATATTTTTAAGAAGTTTCAAACTTTTGGGCTAAACTTTTATGGTAAATCATCTAGATTCTGGGAGATTTGTAGTGAGAAAACAATTATTCAATAATCCATTATTGAATTCTATTACTTAATTTTTACAAATTTTCAACGTAAAATTCAGTTTGGTTTCAATTCAAATGAAGCTAGAATACTATAAGTTTTTACCGACCCTAATTTGAGCAAGAATCTAAAATGAGAATTTGTGTTTGTTACAGTGAAAAGTTAGCTATTATGTTTGGGTTGTTGAACACTTCAAATGTTGTCCCTATATGAATTATTAAGAGTACTAGCATGTGTAAAGATTGTCATAGATTTATAAAATTCATCTTTGTATTGATTGACAGGGAAATCATAATTCTAGATAATAAGCATCTGCACCAATTTGTCTATGGCTACTGTTTATATGAGGACTTTGTGAATGGACCTTGGCTACTAATACGTAATGTGGCTATCCCTTTCACCTACATATTTTTTGCAACTCCCTTTTTTTTTTGGGTTGTTTTAGAAAATTATAAACGAGGGATGATGCAGTATTAGGGGTCGTTTGTAAGATTCTCTATTTAAGATTAAATTGGTTTAGTAAGACCAATCCAAACACATGCAATTGTGTTTTTGAGATAATAATAATCTAATATATTTAATCCACAGAGTTAGTTCAAGTGATAGCTGTCTATTTGATAGACGCTTTTAAATTTATGTTGTTCAAGGGTTCGATACTCTACAGGGTGAAAATATTTTTTGGAACCACTTTCTTTAAATTTAACTCTTGCATATGGAGAAGAGACTTTGTGTGTGGGCCCAAGTTGACTATCAGCCACGAGTCAAATGGCCTCGGTTGATGGTGGGTGCCTAAGTTATCAAAATAATAATAATAATATGATATATTTTTATTCTATCCTATTTTGGGGATGATTAGGTAGGAGTAGAAAAAATATGCAAGTCTTTTAATGTGACATTAAATCAAATGTCCGTTTTTGACAATATTACATTTTTCTAATAAATTGTTTAATTTGATGAATGATGCATTAGTAATTATAATTTTGGTAAGTGGTACTAGTATAAGTGGTATAAATACATGGAGTTCACAAATTCATGTCAAATCATGTACAAACATTATTATTTTTTGTTACTCAATTAACTAAAATGTCTATTATCAAGTAAAATAGAAAAATGAATTGTTGGATAAAGTAATCTTTTTATCTACAAATTCAATCTCTCATTTTTAAAACATTCCCAGTAAATTTTATCAAACCCCTATTTGTGAGTTTTAATCCATTGTTATTAGTGGGCTGGGTTTCAAATCTTGAGTCTCAAATTTTAAAACAAGATTAAAACATACATTAGACTATTTTTCATAGAACTCACCCTTTAAAATTCATCTAAACCCACGTATCAATCAGGCCCTTGAGGTTCTGGTGCATGACTCATGAAAGAATTGATGTGGGTCTTTGTGAAATTTCCTTGCAAAATGATAGATGTGGACCATACAGTCGAAGCTAATAGCCTTGGGATATCCATATCGTGTGAGGTACAGTTGATGCAATTAAAAAAGGACGTCGCTTTATACTTCAATCTTATAGTTGGAGTTTCTTCCCCCCCCCAAGCAATAGTAGGTCACCCTCTGCCTACGTTTTTTCCTTCTACCCCATTTTTCAGCCTTTAAGAGTCTCCGACGAGGGGCTTTTCTTCTTGTATATGTGAGGGTTCGTACTATGACAACGAACAACATCGACGCACCTTTACCGCTGTCAACAAATGGGTAGACCTTTTTTTCTCTCTCTTCTACAATGCTTTCCATTCAGCCTTCTGTACCCCATTTTTCCTCTATTATTTTCTCTTTTTCTCTCTTCCGAGCTCTCTCGTTGAGTGAAGAAACTGTATTCAATCAACAGCTATTGATAAAATAGAAAAAGGATAGCTCCATTTTTTCCTCTTTCCCGTCAACAGAGTTCGGGTTTTTATTTGGATCCAAAACTATAGGGGCATGTTTGGTATATTTTTTGGGAGGAGTTTGGATTGGATTATCTAAATCCGAGCTTGACCCAAATATGAGATTCAACATTTAATGTCGTTCATACCCATATTTGATATACGCAGAGATATATGACCATTATGATAATATATTTGCATAAAAATGACTATTGTGTCTCTTAACCAATTTGTATATATGAGTTATATATAATATATAGGGGTACAAATGTCATTTACATGTTAAACCCATAAATCCGCAAATGAAACTCATTGCCCTTGGGTTTCATGAAACCTAAGTATGATGGGTTTCATGACCGGACCGACTTGGAAATCCTATTTATATTTCATGGTTGTCAAACATGGGTTTAAAGGGATTGACTCTCTAACTCAAGTTCCCAAAACTCCTCTAAACCCACAAACCAAACAACCCCTAAGGGGTTATGTTTATATTTTCAAAGTATAAAGAGATAATGTGCTCTGACGTCAAATAACAAGGGTTAATATGTAATTTGCCCTACTTTATTATCTTTTAGGATTTGAGCTTGATTAGTTTTCAATTTTGTTTTTCTAAAATTAATCATTTGAAAGATAGAAAATTGACGAAAGAAAATGGGATTAAGAAAATAGTTTTTTACTATTTTGTTTAGAAGCAAAATAGGAGGAAGAAAAAAATAAAAATAATGCATTTTCTCCTCCAGGTACCAAATTTTGTCCGTCCCATTTTGGGTGGTAGGTGGAATGAAAGAACCGACGCGAATAAAAGATCAAATTCACGGTTTAACCCTTCAAGATGTAAGACTAAAATAATAACAGTAGGGGTAAGATTTAATCAAGTCAAGTGTGACCGATTATTGTTGAATTGAATCTGGTCTTCAACAATTCCAATATTTTAACTTATCAGGCTGGGTCCCTCTCTTTCCACAACAAATTCCTATTATCAATGCTTTGGTTATCTTGCGATTAAGCTTGCGTGGCTCTATTACAGTTATCAAAAGAAACAAATAAATCTACCATCAAAATCAAATTTACAAATGCTTTGGTTCGCTCAAGTTTTGTTGCCATATCCAACCAGATAGGTTCGGCTATGTGGAGAAAATATTCATTATAATGATAATATTATGTGACAATGTTAACGTGGTATCACTAATTAATAATATTAAAATAAATAAATAAATCTCATTAAAATTAATAATCAATCTTTCATGTAAATAAATAACTATTTAAGTAAAATTTACCTCAATCACTTGATATTTTATTATTAATTAATAATATCACATTAACATTAGTAATATTGTATAACATTCAATATTTCTTCTACACATGTAAGCTTTCTTTATCCGTCAACAGACTACAACGTGTGCGCGGACGAATAGAGAATTAGTTGATGAGCCATTACGCTCGCGTCCACTCTACTATACTTTGGGATCTTTCTTGTGGTTGGTGTGGTTTTTTCATGAAAAATGTAATTTAGATTTAATTTACCCATATTTAATCAACACTAACCATTAGATTTGAAATAAATTTTATTAAATATTAAAACTCACAATAAAATCAAAGGAACAATATTATAGAAACTTGATTTAGGGAGCTAATATATCTACATTTATATATATAAAAAATCAAATTAGGTGGGAGGGGGTTTGAGAAGTCTTTCCTCCCACTTTCTTTTTTTATTAGGATTTAGAATTTTTTAATTAACAACTTAAGATTCTTTACGACAGGGGTGCAACTTGGGTTGAGCAACCCGAGTCCAAATCGAAAAAATTATGGCTTGGGTAAGGATTTTTAATACTTGGGTTGGGCTTGAGTCAAAAAATTATAACCCGAATTTAATTTGGGTTGGGCTCGGGTTAAGGCCTCATGAACCCGAGTTCAACCCGAACCCGAGAAATTAAATTTTATATATATATATATATATATAAAGTATTAGCACTGATTTTTCATTTTTGTTCTATCGTTCTCTGTTTCTCTCGTTCTCTTTGTCTCTCTCGTTAAAAACTTGGTTGAAATTATTGATTGTTAATTTAGATGAATATGAAGTAATATATGTATTAGGTTTAGAACAACAAATTTATTTTGGGCTCTACCCGAATTAAACCCTTAAAGTAACCCAAAACTAGCCCAAAATTATCAACCCGAATTCAACCCAAGACTGCCCGAATTAAACTCGGGCAGTGCTCGGGTTGAGTTTTCCAACCCGAGGTAGAATTAGGATTAAGATTATAATTAAAAATTATATATTTAATATTAAATTAGGGTTAATTGTCCAATTCGTCCGAGTTGCACCCTTGCTTTACGATCAGACGTTGATATGTATAATTAGCAACTCATGCACACGCAAGTTTAGGTCTGCCAAGTCGGCTGCTCATTGAAATGGGACCCACTTTGAGCCAGAACCGAGACTTAAAGTTAAACCCCCTAAGTAATCTCTTTCCATTGTTGAAGACTTAAAGTTAAGTACGCTTTTTTAGTTTTTTTCTTACTATGAGCTCAAATCCGTAACTTTAGTTATTAGTATAGTCCGATATTCATACAATAACTTACGGTACATTAAAAAAATAATACATATCTTATTTTTATATTATTTTTGCACTGTATCGTACGATACGTCCGATACGTAACAATTTTGGTTATTTATTTATTTATTTTTATTTTTTGGAGTTAAAATGACATCATTTTATCCTAAGACTTATTTTTAAATCACTTATTAGTGAAAGAACATCATTTTATCCTAAGACTTATTTTTAAATCACTTACTAGTGAAAGAATTGATAGGAGAATAAATAAGTCATATAAATGAATAAATAAAGTATAATATTAATATTATTCAATTGAATTTAAATTTTTTGAATAATATTAAAGTTGTTTAAACAATTGATATGAGAAGTTTGAATTAAATATTTTTGCATTTTGATATTAGTGAACTATGTTGAAAATTTGAATAGTTGGTGGAATATTAATGAAATACTATATTATTATGAGTCTATGATTTTTTTATAAAGGTATATACATATATTTTATTAATAATTATTTAAAAATTAAAATTTTGTGTATTTTACGATACACGATACAATATATTATTTTTAAAAAATGATAACCCTTCCGATACACGATTTGACAATTATGTTCGTAATCGATGGGCCTTTGTTCTAATGATACTCCTTATTGGGTAAAAATTTTGCCTTTTCAAGGTTAAAGGTTCAAATTCCCCTCCTTTCCCCTTTCAACAAAAAAACAAAAAAAGAAAAAAACTCAGATTCGTAACTTTGGAATTGGAAAGGGTTAAAAAAAAAAATTCTCATATCCTAAAATTTTATGAACGAGGGACTCTTTTACTTTCTGAGTATACATAACTTTTAACATCTCTAATTTTTACCTTTTTTTAAATTTAAATTTTAAATTATGATAAAAAAATTCTTATTAACCTTCTCCAATATTATACCTATATTTATATTAAATCAAAAGAGACTCAAATTTATATCTAAATCTTTAATGGTGAGATTTTATCTTCTTTTAAAGATTCGATAATCATATTTTATTGTCTTTTAAATTTTAATTTGTCTTCATTTAAATTTGAATTTCTTTTTCTTTAAATTTGATTTTTTTTGTTGGAGAGGTCTACACCAAATTAAATTTTTTTATCATTTTTTTAACTCAAATTTAGATAAGAATTTGAGTTTCCATTAAAGGTGATTTAAGAAACAGTCATTTCATCTTTTATTTGAGTTCAATTTATTGAAAGATTATGCATCATGTTACTCTCTGGTTGTCCCTAATTCAATTTTCTAGGCAATTATTATAAAGAACTGAATATAAATAGAGAGCCTATAAAATAATTCAACATCACCACATTACACCACTGATCTGTCCATTTGGTCCCGTTACGCAAAGTCCACGTGTATGCAGTTTATCAGTTGGTTTTCACATTGGACTTGCATACTAGTTTGGGCGTGCATCCTACTTCCCCTGTCCAAACATGGTTAGCACCGCTCCTTAGTTGTTCTAGTGGATAAGAATTTGAATTTTTCCCTTTAATACTATGGTTAGAAGGCCAAAGTACGTGGTGATACCTTAATTTCTGTTTCGACGTAGATGCGATGAGATCTCTTATAAATAATTGTATTGTGTTGAAGGACAATGTTCCTTGATAGATTTGTAGAATAATCTATCTGCATATCTATTTTTACAAATCGAGAAACATGTACTTGCTTGTTCGGCATTAAAAAACTTTATTTTTTGGATTTTAAGATTGATTGGTTTCGATTTTTCATTTTTCAAAATTAATCACATATGGTTGGTTGACAATCTCATTATAACTCAGAAAGTTCAATTGTTCGATTCATCAGATATTGTGAGACAGTAAACTTTGGAAGCTTTCACACTCATACGAGGAACAACAGCTACGTATGTTTGCAAACTATAATACAAAAAATGTTCTAATTATTCAAAGATCTATATAATACTAGATCAAGAAAGCAAAAAATAATAATTTTCTTTGTATTATACCAACTAAATGTGATTTACATAAACATAACCTATTTTTTATTCGTGCTAGTAGGTTGTATAAATACTAACTTGTGGGATCATTCTAATGCATATTCACGCTAAGTGTAGGTGATATCTGAACCGGTACTTTTAACGTTGGAGGACACGGTGTACGTGCCGTGGGGTGAGTGAGCTGCCTCAAATCCAAATGTTGTTGTACATTGACGAGCATACCCTTCCACTAACTTGGCCTGTATATTCTCTTTTCTTCCTCTTCTTCTTCATCATTGTTTTCTCATGGCCTCCTCAAAACAAATGAAAATGATCCTTCTGGATGATGATAGAAGGTATACGAATTTTGCTCTAATGGCCGCAGAAGATATACATGAGTATGCTGTCATGATAAAAAGTTCGCGAATTTTTGCTAGAGCCAAAAAATTGCATATGGGGACTTTGAATGACATGCTGGTTGTCTCGATACGATATCCTTTTAATAGCTTTTGTTGATATCACTTCTGATGGGTAATGGGTTGTTTTCTCTCTTTTAACTTTGAATTCTCTCTGGTCTAATCTTATATGTATGTCTAACGATATGATATCCTTTAATAGCTCTTGTTGACATTACTTCTGGTGGGATGTTTCCTCTCTTTACACTTTGAATTCTCTCTGATCTAATCTTATATGTATGTTAGACACAGCTCTTAAGCCTCCATTGAAGGCTCACCATTAGTCTTTAACAGCCTCGACACTAAAATTGTAATTAGTGCGGAAATTATATCACACTTCCAAAATATCGTTAGAGTCCAGGTTCAGTACCATTGAAGACTCAGTTGATGACAGCCGTTTTCAAAGTATAGGACTCGGCTGAGTTGTATCGTTTTCGATTCGATAACGATCCCACCTTCTACATAATTACTGAGTTTAGCTTGACTCGGCTATGAATCGTTTGAATTCGGCCGAGAAAAGAGTATATCTATGGCACGACGGCAAACAATCAAACGTTGCAGAAGTTAGGGACATCGATGTGGTGCCATCGTAAAGCACTCGGACGCCCAGGCAGAAGTAAGAACCGACTGATATGTGCTTAATGTTTAGGCTCTGTTAAAGTGTACGAATTCTAAGTAGAAGAAGAAAGATGGCGTTGGTAGTGCGTAGTGGATGTATTTGTGTCTGCTTGCCTGTAATTGCTTACCTTTGATGTAGAGATGCAGTACCGCCATCCTCCTTGAGGCTGAACTGAAAAGATCAGTTTTCCTTTACACTGAACTCGGCCGAGTTCAACTCATGAGAAATGATCAACTCATTAAAAACCCATTTACGAGCGCGAGTGAGGGATGGATTGAGTAAAGATTATTGGGCTGCAGAGACAGAGAGGATTGGCAGTTGGGTTTCGATTTTCCTCGATACATTGGCCGGTGGCTAGCAGAGAATTTTTTTTTTCACGTGTGACTGGGTTCTTCAAATTGGTCCATTATGAGCTCAGATTCATAAACTTTGGATTTGGACACGATTCCTCATATGGATGTCGTATTATGGAGTTAGTTTAGTGTTTCTTTTTACTATTCAGAAAACTATCTTTTGTCAACTGTTGATCTTGACCAAGAAAATACAGAGGACAAGAGCATAGAAAGAGGCCAACTTGGCCTAAACGCTGAGTCCTGTAAATTTCTTGGTATTTCAGCCGGAGATGAGGTTAACATAAAAGTGTAAGTATTTTCAGTAATTATGGATGTTGTGTTAATAAATGCAATTTGTTTGAGGATTTTATGTTATCGTATATGTTGATTTTTTTTTTTTAGGTTTGTTCCACCGTCAAAGGGGCTTGATTTGTCACTCTTGAGGATTGAGGTGGATTTACGGGATGGAAGTTCAACTCATCAACCTGTTCTAGCTTCCGACTTCGTGAGAGAATTTGTGAAAACATTTAACAAGCAGGTGATTTTTCTTTTCAATTTGTTATCTGTTTGCTTCAGCTACATCTATCTAATTTGTCTTGAATATAATTGTATCAATGTGTAGATTTTTACTGAATTTCAAAGCATCTTATTGAGATATGGCGGCAATAGCTATCACTGCACGGTTGCTGATGCTTCTCTTGCTGTGGAGAAAAATTCCCCTGCCCCAAAGCGAGGGATGCTCCGCAAGTCAACAAAATTGATTGTGGAGGTTTCTAGTTCTATGGTATACTCACATAACTTGGATATGTTTTGCCCTATTATATGTGTGCAACTGACTTGAGGACATATTATTTGATACCATATGAAAAGAGCGCAAGTCAAATTTAAGAGGAAGTGAGACTTTGTTTGTGATTTGTCAAAAAGGTTTTCACACACCATATATAGTTCGAGAAAAAAATAATCACACATCAAGCTTGTTTTTGCCGTTGGAAACTGTAAAGATCAATTCTCCATCAGACTTCCTTCCTAAGCCTTTCAAGTATCCATTGACCTCCCCCTGTTTTGCACTGAGGGGGTCTTACCACTGGCCTTCCTGTTTGGCAAGGATTTCACTTGCTATGACTTCCATAGTTTACAGATGTTCGTGGTTACATTAAGGGTTTATTTGATTTTATCTTCACAAAGAAATAGACATGAGATGCTTTCAACATCCTTTTATTGAGCTCCGATCATTCATTATATATTCCATTGCTTGAAATTCTATGGACTGTTCTAAATTCATCTTTGTAGCTAACGTTACAATGGCATAATGTTAAGGCCATATGCTAGGAGGGTGGTCGTCTTTGATTTTATTCTTACACCCTCTGGAAAAATGAGAAGACGTCAAGCAAAATTTGAAGCTCGTTCATTTTCTTCATAGTTACATCGAAGAGGGTTTGGGCGTCCCCATTTTTTATGATTCTTTTAATTTTCCAAACCTTGTTATTTCTCTGGTTCCCTTAAGTGAGCAACCAAACAATGTGTGAACATAGAAGCTAAATATATAATTGATGTATCAGCCAGCCTAATGTAGACTTCCACTTAATATAGGGTCTGTGATTGACAAAATATTATATTGAATTATATAGTGGGACTGATGAATTTTAAATTTTGAGACAAAAAATAGTTCCTTTGATTTTTTAGCCAGTGTAAACACTGCACCAATTTACATAGGATTTTGTTGATGTACATACCTTTGTATGGTAAAAGTCTAGGTTCAAATTATGTAATGTGTTCGAAGGGATTTATTTTGGGTAAATGAAGCGAAGGATGAATCATGCAACAACATTACGTTGCTATAATTTAGTAACAGCTGGTTTGTTTACATGTTGTATCTCATCAACTTATTTGTGTTCCTGACATAACCTACTGGTATAAGTAGATACCTGTGTTTGTGTGTTTGTTTGTTTATTTGTTTTTAACGACAACACTCAATTCATTTGACAAAGACTTGTCTCAACTATTTGGGGTCTGTTGTATTGATCCTATTTTGCCAAATCATAGGCTATCATCTGTAGTTAAATTCAGTCCACTTTGTTTTATTCTTGGTGTAAAACAATATATCTTTAGGAGTTGAATATCATGTTGTAGAATAATGTATATAAAACTTGTCATGATTGATCAGAGCGAACAGATCAATGGAGCCGAAATATTTAAGAGCATTTTTCGCGATGGTTTCGATATGAAATCTCTGGAACAAGAGCTAATATCTCTAAACATAGGGGGGATGACCTCACAGATCCATGACATTATTCACCTTGCATTTGGCTCCCGAATGGTATCACCTGCCAATGCAAAGAGGTAAAATCTGTTTTCATAGTCTGCATACTTTTTTTTTTCCTATTTCTTGGTGTTGGGAAGCATGTTTGATATATTTATCTTACTAAACAATGAAATTTGTGGGACCTCAAATCCCCCTATTTGTGAAATATTAAGATCATAATTTTTCAGGCTGCATTCTGTAGCAGCATCAGTAGTAGTATTAGCAGTAGAATGAGGTAGTATCAGAATTGCAGAAATATATTAGGGAGACTTAGCTCTGTAGAGAGTTGGACTACATTTTTATTTACTTCACTCTCCTTAAATATTGGCAAGAAAAAATATATTCTATTCTTGTTTTATTGTGTTAGCTTTGGATTGATTGACAACTTAGAAGGTGGCAACTACCAAAGAGATTGTAGTTTTCCACTCAAACATTTAGGCATCAGATGCCTTCAGTTTTTCAAAATTCACTTTCTTTGGTCTTGAAGATTATTTCTGAACCGAAATGGAAGTTCTAGCGAAGTGGCTCATGCTGAATTTTCGAGGCTTAATAGATTCTTCCAACTAGAGAGTCTACACTTTTAGTCAGTTTGTATTGAACACATACCATTGAGATGCACAACATGCTTTCTCATGTATGATTAATGGTTTAGCATTGGTTTGGTTTTTTCTTTAGTGATGCCATGTTTGATTGAGGGATTCTCTCATATCTCATTCTAATTGATATCTAAGAGTATGAGATATACATCTAAGATAGATTGCTCAGCACTGCATTCTCTTGTTTTTTGTTTTTTTGGAAAATACTCTCAATAGATTTAAATTCTGACATAAACAATTTGCGATGTAGAAATGTAGGTTCGAGTGATCGGCCTTTGTGACTATAATTAGGTCCAGACTTACATTTATTCTTATGATATTGCTTGAATGCACTTAATTGTACATGTTTGTTTTTTCTTACCCCGAGTTACCTCTGGTTGAGAATTGTTTAACAAATTTTTACCAATGCTGTTTACGGATTGTTTAATAAATTTTTACAATGCTTTCTGGTACCATGTTGTCTAAAAGGTCAATCTTCTTTAGTAACCCAAGTTCTTTCGTTAATCATGGAAATTATTCAATTCTAGGTTGAATCTAAAGCACATAAAAGGGATGCTGCTGTATGGTCCACCAGGCTCTGGGAAAACATTGATTGCTCGAAGTATTTGCAAGTTACTAAATGCAAAAGAGCCCCTGGTATCTCTCTCCCTTTCTACCTACTCCTCGTCTCTCCATCCTCTCTTTCTTACACACACAATAACAATAATAGCCAATGAATTTCAAAATCTTGTCTTACTCTAACTTTTCACTTTTTACCCTTTTAGATTGTACGTGGACCAGAAATCACACAAGAATTGTATGGTGCATCTGAGAGGCATATAAGGGCACTATTTGATGCTGCTGAGAAAGATGAAAAACAATATGGTAAAAATAAGATACTTAATTTTCATAAGAAATTTATTCAATCTTCTTACACATCATACTGAGTTCCTGTTATTCTTTCGTCAGGTTCTAAAAGTGACTTGCATGTCATTATTTTTGATGAGATAGATTCCATTGGAAAGGTAAGCAGACATGTGCAATGATTGTTCTTTTCTAGCCTCATGTGGTCTAGAATTTGTCTTGGATGTATGTTTCACAATAAGGGAAAGAACTTTTTATTTTGTATGTATAAACAACAAGGTGTTTGAAATCTCGTGAGTCATTTTGGTTGTGTGCAGAAAAGAGGAGCAGCTGCTGGATCCTTCCAACATGATGATAAGATTGTGAATCAATTGTTAACGATGGTCAGATTCTTAATTTCTTTTCAGGTTTTGCATTTCTTTCTAGTTTTTGTGTCCTAACCTGAGCAGCAATTGATGTAAATGTTTAGATTGATGGCACAACAGAACTGAACAACATCTTTATTATTGCGACAACAAACCGAAAGGACCTCCTCGATGAAGCCCTCCTTAGGTAACTTTCTCTCCTTCCTCTTTTTTTACTTGATTAGAATCAATGGATGAATCCGAGGTAATTTTAATAGGTTTCAAAATTCATTTGACCTGAAAATGTTTGTCTTGCAACACCTTAAATGGTGCGTTTGGATGGCAAGATTAGACTGGATTGGGGATTTAAAACAATATATTTTCCTATCCAACCCAAACCCACCTATAATTGGACTAGTTAGGATTTAATTGCTATATCCTATCATTTCCAATGTTTGGATAACGCAAAAGCACTTCTGTGGGACCCATTGCGAAGGGTGATGTAATATGGTACCATTGACTATTTTGCCCCTAACCTATCCAATTCAATACCATGTTTGATTTATAAATTAGCCTTTGACCAATTCTAAACAAAAAAATTTTACATGTACTTTTTAAAAAATGTTGTAATTTCTTATCCTCTCAACGGGTGTTCAGTTGTTACGAGAGGTTTTAAGAATTAACTCAAGCTCTCACTAATTAGTTATTTTATTATTAGTTGCTAATTAACCTTAGTCCAAATAGGATATCGCTTTATTAGAGTTAGTTTATTATTTAAATTAATTGTCTTATTGGAGAAGCCATCTTGGTCTTCTTAAGGTATGACGGCAGAGGCTTGCTTTGACAAAACATATTTGTTTAAAAAAAAAAATCAGTTCTGTGAAAAAACAAGAGGAGGAAACGAAGTAGATGAGAGAGGTAAAAGAATATGACAATTCAGTCATTTGCATTAGTTATCTTGTCAGACAAAGAAAATCCCAGCGGGTTTCATTTAACTCATGTCGATGGTTAAAGTTGACTTTTCGAATTAAGTTGGGATAAAATCCGAATGGGATTTCCAATGCATTTTTTACTTACCAAACGTTTGATATATGAGCCACATACTTTTTCATCCTATCCTACCAGAGTTATCCCCTTTTACCCATAATCCAAACAAAACCTAACCGTAAGACTGCCGCCCTCTTTCTTTCCTCCTTTTCCCTCTATGGATGAACATTTTGGCAAAAATTTAAGGGTGGCCAGTATTTGAGATGTATGGGTAGGATGTATTATCTATTGAAAAAAAGCTATTTCTAATTAATTTTATGTTTTTCCTCTTTCAGTAAATAGAGCAATTGAATTGACTGATATACATAATGTACAAAACAAGGGAATCCTAGACAGTCACATAAAAAATACCAGAAGCTATATTTTCTGTTTGGCTATCTGCTAGCTACAGTGTACAATGGTAGGTGTTAACACAAATCTGTAGGACTAACATACATACACTACACTAAACAAATTTGCTCTATAAGAAGCGTCATAGAACAAACCTAAGGCAGGGAAAAAAAAGCCAAGTTATGGTCATTACTTTGTATACAAAAGCAAGAGTTCTAGCAACTGGCAATCTTGAATCAGAGGCCTGTTGTAATGAAGGCATTGTCTTTGAGCTTCAGTGATGCATCTCAGTTATGAATGTATTGACAATTCCTTTTGTATACATCTTTGAACTCATTTCTAAAAATTCTGTAGTTCATTTCCTCCCGTAATGCATAAACTGTTATTGTTGTTTTCCTCTGTGTTTAATGCTAGTCACTTTTAGATGTTGGGGTTACTGTGGTTAAATTTTCGTAGCTAAGATATAATATAGGAGCAAGATAGTGGATTATTGAAGAATTCTGCACCTTGAATAATTTATCTATGCTGTCAAAAGGCTTGCCCCCCCCCCCCCCCCAAAAAAAAAAAAAAAACCATCTATTTTTATTGTGTGCAATATGTACGCTGCAGGTAGTTGTGAGGTCACCTCTTTTACATTGTTGAATAATATTTGTATTTGTTTTTCTTTTCTATATATCTATTTGTGATTATTATCAGATAGACCAACTGACCTTTGATTCAATGGTACTCCTTGCCTTGTGAAGGTTTTGTCTTCTTGAGGTCAAGAGTTTAAGCTCCCTTTCCCCCCTCCCCCCAAAAAAAATAAATAAAAAAAAATTATTATCAGATAGTGTTTATCATTTGCTTCTCTTTGCTTAATTAAGAATATCGTCTACTATCAACTTGATATGACTAGACCAACATGAATCTAAGATTAGTAACAAACATTATTTAATTGATTCAACAAGTTTCATTTTAACTTTCTGGTTTGCACCAGATAGTTTTCAGTTCATAAGAAAAGACAATATTGACTTAAAACATGATTATCAAAATCATGACTCGGATCATAAGATGTTATGATTCTTCCATCCAATACTGGCAAAGCCATCTGAGTCTCTAAAGGTCCTGGCTCGTAGAATCTTAATGATTCTGATCCCAATTATTATTTTTTATCAACGCAAGTTGTCGGATATGTTTCTTTGGCAATTGTAGTTACTTATATGTACCAATCCATATATTAATGATTGTCCTACACTCTTTTCAGTCCATTAGGTAATTTCAGTCGGTGAGAAAACTACTGAAAAACCTTTATCATCACAGAAAATGCTCTTCAGTTGTTTGTCTCCCTCATTGAAACCAACAATTAGTTTTGTTCTCTTTTCTCTCGACGAGTGATTATTACTAGATGTGTCTTCCATTATTATTCTCATTGTTTTTTATTCGATATCGAACCATCAAAATTGTTTATTCAAGAGTTGCTCAACTTTCCCAATCTCTCCTTTATCCTCATCTCTCTCTGCATATTATGATCGAAACCCTCCAATCCTTATGTTAATCTTTACAGAATCTCACAAGCTTAACAACTTTTTTGTTTATTTTCAATGCTCTTCAATACTCATATTATAGTTGCTCAAATTTTAGCCATACTTTTATGTTCTATATGTTTTTCGTAACATCTCTACATTTTGCATACATACTAGGTTTATTTTGTTTTCGTTTCTAAGAATTTTGTGTTTGTAAATATATTTTTTAGTTCGTAAGATCACAGGATTCTCAATCTGATCAGGATCCCCTAGTAAATTATTTGTATTGAAATTTGGAACTGTACTTGGTTATAATCCTACACAAACAAAGTTGCTTCAAAGTTAATGATGAAAAGTCAAATAAGTTTAGTTGTCACTCTCTCCCCACTTAATGTATATGCATTTTCTTGAAAAACTACCTAAACAAATAATTAACATGTGACTGATCAATTACGTTGTTTATAAATAATCACTGACTTGGTTCATAATAATTGCTCATAATCCTCCACCCCCAAGCCCAACAAAACAAACGTATGCACCCAAAAAGATGAAAAATTATCTATCCTTCCTTTAATTTTATTTATTTTTTTATTCCTAGGGATGGTAGAATCGAACTCCATATAAAGATAGACTACCCTGATGAGCAAGGGCGCAAGCAAATTTTGGATGTTTGCACAAGGAAGTGGAGACAAGCTTCTCTTCTTGATAGAGATGTTGATCTACAAGAAATTGGTATGTCTTAAGTTCGAATTTTGTTGTACAAAACCTTGTTCACTAATGAAAACTGCCCATCACTGTTCAATATATATAACGTTTCTGTTCTTGCATACAGCTCGCAGGACGATTGGATATAGTGGTGCTACACTTGCATCCCTTGTTACACTTTCACACTCGTATGCTAATAAAGAACTTGTAGACTTGGATCCAATGAGACTTGTCAAAAAAAATGTCAAGTTGACCATGAATCATTTTCTCCGTGCTTTAGAACAAAGCAGAGTCAAACTTCAGGAGTCTAAACAACTCAGGTGAAGTACTTTACGAATAGTTTCTTATAGTTGAACAATCATTCATATTGAATCTTCCAGTACCAACTTTACATTAATTTTTCAACGAGATAACTTTTCATTCGTTGACATCAGGCAGCACACATGTTAAATTTCCGTATATCACATATTGAATACATGAGAGTAATTTCATCTAGCAGCAAAGGGCTTCACAAGGACATTGATTTTCATTTCATAGACATCTTGGGCATAAAATTCTGCTTATCTGAGTTGCTTTTTCATGTATCAAACCCTGCTAATCATTCACATGTACTATAGTTTCCTATAGTTGAATAATCATTTATATTGCTTTTTTTAGTACACTGAATGTTTCAAATACTATACCTTCGTTATCCATGTTACTACAAAAAAAATGAAAACTTCAAATACCACTTACCATTTAAAAAATCTTGTAGACCTAAAACACGAAACAGGGCACCAAATTTTGACCCCCCCCTTTAGCTCATCTCCACTGACCACATTTACCAGCCTTCCCTTTTCTTGCTGACTTAATTTTTCTGTGTTTGGGACAACAGTACTTCTCAATGAACTGACCAAACCTTTTTTTAAAAAAATTGCATGAGGCCCATGTTCAATATGAACTTGTTTTGAGAAACAGGTGTGTTCTTAAATTTCTGTCTTTGGGCATTTGATATCCTTCCTATAATAATTGGACCTTATAGCCTGTAAAACAAAGAGATCAAGGGAAAATGGATGACCTGATTGCTTGATGACTTTGTATTGCTTTCCGTTATAATACCCTCGTCTATTTATGGTCTTATTAGGTAAAATGATTCCACTAGACCGAGGATGAGTAGGCATGAGTTGGATTATCTTGTAGTTGAGGAAAAACTTTCTTGCTGAGCTCAACACGAATTTGCTTGTGTAGGAACAAGTGCCATGTCTTAGTCAAGCAACTTCACAACTCTATTATTTTCCTACTTAGGTCAATTAAAAGGAAACAAATTCTGCTTAGGAAAGGACGACTGAGAAGATAAATGTTTAGAGTTCCATTATTTGAGAGGGGTAAAACTTTTTATTTGAAGTTCGGATGTGATGCAAGCAAAAACTTGTGGTTGCTTTTGTTCCTCCATCGTATGCTACATTGAAACTTTAAAGGTATGTGGAGTTTGTGTAGTTGTATGGTCTTTTACCGAAGCAGACTGTCAAGGGTATTCAGCTACACTCCCATACCCAATATGTGCTACCCCAGAACCATAATTGGGATTAGAATTTAGTAAGGTAAAGGAATGCAATGGAGCATTTCACGGTGGAAAGAGTGTTTGCCTTGCAGGAAATTGCATGCTCTTTTTTTTGTGGCTCAAAGTGTGCATAGTCAATATCATATTTTTCTAATAGTGGTTAAAAGGAAGATTGTGCCGGTGTCATTCTTGGCTTCTAGCCTTGTTCAATCTTTTTCAGTTTTGAAAGGTTGAGCATTTGATTTAGGACATTTTTGCAATGACCTTGTTGAGGTTTTTTTTTTTTTCGTAATTTGATGTGAAATAGGTATTCACTTGGTGCTGCGTTGATATTATCATTATGTGAATTAAACTTGATATCATGTGTGGCTCAGCAAAAAATTGAGATGAGTTACACAACATTATGAGGGCTTTTTTGGTAAGTGCACAACATTTTAAGTCATTCTTGTTTTGAGGCAAATATTTGTTAAATAGGAAAATTAGATGCCTCTGTCAATAGTTAGACATAAATGTTGAGATCGAATTATCTGAACATTTTTCTTTATTGTACTTGAGATATGTGAAAGGAATATCCAAATTAAGAGTAGAGCCTTGTATATATAGTCAAACAACAGGACAAAGTGACCTAAATATCCTTGTGGTATAGGCAAAATATAAAAATCATAGTATGAATAAAAAAGGGAAAAGAAACCCTAATAAACTAGATTATAACTCCAACACTCCCCCTCAAGTTAAGTACAAAAATATCAACTAAGTCAAGCTTGACAACGGAGTCCCGGAGAATAGATGGAGTGATAAGTTTGGTGAAAACATCTTCAACCTGATTACTGGTCCTTACAAACAATTGAGTGACAATACCATAACTAACTTTCTCCCAAAAAAAGTGAACATCGATCTCTATATGCTTCGTCCTCTCGTGTAATATAGAGTCAGAAGCGAGCTGAATAGCAGATCAATTATCACAATATAATGTAGATGAAGAAGTCACTAGAAATCCCAACTTACCAAGAATCAATCATAGCAGATAATCTCACACGTACCAAGTGCTAGGGCCCGATATTCTGCCTCTGCTGACGAGCGGGTGACAACTGTCTGTTTCTTGCTCTTCCAAGAGATAAGATGAACTCCTCGAAAAGCACAAAATGCTGTAGTAGATCGACCGTCATATGCTCGCCCATAATCTGAATCTAAATAACAGGCTAGAAAGCCAGTTTAAGATCCTGATGCATAGAACAACCCAAATTTAGGACAAGATTTGAGATACCGAAGAATATGATAAACTGCATCAAGGTGAGGCTAACACAACCTGTGCATGAATTGACTAACTCGGCTGACAGCGAATAAAATGTCTAGCATAGTATTGGCTAGGTAAATAAGTCTACCTATCAACCTCTGATAGACAATTGGATCTCTCAACTCCTCACCTTCAGCAGTAAGCTTCAGGTTTGGAATCATAGGTGATGATGCCGATTTGCACCCTAACATTCCAGTGTCCGAGAAAATATCCAAAACATACTTCCTCTGAGAAAGAACAATATCTCTGCTACCACGGGCAACCTCAATCCCTAGAAAATATAGCAGAAATCTAAGGTCCTTCACATCGAAGGCCTTTATAAGGTCTACATTGACTTGTGCAATCCCATAAATATCATCCCAGTAATAATGATATCATCCACATATATCAAAAGGATGACACACTACTCAGAAGTATTCCATCGAATAAAGTATTTATGATTAGAATGACATTTGGTGAATCCTCAACATACAACTACACCACTAAACAGAGAGAACCAGACTCGTGGTGACTGTTTCAATCCATAAAGAGACTTACGCAGTCAACACACTTTTCTAACATACTCCTCCTTATCACGAAAGTCTGGTGCTGCATCTATATGAATAGTCTTGTTCAGATCACCGTGAAGAAACGCATTTTTCACATTTAACTAATAAAGAGGCCAAGAATATTCCATAGCCAGAGATATAATCAACAAAACGGTAGTCAACTTTGTCACGGGGGCAAAGGTAGCACCAAAATCACGACCTGCTACCTGAGTAAAGTCCTTCGTCACAAGTCTGGCCTTCTGACGATCAATAGTACTATCTGCAAGAAACTTCAGGGTGTAAACCCAATGACAGCCAACAGGTTTCACCTCTGAAGGTAAAGAGACAAAATTTCACCGATGATTATGCTGAAAAATGTCCATCTCCGTCTGCATGACAAGAACCCATTAGGGCTCCTTCATAGCCTCTAAAATAGAGCGAGGAATTGACATTTGATAAGGTCATACTACAAGATTGAAATGTAGGAAATAGATCACCATAAGAAACATAACCAGAGATCGGATATAAAGTTCTGGCAGTCCAACTGTAATTACCCATAAAAAAAAAATTATTATATTATTTTGGTGCATTGGCTACTTAGGAGTAATTATATATATATATATAAGGATAAAAATAATTTTTTTTTTTAAAAAAGATTAATATGTCTCTAATAAAAAGTTTTAGCTAGAGACCTATTAGGACTCTTATACATGTAGTTTAAATAAGATAGTATTATTGGATAGGTCAAACCCTTATATATATAAAAATATATTTAGGTTGTAGGGTCTTTTGGGTGAGAAGGCTTATGGAGGATGTTGTCCTATGAACAAAGAAGAAAAAAATAACGCGAAAGAGGGAAATAAAGAGAAAAGAAAGAAGGAGGAAGAAGACATATGGATTAAGTCCTTTAAAAGTGAGTTTATTATTTATTTTATGGATTTTATAGTTTATTCAGTCACATGATATTAGGTTGATGATAATGATATTGCGTAATACACATATACAGAATGAGTTTCATGGTAATCGCTTATTATTATTGAAATTTATTAGATTGAATTTAGACTTATAGTTGACTAATCAATAGGTTGAAAAAAGAAAAGAAAATAAAAGGGTTTGGAATTCTTGTGGTAGAACAAACAACCTGGATGACCGTAGGTAGAAGAAGACCAATCTAGAAATTATAGAAAGCTCCCCTTTAATTTCAAAGTATTTTATTTTGACCCCTTTATTCTTTTAAATTGAATTTTAAGTATTTTTTTATTTGGTAAGTTGTAAGAACAGAATTCTAAAAAATTTATGGCAGCCCCGAAGACAAAAAATTTGTTTTTAAGAAAATTATACTTTGATCCCAAAAGTTTCAAAAATTATAATTTGACCCCAAAATTTTAAAAACTTTTTCTAAACAGCCCAGAATACTTCCATATCTTATTCCCTCATATTAGAAATGATGTTTATATTTAAAGGATATATTAAGTATATATCAAAGAATATAAAGTACGTAAATTAAATATAGAATCACGAAATGACGAAGTTAGAAATAGGGATTGATCATTACATGTTAATTTGAATTAGGTGGTGATTGCATTGAGGTTGAAAAAGAGTGTTTTGAATTGAATTTTAGAAATCAAGGTGAGTAGTTTATTACTTCTTTTGGGAGGATTTTCTATATTAAACTTGTGGGTGCGTGTGTGTGAATTTTTCATATATATGATATATATTAATGATTGGGGTTGCAATTAAATATTTTTGCAATTGTGAATTGTTACACATGTGAATTTGCAAAACTTATGAGATGATTTTATATTATTGCTTGAATGGTTTTGGTGATGAAAGAGAAATTTTGTGGGCAATGGGACTAAAACAACAGTTTTAGTGTGTGTGTTGAAATCATGTTTTATGAGAAGGGGACTGGGTTACCAGGTCTAAATGGTAACGAGATTGTATACCGGCGTGATCGGTAGAGGGATGTGCACATAGGGGTCAGTTATCAGACTAGTGATAACAAAAGACGGGGCCAGTCATCGGGCTAGTGATGACAAGAGATGAGGTTAGTTATCAGGCTAGTGGTAACAAATATGATTTGACAAGTGCATTTGAGACTGAATGTGTGTAAGTGTTTTGAGCTATAAATGTATTTTCTTTTATAAAGTTATTATGATCATGAGATCATTTTGTTTACATAGTTATGTGAAAGGGATTGGAGTACAATTTATTGTATTTATGTATATAACAAAGTTTATTTCTATGTATATGAAATGTGGGATTTATTTTCAAACCTCATTAGAGATGGTTGCTACTCACGGGCCTTTGTGCTCACCCAAATATTTAACATTTTTAAGATGAGGATCAGGAGGAGGAGTAAGTTCTCAGATAGACGAGGGATTAGAAAAATCGAATATTTATTTTATTATAGGTCTTCAGGGATAAATATTTTTTATAGTTTTGAGACAAGTATTCGATTGTTTTGAGAACAATGTTGTTTTTGCTTAGAGTAATGAACCTTATGGATTAATTATTGTTTTACATGAGTTTAGTAATAATGTCGGTGATGTTAGTTTATTTCTTTGGTATTTATTAGGTCGGTTAAAAGGATCACTTTATTATTTGTCTTCCACTATATTTTGCATTGATTATGCACATGAATTGTTGGTTAAGGCCTTGGTGGCCGGTCTGCTGCTCACCCTATTTGATCCGGGGTGGGAGTGTGACAAGAATGGTATTAGAGCTTAAGTTTATGAATTACCATAGGATTAGGCTGGATCCGAGTGGTTGTGTAGGCTTCAACCGATTTTAGTTCGAGGGATACAGAATGATATTAATAGTTAATAGAATGATTTGTGTAATGACTAAAAGTAGATAATTTGCTTGATATTTGTACAAACAAGAGATAGTTAAAAAAAAAAAAGAGATGGTAAAAGTGTTGTAAGAAATATGACTGACACTAATGGAATTTTAGGGTTTATACATTTTTCTGTGTCTCATATAGTAGGAGTGTGATTGGGTGTGGAACCCAAAACACTTGAGTTTGATTTTGATAGTGATAACTCCTTCGGGTGGTTGTGAGTTAGGTGATATCGTGCACCCAGGGTGTAAGGTTCATAATGAAGAACAACAATTACTAGTTTATGGAGTATTTTTAGACCTTAGAGATTTTGATATGATATTAATTATAGACTGATTAGTCACACAACATATGAAAGTCGGTTATTTTGAAAAGAGAGTCATGCAGATTTAGTTTTGGGAGAACATGATTTATTTAATTCCTAGTATTAACTCTGCGAGTGCAAGCTCAAAAATGGGGTGAGGAAAGATTTTCAGAGAAATATTATTAGTATCATTGTTGTACGGAACGAGGGAGTGTCTCTCGAGTAGATATCAATAGAAGAAAAATTTTCAAATATATTTTGAGAGAAGTTGTTTATGACACCATTGGAGAAAGATAAGGTTTACATTTTTTGTAGCTTCGGGTACTTTACTTATAATTATTACTTCATATCGGATGGTTCTTGCTGAACTAGAGGCATTGAAATTCGATTGAAAATATATTAGACTGAAAATTGATTCGACTTAGCAATTTGTTGTGGGGTGCTCATGTTGTAAAAATGATTAGAATGTAAAATGGTACATAAGTTACTACCAGCTGAAAAAGGCAGCAACATGAAGTAAATATCTTTTATGTAGTATTGATGATTTATTTAATCAGTTTTGAGGCACTAGATAATTTAGTAAGATCGATATTAAGCTGAGTTATCTTTCCTTAAAAGAAAGAAATAATGATGTTTTGAAAACAATATGTGCAACTGGGATAGTTACATTGTATTTTTGGTGAAGTTATTATGATTGACAAATGCTATATCTGTTTTGATGGATTGACTAAATTGAGTATCTTAACTTTTTCTAGATTCATATATTACTATATTCATTGGTGTTACATCTGTGTATTCTTGTAATAAATAATTAATTACCCTACTCGTGATTTGGGTCAGATGTAATTGTTTTTACTTTGAAGTTATGGAGAAAGACATGTAAAATTTATTTCGATTATCAAAGGTTGAATGATTTATTTACTGAGAAGGAGTTTGATTTGAGAAAAAGGAGATGGATAGAAAGATTAGAGACTATGATTATTCTATTATTATCATATAGGCAAAGCTATTATAGTAGTCGATACGCGGAGTAAGAAATCATTAGGAAGGTGTGTTGTATTCAATGTACTCAAATGAGTAATTTGATTGATTTGAGATTGATAGGGGTATGTGTGATATTTACTGGTACAAATATATTATTAGCTCAATTATAAGTTAAACTCTTATTGGTAGATCGTATCAGTAGGTTTTTTTTAAAAAAAAGAGACACATGTGCAGAGTATTTCAAAAGAGATGTAACATGATAGTAGGATATAGTTTATAACTTGTGAGATTATGTTTATATTTTGATATGAGTTATGGGTATCAAAAGAGGACACGGTGAAGAGAGACATTATAGATATAACCTATAATTCTATGTTTATCCAAGGATTTTCGAAATTTTGTTAATATTGAGAATTTATTATTGGTTAGGTGGAATGAGAAAAGAGATTGCGGAATTTGTAGCCAAGGAGTAGTACACTGATACAGAAAGACTGAATATTAGTGTCCGACGAGTTTATGACAACTTTTTTTTCAATTTTTGAACGAAAATGAGAGTATATTATTATGAATTTTCTATAATGACTTTCAGGATATAGATTGAGCATGAATCTATTTTGGGTTGTTGTGGATTAATTGACGAAGTTATTTGGTAAAGATGTTCCATTTTCACGACATACTTTGTGTTGTTATGTTCAGGAAGTATGTATATTTGATTCTCTTTATATATTGGTGGGAGCAGTATATTGAGTTTAGAGAAACTCTTAATTATGTTAAGGAGTCAAGTAATTTTGGATAACAAGATGATTCCATTATTCAAAGTGTTGTAGAAGAGTTATTCAGACGAGAAAATTACTTGTGAAGTGGATAAAAAGATAGAAATTAAATATCCTCATTTGTTCTCACAAGATATATAAATTTCGAGGACGAAATTCTCTTAAGGAGGGGAGAATGTAATTAACCATAAAAAAAATATTATTACATTATTTTGGTGCATTGGCTACTTAGGAGTAATTTTATATATATATATATATATATATATATATAAGGATAAAAATAATTTAAAAAAAAGAAGGACTAATATGTCTCTAATAAAAAGTCTTACCTAGAGACCTATTAGGACTCTTATACATGTAGTTTAAATAAGGTAGTATTGTTGAATAGGTTAAACCCTTATATATATAAAAATATATTTAGGTTGTAGGGTCTTTTGGGTGAGAAGGCTTATGGAGGAGGCTGTCCTATGAACAAAGAAGAAAAAAATAACACGAAAGAGGGAAAGAGAGAGAAAAGAAAGAAGGAGGAAAAAGACAAGTGAATTAAGTCTTTTAAAGGTGAGTTTATTATTTATTTTATGGGTTTTATAGTTTATTCAATCACATGATATTAGGTTGATGATAATGATTTTGCGTAATATGTATATATACACATATACAAAATGAGTTTCATGGTAATCGCTTATTATTATTGAAATTTATTAGATTGAATTTAGACTTATAGTTGACTAATCAATAGGTTGAAAAAGAAAAGAAAAGAAAAGAAAAAGGGTTTTGAATTGTTGTGGCAGAACAAACAACCTGGATGACCGTAGCTAGAAGAAGACCAATCCAGAAATTATAGAAAGCTTCCCTTTCATTTTAAAGTGTTTTATTTTGACCCCTTTATTCTTCTGAACTTAATTTTAAGTACTTTTTTACTTGGTAAGTTGTAAGAACAGAATTCTAGAAAATTTATGGCAGCCCCGAAGACAAAAAATTCGTTTTTAAGAAAATTATACTTTGATCCAAAAGTTTTAAAAATTATAATTTGACCCCAAAATTTTTTTAAAAAAATTTAAACAGCCCAGAATACTTCCATATCCTATTCCCTCGTATGAGAAAGGATGTTTATATGTAAAGGATATATTAAGTATATATCAAAGAGTAGACAGTACGTAAATTAAATATAGAATCACGAAATGACGAAGGTAGAAACAGGGATTGATCGTTACATGTTATTTTGAATTAGGTGGTGATTGTATTGAGGTTGAAAAAGAGTGTTTTGAATTGAATTTTGGAAATCAAGGTGAGTAGTTTATTACTTCTTTTGAGAGGATTTTCTATATTAAACTTGTGGGTGCGTGTGTGTGAATTTTTCATATATATGATATATGTTGATGTTTGGGGTTGCAATTAAATATTTTTGCAATTGTGAATTGTTATACATGTGAATTTGCAAAACTTATGAGATGATTTTATATTATTGCTTAAATGGTTTTGGTGATAAAAGAGAAATTTTGTGTGCAATGGGACTAAAACAATAGTTTTAGTGTGTGTGTTGAAATCATGTTTTATGAGAAGGGGACTGGGTTACCAGGTCTAAATGGTAACGAGATTGTATACCGGCGTAGTCGGTATAGGGATGTGCACATAGGGGTCAGTTATCAGGTTAGTAATAACAAGAGACGAGGCCAGTCATCAGGTTAGTGATGACAAGAGATGAGGTCAATTACCAGGCTAGTGGTAACAAACCTGATTTGACAAGTGTATTTGAGACTGAATGTGTGTGAGTGTTTTGAGTTATAAATGTCTTTTCTTTTATAAAGTTATTATGATCATGAGATTATTTTATTTACATAGTTATGTGAAAGGAATTGGGATATAATTTATTGTATTTATGTATATAACAAAGTTTATTTCTGTGTATATAAAATGTGAGATTTATTTTCAAACCTCATTAGAGGTGGTTGCTACTCACGGGCCTTTGTGCTCACCTAAATATTTAATATTTTTAAGATGAGGATCAAAAGGAGGAGTAAGTCCTCGGATAGATAAGGGATTAGAAGAATCGAAGATTTATTTTATTGTCGGTCTTCAGGGATAAATATTTTTTATAGTTTTGAGACAAGTATTCGATTGTTTTGAGAATAATGTTGTTTTTGCTTAGAGTAGTGAATCTTATGGATTAATTATTATTTTACATGAGTTTAGTAATAATGTCGGTGAAAATGATCACTTTATTATTTATCTTCTGCTGTATTTAACATTAATTATGCACATAAATAGTTGGTTAAGGCTTTGGTGGCTGGTCCGCTGCTCACCCTATGTGATCTGGGGTGGGGGTGTGACACCAACTATAACGAACAATGGGACGGCGATCACACCATGGATAATGACGCCCTAAATCATCATTTTCCACTGTCAACGCTTAATAGGATCATAACATCGATATCCCTTAGACTGATGACAATAACCTACAAAGATACAACGAATTGTTTTATTATCAAGCTATGACGAGTAAGAGATCTATCTTGAACAAAACATATGTGGCCAAAAATATGAGGGGGGACCGAAAAAAGTATCTGCTCAGGAAATAAGACCTGTAAGGAAGCCTTATACTGAAGAACACGATTCAGTGTACAATTGCACAAAAAAATAGAAGTCAAAATCGTAAAATGCCAATAAAATTTTGGTACCCCATACCTCTAAGCATACAAAGTACCATCCCTATTAGACTCCTATTTTTTTTTTTCACTAATTCCATTTTGCTCAAGAGTATATGAATAAGTGAGCTCCTGAAGGATACGCGGAGAAGTAAGGTGCGACATTAGGGCATCCGACACATATTATTTGACATTATCCTAACGAAGAGCACATACAATAACATCGAATTGTGTCTTAATTATCTGGAGAAACTGAGTGATGATAGGGAACACATCAAACTTCCTATGTAAAAGGTAGACCCAAGTGCAACGGGTATGGTCATCTATAAATGTTACATAATATCGAGCATCTAACAGACCAGTAACAAGAGATGGTCCTCAAATATCAGAGTGTATTAGGTCAAATGGCTTAGGTGACTGGTGCATGCGAGGAATATAACTGGTCCTAACATGTTTCGATAGGAAACATATAACACAGTCAAATTTACCACTAATACAAGCATTGCTTAAAGCAGAAAACAACATACATAAATATTTAAAATTTGTATGTACACAACGATGATGCCACAATTGAATAGTTTGTAAAGAAAAATCATAACAAGTATTTGTTAAAATACTAGCATGCAAGTTAGGAACAGATAAAGATAAAACGGGTGTAGGTGATAGAGGTGTAGGAACTGGTAAAACTGAGGGTAGATCGCTTAGATAGTACAGTCCATCTCTCTCATGCCCCCTGATAATAATCCTCCTAGTCTCAGGTCCTGTAAATAATACGAATCAGATAAGAACACAATTACACATCAAAAATCTCTGGCTAACTAATGTACAAATAATAAATTTATGGTTAGCTTTGGTGCATGAAAAATCAAATGTAATGTAAAGTCATCTGGGAGGCACAATGGGCATGTATTTCATCTGCTAACTGAACTTATGTATGTAATTTCTCGTCAAAAGTGGTGAAATGGTGCGCCTCCCCTGTCATATGACCATTCGCACCTGAGTCCAGCATCCAAAGGGTAGATGGACTGGCGTAAGCATGAAAGACACAAGGTATACCTGTAGTAGTCGTAGCAGTAGTAGTCAGACCCTGAAAAGTCAGGGCTAACATGAATATATCTAAGCGAAAAGTGATAACATCCATATCACTCTGCGCAGGAACAGTAATAGCAAGAGCAACGGCCATAGGTGATGGTACCTCATCAATGACAGTAATACAATTGCGAGGAGACAGTTTAAGCTTCGCATGGAACTTCCAGCAAGTAACCTCGAGATGTCCTAGTCAGCCACGATAATCACACTAACAAGAATCCCCGTCTGCGCTGATCTGGGGCACCCTTGACGTCGCTGCTAAGGGTCTTGAATGAGACCCTACAATAGTTACAAGGGATATCTGGTCAGCCTGAGGATTCAAGGTCGCAACTGAAAGTAATGCAATAAGGACACGTAGTGATGTCCAAGGGTCGGGTTACCCACGAGTCTCGTTACCCAGCCCAAAAAAATAAGTCTAAAATCCGATAGGACCGATAGTTGGCTCGCTCAAGCCTGAGCCTGAGTCCAATATCTTTTAAAAAAGGGATTGGGTTTACCCCTAAACTCACTACTTGACCCGAAACTTGAAGTCCGATCCAATAACCAGCCCACAAAAAATCGTTAAAACCTACCTGCCTAGCCCGAACAAATTTTTTTCAAAATTTATAAGGTTCTGTCAAATTTTGAGAGTTAGGTGAAAATCCTGTCAAATTTTTTTAAACTTTGCCAAATTATTTTTTATTACAAAATTTTTGAGTCGAATAAGAATAATGAAAGCATCGATGAGGGGGAAGGGGTTGATCCACTTTCAACGCCTGAGATAGCTTCTACTGGGGATGTACCATCTAATAAAAGACAAAAGTCTAAGGCTTGAGATCACTTTGAAAAAATTAAAATTAAGGATTCTAACGGGGTCATTACATCAAAAAATATCATATGTAATTAATTTAATTGCTTATTTTGATAATCTTAAAAGTAAAATTTGTTCGACTTCTGATATTTGGACTTCTTGCCAACAATTAGGATATTTGTGTAGAATTGTTTATTTTATTGATGATAATTGAATTATACAAAAAAGAATTATTATTTTTACAAGGATTGAAGATAATTATAGTGCACAAGTTATTTTTGAAATATAATCAGTTACAAATTTATCGTATTTAAGACAACATTTTTACTATTACTTTAGATAATGCAACAAATAATAGTGGGGTTGTAAATCATTTAACATGTTATTTAACTTTACCATGTGGAAGTACTTTTTTTATATGAGATTTATGTGTCATGTCATAAATCTCATAGGATAAAGTGGTCTCCATGATATTAGATTTATAACTTATAAAATTAGACATTATTTAACATATAATAGGCCCAGTAAAGCCCGCCCAACAAGCCCAAAAAAGCCCGTCCAAACAGGCCCAAGAAGCCCGCCAACAAAGCCCGCCCAATAGGTGACGAGTTGGACTGTGGGTAGCTTACTCTTACTCGAAACTCGGACAGGCCTATCCAATAACTTGCCCGGGTAAGGATTTGGGCCTACACTACCCAAGCTCGACTTAAAAAAAACTCATGTGCTGGGCTGGATGGACAGGCCTACGAACACGGCACTCATGTTTGCTCAATCATCGCATACACCTCATAAAAGGGACGGAAGCCTCAGCATCGACAAGATTTGGGAATGAGGTCCCTCAAACTTATCATGAAGCCCCATAAGGAACTTGAGATTCCTATCCTCCTGTTTTCGAGTATGCTAGAATGCTACTTCCTCGGGCTTGATTTTTGGAATAGCAACAAAAGGTTGTTCTCATACTTAAGCCAGTGTTGAGTCAAATAGTCATAATAATCTTGAACCGTTATATCTCCTTGTTGAGTATATGAGAGCTCCTGAGAAAGCTCATAAACACGAATTCCTTGTTCTGACTGGGAATACATTTCTGATAATACACTTCATAGCTTTGGAATAGAATTATGAAACTAATGAATCTTGCAAACAGATGGCTTCATCGAGCCAAATAACCATCCAAGAATAGCACAGTTCTTAGAGAACTATGCAGAATATCCAGGGTCATCATTAGTCGGCTTTGGGTGAGATCCCGTTAGTCAACCAAGTATACTTGCACGGCCTAAGAAAATCTGGAGTGAGCGTGACCACTTAGTAAAGTTACAACCATTCAATAGTTGTGTTGTAACCTTCTGAGATATCGTACCTGGTATTGCCGGTAATGCAACTGTGCTAGTAGGTACTGTATATTGGTCAAATATAACAGTGGGAGAACTAGACAGTACATTTCAAATGAAAATACTAACAACAGGGGTCTCAACAGTAGAGGTCTCACTGGTGGGAGTCTCAAGTCCTTCAGTAGTAATCATATCAACAACAATACGTGAGCACCTGTGGCAGAAAAATACTCTAAGATAAATAGAGGGACAACATAAGGGATAATAATATACCTCCAGTTGAACAGTAGCGACAGATAAATAAGGTCCAAAAAGCTCTCAAATAATCAAGTCACGGTGTCCAGAAATTGAGTAAATATATAAGTGATCTACTGCATCAAGAGCAGATCAATGGAGAAGAGGATTCAACCCCTCTTAAAAATTCTTAATTGCTGTAACCCTAGGAAAAAGAAAACTGTGACGCGCAGAGATGACGACACTACGACGAAGAGCGCAAAGCACGAAGGCGGGCAGTTGGGTCGCTAGGTCAATTTCGGTACTGGGTTGGGCAGTCGCTATTGTGTTATCGGTGGAGTGAGCTGTTGGTTTATTGGGTTGACTTGGTTTGGTTATTGGGTTAATTTCGCTGTGGCTGAGTTGCTGGGTTGGCTGGGCAGTGGGGCAGGGGTTCATTGGCAGCTGTCGGTGGAGTGGGAGTTGCTGGGTTGGTTGGTTTTGCTGAGTTATGTCGTCGGCTGAGTTGCTTGGGATGATGTTTTGAGGTTGGTTATTGGGTTTGGCTGGCGGCTGTCGCTGAAGATGGTCTTGGTCTGCTAGCCGTGGATTGGCCTACTGAAGATGGACTGCTGAAGTTGGTCTGGTCTGGTGGCTGTCGCTAGGAGCGTGGTGTGGTGGCCGCAGGGAAGGTGATGAAGCTAGGGTTAAGATTAGGGTTAGGGTTAGGGTTAGAGATGGAGGCTAGGGTTTTGGCTCTGATACCAATTTGAAATATGTGAAAAATGATACCCAAATTAAGAGTAGAGCCCCGTATATATATTCAAATAATAGTATAAAATGACCTAAATATTCTTGTGGTCTAGACAAAATATAAAAGTTATAATATGGGTAAAAAAGGAAAAAGGAACTCTAATAAACTAAACTATAACTCCAACAATTATTCACACATTTATTCTACATACTAAACTTGCATATCTGCTTGAGATAACTGCATGCATTAGCTTCATTTTGGGAGATAAATCCCGTAATTTTTGTTTGGAAAAGGCAATGGTGGTTCTACTTTTCATCCTAACCAGTTTTATTATCTTATCTAAATTTCAGGATTGAGGAAAAACAAACGGTAATGAGTTCTTTCTTATCTTAAATCAGTAAAGGGTCTTTGAAAAAGAGTTTCTAATTTCCTTATTTCACTTACATGTATTTCTTTTCGTTTTGCAGCCGCAGTTAAGCTCCACTGATATACCAGAATTTTTGAAGGTTGCCCACTCTTCTTATGAAGAGGATAAGGCCAAATTTGAGAAGAAAATTGTAAGTCCTTACTAATTATGATCATCTTTTATAATTGCTTCCTAATCGTGGCTTGAACATTTAATCATGTCATTGTACGATCATCTCTCATAATTGCTTCTTATCCGAGCTTCAACATTTATTCATTTCATTACAGGAGAATCTTTTGAAGGACAAGGCCGAATTTGAAATGAAAATCGTAAGTTCTTACTAATTACAATGATCTCTCCTAATTGCTTCACAACCGAGCTTTAACATTTAAACATGTCATTGCAGGAGTCACTTCGGCATTCTTATGAAAAGCAAAATGCCAAATTTGAGAAAATTGTAAGTTCTCACCAATTACAATATTCTCTCGTAATTGCCTCATAATCGAGGTTGTAACCTTTAATCCTGTCATTACAGGAGGCACATCAACAGGCAGACTTTGCTTCTTTTGACAAGGATAAGGCCAAACTTGAGGAGAAAATCGTAAGTCTTCAATAAGTACTATCATCTCTCAAAACTATTTCTTAATCGAGGCTTTAACATTTAATCGTGTCATTATAGGAGGCACTTGGTTTTGCTGTCGAATGCATTAAGCAGGAACTTGGGAAGTTCAACTGATTCTAGAAATGAGAACTTTTCAACAACTGAGCTATGTCAATTGGATTCTCTTTTTTCCTTGTATGAGGCTTGTTTGTTTTTTTTTTTCTTGTATTTCATGTTTTGCTAGGCATGTCATGTCGCATAACTTTATCAAAATGTATTTGTAAACTCGAATTGGTGGTTGAGAATTCTAAACATCAACATGCATCTATAAACTTGGCAAACAAGATTGAATTTACAAGTTTTGCATTGCTATTAGAAGGTACTTTTAGTAGGCATTTCGTTGGGAAATGTGCTCAATCTTTCTACCCCAGACATTATTGTTGGTAAGTGCTTGTGCGATGTGTATCTGAAATCTGGGTTGCGCTCTGTGTTCTTGTGAGTATTTGGGCTGCACTAAACTGAAGCTAGGGGTTTGTGTTTTGTGCAAGCCCAGGGTCACCTTGGACTAGTTCAGTGGGCCCCAGTGTAAATGTGATTTTAATGAATACATATATTGTATTTTGTTCAAGAGATTAGCAGGAGTTAGACCAAACGAGATTACCTCTGTAGGTGTTCTTTCAGCTTGTACCGATGATGGGATGATTGATAGGGATTGACTTTATTTTGAGATGATGAAAAAGGAATATAGAATCAAGCTGGTGATTGATCATTATTTGTGTCTGGTTGATATGTTCATTTCATCATTTGTGTTAGGCCGATTAGATGAAGCTTTTAATTTCATCCAGAAGATGAATTTTGAGCCCATTAAGTTTATTTGTGCAAACCTTCATTGCAGGTTGTCGGAGTCATGGGAATTCAGAGTTAGGATTGTATGCTGCTGAATGATTACTCGGTCTTAATCCAAAAGGCTATGAGACTTATCTATTGTTGTTAAACATGTACCACTTGGCAGGGAGATGGATGCCACGATTTTTCAAGGGCTAGAAAAAAATGATGAGGGGAAAAACTCGGAAAATTAAAGGATTGGAGCTGGATTAGCATTAGAGATGAGGTTTATTCATTTAAATCATGATGAACGGTTGCATCCACAATGCAAAAGGGTGGACAGATTATTGGGGAATTTGCTTGAGAAAACAAGGACTCTTGGATATGAACCACAAGGAAGTTTAGAGGCAATGGATGAGGAGAATGTAGAAATAATTTTATCCACTGTTCATCAGGCTCTTGGGTTGTTGAACACTCCAAATGCTGTCCCTATGCGGATTATTAAGAGTATTAACATGTGTAGAGATTGCAGAATATTATGAAATTCATCTCCATTTTAATTGCAAAGGAATCATAGTTTGAGATAGTAAGCACCTGCACAAATTTGTCAATGGCTAATGTTCATGCGGGGATTTTTGCTGTCTTCTTTGATATCATTTGAACCCAAGCCATGAGCTGGCTAATTCCTAATGTGGTAATACTTTCACCTTTTAAGTGGCCATGAAATTTTGTTGTATCTAATTTTTTGATGTTTAGAAAATTTGTTGCCATTACTATTTAGTCACGTTTATAAACTACAGATGTTTCAGCATTGGGGCTCTGGTGTAGGACAAATGAAAGAATTCATGCGGGTCTTGGTTGAATTGAGTTTCTTTAGAAAATTCAACAAAATGGATCAAATAGTCAAAGCTGAAATAAGAAGTAGGATTGAATATTTATATCGTTTTAAGGTTGATAAAAAATACATAAAGTAGAGTATAAATTTTTGCAGACAATGCAGTGATTTATTTTAGCTTTGGTAACTGCTCTAGACAACATTTATTTGTGCATTTTTTGGTTCGATAGCTTTATACTCAGTTGGATAATGTTTGTAGTGACTAAGATAGCGTTTCGGACAACTATGAGATCCAAAAAGTACTTCTTAAGAGAATAGAAGTGATTTAAGGTGGTGGCTTTACCTGGTTTCCAATAAATCTTCACAACTGTAAAAAAAAGTGCCAAAGTTGTAGTAGAAATTGCAGCAGGATATATATTTACTCATATGAGATGGTGCAGTGCAGTGGAGGGAGGGAGGTGCCTCCATTACCAAATGAAATGACAAACATACCCTTCTAAAAAGTAAGGATGGGAAGAAGAATGGTGTGGAATACAATGATATTTTTGTCCTTGGAGTTATAAATTAACAACAATAGTCTGAGACTTAAGTGAGATAGCTTCCTGTCTTCCACAATATTTTTAACATCAACCCTAGACTAGTATTACTGTTTTTATCTTCTTTCCCTAGCTAGCTTGTATCTCTCACTCCACACTCACAATCATTATTCTTGCATGGGAAAAAGAATGAGAGTCATTGTTCTCAATGAAGAAAGAGCCTATACAAATTTTGGTCTCAATTCTGTAGAAGATATTGTCGACTTTGTTGTCATGATATCCAACTTAAGGACTTTTATTGGATCCAAGAAGCACTCTATGGTAAACATTGAATGATATGTTGATTGTGTCTCTACTATATCTTTTAATAATAACTTTTAACTTGAAGTTGGTATTGTATGAGAAGAATATAAAATTGAGTGTATCGTATATAAACATAAATCATGTTTAATTAAATTAGTGTTATATACAATTAAATTTGTATCAATTCATTTATCAACAAAGTTTGACGGGTTAACTCGCTTATGACCCAAATACTATAACACTAACAAATATCTTATATCTTCACTTTAAATTTAACCAATCATGTTAAGAATTTTCACATCCAATCTGATTGTATGACAATATCTAAGCTTGGATCATGTTATTATCTAAATGTGGGCAAATCCTAAACTGGCAAAAAATGGAAAAAAAAAAATTTAATGGCCAATTAATGGGTACATGAATCTTATATCATTGGGAAAAAGAAAAATAGAAAATGAGTAGGAGATTGTTATCTTTACAGTTTTTTTTTTATTGTTTTGCATGTGTTTCCATGAAAGTTTAAAGCAAATGGGTTTATTCATTCACATAGAAAATTTAATTCTTAAAAGTTAAAAGGGTCGACAGTTGGAAAAAATTTTCGGTGCCCAATTCTCATTTGCCACAATATTAGCTCGTGAGACATAAAATAGATTTTTTTTATTAAAAATTTGAATAAAATGATAAATGACAGTCATATATTCAGAATGTATAGTCTATAATAATAAGATAGAGTAATTTTTAAATTTCTAAAATTAACTTACCACAAAGACGGTCTAAATTTAATCTATTTTAATTTTAACGATTTATATTTCTCCTAATTTAATCCAATAACTCATAAATTCATTCACTTTTATTCCAACGATTCATCCCAACAAGAAACAAATCATGGGTACACAATTAAGACCGTTATCAAACTGAGTTACTTGAGTTTGACTTGAGTTCGATTTTGGATAGACTCGGTTTTTTTTTTAAACGAGTCTAAATTTAAACAAATTTTTAGACTCGTTTAAAAAATAAGCCTTACAAGTTCGATTCGTCTATGTGCAAATATTCGAGTTCGGCTCGAGCTCGACTTGAATTTGATTCGCTTAAGTTCGACTCGTTTTTCACACGAGTCGAATTTGAACAATTTTTAAAATTTAATTGAGAAATAAAATTTTCAAACTCGACTCAAATTCAACATGAACTCCTTCGACTAATAGCCCCGCCCACAATTCATCCCAAACCAAAAACAAATCCCGCCCAAAACTAAAACCACTTGCACGTCCCCTAATACACTGTCAGAGCCTCTCTTTACTCTCCCTGTCCCCTGTCTTTCTGTCTCCACACTCCCTGCGACTTTTTTATCTCTCCACACCCAGCGACTTCCCTCTCTCTCTCCATACTCCCTGGAATATCTGCCTTGGCTCACCGGCGACGACCACACACCACAGGTTAGCTACCCTCTCTCCCTCTCTTTCTTCACACCCACCCACACACACAAACAAACCCACAAAATAACACTCACAGATCACGCAGAAACTCACAACACACGCAGACAGATAACGCACACACACCCCACAGCAGCACGCACACACGCAAATTAAGTTGGGTTTTTGAATGTTAGGGTTTTCAAATTGGGTGTTGAATAGAGATTGTGAAATTTCAATTTGGTTTTTTTTTAAAAAAATTATGAAATAGGTTTATAGTGTCTTGATTGGATGAATGTTAGAGCTATTTAGATTAAGATTGTGTATTAATTTATTTTCCTTCCATAATTTTAGAGATTGTGTGTCAATTAGAACGAAATAGGTTTATGAGGTCTTGATTTGATGAATGTTAGGGTTATTGAGATTAAGATTGTGTTTTAATTGATTTTACTTTCATAATTTCAAAGATTGTGTAGTAATCGATATGAGATATGTTTATAGGGTCTTGATTTGATGTATGTTATGGTTTTTTAGGGTAAGATTGTGTGTCAATTGAAGGTTATGTGATAAGTTCATTCAATAAGATTTTTAGTGTTTTTGCATGTTAGGGTTTTTGTTAATTGCATTGGATGGATGTTGAATGTTCATTTTATGAAATTTGTAGGCTAATTTTAGTTGTTGAATTTTTTTGAAAGTAATTGAAAATTATTTAGTAAGAAATTGAATGTTAGGGTTTTTAAATTGGTTTTCCTTTCATGAAATATGGTTTTTGAAACATGAAATTGGGTTTTTTGAAAGAGGTTCGTATGGTTTTGATTGAATGTATTTTAAAAAGTTATTTTGATTGAGATAATGTGTTAATGAAGATTGTGTGTTAAGGTTATTAGCGTTTTGATTGAATCTATGTTAAGTTTTTTATGAAAGAGATTTTTAGGGTTGACATTTGATGCTTATTCATTTGAGTTTAGATTGCTTTGAATTGTGCAAAAGATGTATCAAAGGTTGTCCAGGTCCCCCCTCTCTCTGCCTCTCTAATATCTGCTGAGAGGGAGTGTAGAGATGCATGTGAGTGGTTGGTGTGAGTGGTAGGTGTGCTTAATCAATATTTTTTCTAATGAATTAGTATCTACCACAATTTATATCTTTGACATGAGATAAGGCATTCTGCATATTGTAGTTTTGTTGCATTTGTACTCAGTTTCTAATCCCATCTCTTTCTCTCTACATTGTAGTTCCTTTTTCTTGCTCCCTAAAAAATCTTCTTTCTCCAGACTCAGTTTTTTCACTGGTACCAAAATCAATTGCTTCAAAATTCCTAGACATCAAAGGTTCGTGGTTGTGAGATAGGGTTCAGTTTTTGATTCAAAGACTACAACACAACACAGTTGAAGTTATGCCCCCTCAGTCACCAGGTTATGAAATAAAGCATCTCTTGAAGTTTATATGTTAGTTGATTAGCAACTATATTTAATGGTTATTCTAATTTGTGTTTCAGCATGAGATTAAATATTTATTTCTCTCCAAATGTAGGCTTGTTTTTTGAAAATGAAGTTTTATTGGTATGGGAGGAATAGGAAAATAGGTAAGGTCTTTTATCGTTCTTTACTTGATTAGATCTGTTGTAGTAGTCTTTGTTGTCAGTCTTAATTTCCATAATTTATTCGATTCTGTTTCATTAATTTAATTTAAGATAATTTGTCGTTGATGCGAAACATTGTCGATATAATCTATGATGTACACACATTAACATGTGGTGTATTATACACAACGAAAAATTTCTCCTATAGTACGACTCTAGTAATGTGAACTCGTTGTACCTCTTTGCAGTAATGTGCTGCGTCCTGTAGGACGTCGGTGTATTGGGAGTGGAGAATGGTTTCAAAAACAAATGGGTCTAGGAGCCATAAAAACAAATTGAGTGGTGTGACTTTTTAACATTAGAATAGAATAGTGTTGCTTACATTTGCAATGGATGGTTCTTGCTTGGTGATGAGAATCACTTTTATCACTAACGACAGCGCATACAATAACTTGGGTTTCATCTCTGTCGGAGATGTTGAGGACTTAGCTGTGAACGATATACTGGTCGTCACCCTCCGATATCCTTTAATCAAGTTGGTATTGTGTGTGTAGTGTGTATTGTGTTTGAAGGAATTGTGTGTAGTGTTGTGGATACAAAAATGACGTTGGTAGTGTGTAGTGGATGTATTTGTGTATCGTTGAATGGTTGAAATGGAAGTTTTCCTGTATACTGAGCTCGGGAGAGAGAGAGCGAGAGTCAGTAAAGAAACCTGGCCTGGCTGGGGCCGGGTTGAATTGATATTTGGAGCGTTTATACATCAAACTTGTCAAATGGATATTAACTCAGCCAATTTTGATCCAACCCGTGTGAACTGGAAAGTTCGCATAGACTGGGGTGGGTAAGCTACTAAGCTACCTTCTAGAAAAACCCAATGAGTTCTACCCCAAAAATCTCTATCGCTGTCTCACGATTTCTACATAGCGCCCCTCACCCGGAATTCACTTTATCTTTCTCGCACTCGCAGCAAGTGGTCTGTGGTCTGTCGTCCATTTAGTGCTACCTGTTCGTCTGGTTGTTAATTTTTAGCTCTATTTTCATTGGGCTTTCTTTTTTCTGTTTATGCCATATAATTTGTTCTCTTTGGCTAGATCTGCTTTTGTAGTTGTTTATTTTAACAATTTTGAGGTGTTTTGAGCAAAATCTTCTCTATTGGTCTCCATTCTTTATATCAAAGTTATTCTCTCTCCTGCTGTGGTCTATGCAATCAGTGGTTGCTTGTTCATTTTTTTGAAAATTGATAATTCCTATTCATAGAATAGGAACGTAGTTACAATCGGATAATAAGAGATATCCTAACTCACTAGGTGGGCAAGCAACCCAATTTGTAGGGAGATTGTGTCTCGAGTGATTTGCTGCTAACCAGTGTGCAGGCTTGTATAGATCTAGGGATGTGTTTGAAGGACAGGTTTAAGATTCTGGAAATAACTCTGATATCTTCTACCACAGCTGCCAATTCCCACAAGGGCACCAACTCAGTCGAGCTCAACAGGATCATCTCTATGATATCACCTTCCACAGTTGCTCCTTTTTCCTGCAACTGCCATCAGAAATGCTTCCCGGATTGATAGTGCTTCTGGGTGTAAGCTAGATAATGCAGGGATAGATTTTGTTCTTTCTTCCACTACCCCTTTATGATCTCTAATGAGGAACCCTACTAAAGCTGTATTTTGATTTTGCTTATAGGCTCCATCACAGTTGAATTTGAGTCTGTTTCTATTTGGAGGGCTCCAAACTTCTGTAACATTTGTTTGCTCTTGTGCATTGGAGCCCTGATTTTGAGGTGCCTCCAGTTCCAATAGCTGGTCATTGCAAGCTCTTAGACCTTCATAGATAACTGCATTTGGGTTGGTGTTTTTTTTAACAGATTCATGCTATATAGGAACATTGTAGAACAAAACTGAGCAGGAGAACAAACCAACTTATGGTCATTACTTTGTGTACAGAAGCAAGAGTCTGGCAACTTCCAATCTTGAATCAGAGTCCTATTGTAATTAAAGGCATCGCCTTTGAGCTTCCGTGATGCAATTTTGTTATGGTTGTATTGCAAGTTCTTTTTGAATTGTGCCTGCATCTTTGAACTCATTTCTAAAAATGTTTTTGTTCATTTCGCTCCATAATGCACAAACTATTATTATATTTTTCTTCTATGTATAATGATAGTCATTTATTGCTACAATGAGGACACTGGTTATGTAAAACCCGATAAAAAAAATATATTATTATTATTATTATTAAAATCCTAATAAAAAGGGTAAAATAATAATTAATTGTTAAATTATGGGTCAAAAACGTAAATTTAAAAAAAAATAATATATCTATATATATAAGTGGAAGACTTTGTCTTCCACTTTTTATGTTTTCTACTGCCGGCGACACAGAGAGAGTGAAAAAAAAAAATGAGTTTTTATTTTTTTTCTCTTTTCTTCCTTCTCAGATCTAGGAAAATTTAACCGTTTAATCGCTTCGAGTCAAGAACTAAAGTTGCTCTACTCAGCGAGAGCTACGCAACCACACCAAATATCGTATTTGTCTTCGAAGGTATATCAAAGCCGATAATTTAGACCTAAAACTTAGGAAGCTAAATTTGGGCTTCTTTGGTGTTCTAGTAAGTGGTCTCACGCTACGAGAGGTAGGGTTTCCCCTATTTAGATTTAATTTCAACTTAAAATATGACATATGGAATGAGTAGATTATGAGTGTATATCACATGTTAGGTCTTGACTAGTGGGTCAAATATAAAATTTATAATTAATCTTGTGATTAATAAAATTTTATTGTGATTAACTTGGTGTAAGTTAATGTTAGTAGTTTAAAACATGTTAATTGTATGTTAGCATTACTTTATATTTTAATGGCAGATCAAGTTTAATAAAATTATTAATTTGTTATATGATTGTGAAATAATATATATATGTTAAATGATTATTTTGGTGGACTTGTGCTTATGTTAAACATGTTGTCATGTTGCAAGTCATAGCATGCTAGTTGTGTAAATTGATGTGTTCTTTTGGTGTTTGATTAAATGCCTAGGTGAATACAAGTATGTTAGTTGAGTTGATTATCTTACATAACATGCTTGAGATCGTATTAAAATGTCATTACATTGTATTTCATTATGCATGAGTTGCACTACATTCATGGGCATTGACATGAATGAGAGTGTATGCATGGTATGAAATCAATCACCACGTAGGTGGTTGAACGTGGACTCGGAAAAGTCGCACCAAGGTTCGGTTGAGTCGCACGAGAAATTAAATGGATAAATGTGTTGGGGACAGCACGAAGGGCTAGATTCTCCCTCGGGTGCAAGACCCGCTTATTTGGTTTATACACTTTTCGGCGGTGAAATTCCAAAAAAGTGTAACGGCAGAAACGGAGCCGCAGGTGGGATGTCCTGAAGATCCGTTGATGGTTGGTGTCCCATTGGTGTAATACCATAAATCATCTCCCCACAAAGACACAAGAAAATGAATGAATTAGCATTGAGTGTACATAACACCAATGATGGGGGCTTGGAATGCTCGGATACATACGCATGACATTGCATGTGTTATGGGAGCTCAGGATGGGGCTCGGGGTTGGTATTGCTTGCGTGAGTCTCATCTCATGGCATGACATGATCTATAACATTCAATCATAATAGACATATTTAAATGAATGTATCAAATGATTGTTGCATGTGACATTCTATATTCATTTAGGTTGAGAGTTATTCTCTATAGGAGTTACCTTATTGAGCGTTAACTCACCCTTTATGGGAACATTTTTCAGGTATCGCACAGGCTTCCACCGAAGGCGAGGCCATGGGCCCGCTTTGACGACAGAGCCGGTCTGTGGCTTTTATTTTGACATTGTAGTCCCTTGTTTATACTTACTTTTGGCCTTGTATAATTTTTGTAACAAACATTGTTTATATTTACAAAGGCATGTATATGAGACTCTTTTGGGACATTTATTCTTTTACGAATAAATGTATGTACTGATAATGATTATGGTAGTATTCGAGACTATACAATTGTGAATGGATAGATAGACCCGGTGTGGTCAATGTTGTACAGGTTGCGTTTTGAGTAGATCTCCTTGTACAAAGGAGACTCTGTCCAAATTTTGTTAAGTTATGGATCCCAAGAAATGGGGCATAACGGTGTGGTATCAAATTACACGATATCCACCAGTATTACACAGGTCGATGGATAACCAATCGGATAATTACAGACACCCGGACTTTGGGGTGTCACAGTTTGGTATCAGAGCCTAGGTTCACGATTTACCTAGGGCTTACAGGGCATGGGTTTAAGTCATTGCATCCAGTTTGTATTGCATGTTAAATGTATTAAATCTTTCATGCTATGTGTTATGAGATTATATGCATGATTAAATGTATATAGGAATGAGGTACTATGGTTAGAAACCATGAGTTGGGAAGGAAAAGGATGTGTAAGCCTATTGTTTGCACATTTACCGATAGGTATATATTCTACTGTTTTAACTTTGATCCCTAACTTTGAGATACTAAGTTATTGGTCTATTGCTATCTTATGTGTGTGTAGATGGCAACAAGAGGAAGGGGACGTCGGGGTGGACGAAACAACCAACCACCACCACCGGCTTTCGATCAACAAGCCTTTATGGAGGCTATGGGCGCGATGACCGCCACCTTTTTGCAAGCCAGTTCTAATGTGGGCCAAGGAGGCTCGAACAACCTGCAGAAGTTTAGGTCCCACAACCCACCAACTTTTGTAGGAGGAGGGGATCCGATGGTAGCTGATAATTGGTTCCAACAGGTGGACAAAATTTTGGAAGCTATGGAGATTGTATCTGATGCCACGAAGATACGATTGGCCACTTTCCAGTTTGAGGGAGACGCCCATCAATGGTGGACATGGGCAAAGCCGATAGACATCGGAAGGATGACATGGGGAGAGTTTCAAGAACTCTTCATGAAGAAATATTTCCCACCAGCTGTTCGGGAAGTCAAAGCCCATGAATTTCTAAACTTGAAGCAAGGAGCGATGACGGTTATGCAGTACGTGGCCAAGTTCACAGAATTGGCACGTTTTGCGGATGACTACGTGGCCACTGATTTGGCCAAGGTACGGAGGTTTGAAAATGGCCTAAAGCTATCCATCCGCGGGAAGATTGTTGGCCACAGGTTGCACGACTTTGATGAGATGGTCGAGACAGCCATGGCTATAGAGAGAGAGGTGGAAGATGCCAAGAGGATTCGGGAGGCTGGATCAAAGGACAGGAAGAAGGAGGGACAGTCCTCCACTACTAGCTCGGGGAAGAGACAGAGGATTTCTACCCCACAGGGATCACAGGGACAGGGTCGAGGCTATCAGGGTCAAGGCCAAGGCCATGGTCAATCTTCCCAAGGCGGGAAGAATTCCAGGGGTACACAACAGGGAGGCCCACGGATATGCTACTATTGTCACCAGCCAGGACACTTGAAGAGAGAATGTCCTCAGAGGCAAGGATCACAGAGCTACGGGGCATCTCAGTCCCAATCATCAGTGGGGCATCCACAGACCTACTTCATTCCTCCCTACCCCACCAGGGGACAGGGAAATCAGTTGCAATTTCAGGGTACGGCACAGGCCCCTACCACTTCACGAGCGGGGACTCCGCAGTCAGGCCAGGGCATGGGCCGAGGCCGGGGACAGGGCTTTCAGGCCGGGACTTCAGGGACCCAGGGGCGAGTCTTCGCCATCACACCACAGACTTTACCGGCAGATCAGTCAGTAATTCAGGGTACATTTCTTCTCTCTAGATTATGGACAAAAATATTATTTGATTCTGGTGCATCACATTCTTTTATTGCTACATCATGCCTACGAGACTTGGGTATAGAGGCCGAGACTCTGGATGAGCCCATGTATGTGAGTTCACCCCTAGGAGACAGAGTTTGTATTGACAAGATATGTCGGGGTTGTGAGTTGGAGATCGAAGGAACCCAACTTACTGTTGACCTTAGGGTTATCGAGATGACGGAGTTCGATGTCATACTCGGGATGGATTGGTTGGCGGCACATAAAGTCGTCATTGATTGCGAGCGTAAGAGGGTTACAGCTTACACTTTAGACGGGATTTGTTTCAAGTTTCAGGGGAGAAACACAATGCCTTACCCCATGCCGTATATGACTCCCGATGGCACGGGCAATTGATAGGTTGGCTTGCTAGCCTTACACTGGAGGACGAGGAGAGACAGGAATTGGGTCTGCCTCGAGTCGTGTGTGACTATGCGGATGTCTTCCCGGATGAGTTACCAGGGTTACCACCGCATCGGGAGGTAAATTTCACTATAGAGTTACAGCCCGGTGTATCCCTATTTCTATGGCACCGCATAGGATGGCACCAGCGGAGTTGCAAGAACTTAAAGTCCAGTTACAAGAGTTATTGGACAGAGGCTTTATTAGGCCGAGTACTTCACCTTGGGGTGCTCCGGTACTATTTGCCAAGAAGAAGGACAGGACGCTTAGGCTCTGCATTGACTATCGGCAATTGAATAGGGTCACTATCAAGAATAGGTACCCTTTGCCACGTATTGATGACTTGTTTGACCAGCTGAGAGGGGCACGGGTTTATTCCAAGATAGATTTGCGCACGGGGTACCATCAGTTGAGGATTAGAGATGTCGACATTCCGAAGACGGCATTTCGAACGCGTTATGGGCATTTTGAATTTATTGTGATGCCATTCGGATTAACGAATGCCCCAGCGGCATTCATGGATCTCATGCATAGGGTGTTCCAGCCCTACCTAGATCAGTTCGTTGTGGTCTTTGTTGATGACATACTGATCTACTCCAAGTCTGAGGAGGAGCATGAAGGTCACTTGAGGGTTGTTCTCCAGATCTTGAGAGACCACCAGTTGTATGCCAAGTTCAGCAAGTGTGAATTTTGGCTTACGGAGGTAAAATTTTTGGGACACGTGGTGTCAGCTTCGGGTGTGTCAGTTGATCCGGAGAAGGTTGAGGCAGTTATGAGTTGGGAGAGGCCGAAGTCAGTCTTTGAGATACGTAGTTTCTTGGGATTGGCAGGGTACTACCGGAGGTTCATCGAGGACTTCTCTCGACTAGCCGCACTTATGACCAAGTTGACCCGGAAAGAGGTCAAGTTTCAGTGGGATGAATCGTGTGAGAGAGCATTTCAAGAGTTAAAGAAGAGACTTACTTCAGCTCCGATTTTGATAGTTTCGGAGAGGGGACAGAGGTACACAGTGTATTGTGATGCCTCCAAAGACAGACTTGGGTGTGTTTTGATGCAGTCTGGGAGGGTGGTAGCTTATGGTTCTAGACAGTTGAAGAGCCACGAGCAGAACTACCCCACACATGACTTGGAGTTAGCGGCTATTGTCTTTGCCTTGAAGGCATGGCGCCACTATCTATATGGAGAACAGTTTGAGATATTTTCGGACCATAAAAGTCTAAAGTACATTTTCACGCAGCGGGACCTCAATATGAGACAACGCAGGTGGATGGAGTACCTAGAGGACTATGACTTCACTTTGCATTACCATCCCGGTAAGGCAAATGTGGTGGCTGATGCACTGAGTCGAAAGTCACGGGGAGTTTTGGCTAGTATAGCTTCCCAGGAGTGGCTGATGCTTGAGACTGTTGGACAGTTCAGACTACACTACAGAGGTCAGACTCGTGGCATTTTTGGGAGTCTAGCGGCTACGCCTTCCCTACTAAGCAGAGTGATTGAGTCCCAGGGCCAGGATACAGAGATATTGTCTATTAGGGATCGCGTACAGTCGGGTACAGGTGACGAGGGCTGGGCCATTCACGCGGATGGTAGTCTTCGGTTCAGGGGAAGGGTTGTGGTTCCCCAATCTGCAGATCTGAGAGAGGAGATCCTTAGGGAGTTTCATTGCTCCCGTTTTGCTGTGCATCCAGGTAGTACAAAGATGTACCATGATCTTCGCCGCCAATACTATTGGAATGGGATGAAGAAGCACGTTGGAGATTTTGTTAGTCGATGTCTCACATGTCAGCAGGTCAAGGCTGAACATCAGAGACCAGCAGGGTTGCTCCAACCTTTGGAGGTGGCTGAGTGGAAGTGGGAGCACGTCACGATGGATTTTGTGATTCACTTGCCACGGACATCGCGAGGGCATGACGCAGTATGGGTGATAGTGGATCGGCTTACAAAGTCGACACACTTTTTGGCAGTACAAATGACCTTCACACTGGAGGATTTTTGTAGACTGTACATACGGGAGATAGTTCGATTACATGGGGTGCCCGTATCTATAGTATCCGATCGGGACCCTAGGTTTACGGCCCATTTTTGGGAGAGTTTTCAGCAGGCCATGGGAACACAGTTGATGATGAGTACCGCTTTTCATCCCCAGACGGACGGTCAGTCAGAGAGGACTATCCAGACCTTAGAAGACATGTTACGGGCATGCGTCATTGATTTCAAGGGTGGCTGGGAAGAGCATTTACCATTAGTAGAGTTCGCCTACAACAACAGTTATCAGACGAGTATACAGATGACACCTTATGAGGCACTTTATGGGAGGCCGTGTCGTTCTCCGATTTGCTGGACCGAGGTTGGAGAGAAACCTTTCACGGGTCCGGATTTGATTAGACACATTTCAGAGAAGGTGGACTTGATACGGAAACGTCTTATCACGGCTCAGAGCCGGCAGAAGAGTTACGCTGACAGACGGCGACGACCTCTGGAGTTCGAGGTTAGAGATCATGTCTTCTTAAAGGTGATGCCTAAGAGGGGAGTGGTCAGGTTTGGAAAGCGGGGAAAGCTGTTGCCGAGGTATATCGGGCCCTTCGAAATACTTGAGAGGGTCTAAATACTAAGACTAAAACACTAAAATTCTCCTATTACTCGTTACAAAATCCCACAATATTGACAATTCATCTTTGATTTTTAATGCTCATTAATAGTCAGATTGTAGTTGCTCAAATTTTAATCATATCTCTAAGTTCTATATGTGTTGACTATATACTAGGTTTATTTTGTTTTGTTTTTCTTTTAAGAATTCAGTATTCATACGTATATTTTTAGTGCCACTTTTCATTTCGTAGGATCATATGATTCTCTATCTAATCTTACAATTTGGATCCTTTAGCCTCTCACCTCCAAAGTAGGATCCTAATTTTGAAAACTTTGCTTAAAAACTAAGAATCATAATTGATTATCTATATCCAAATTTGGAACTGTACTTAATTATAATCCTACACAAACATAGTTGCTTTGAAGTTAATACTTAAAAGTCTAATAAATTTAGTTGTACTCCTCACTTAACATATATGCATGTTGCCTTTTCTTCAAGCACTACCTAAACAAATAATTAACATAGTTATGCTCTTTATAAATAATCAATGACTTGGTTCATAACAACTGCTGATAATTCCCCACCAACCCCTCCTCTAAACATAACAAACACAAACACCCAAAAAGATGGAAAATGCTCCTATCCTGCTTTAATTTTGTTTGTTTTTATTTTTTTTTTGGGACGGTAGAATGGAACTCCATATCAAGATAGACTATTTTGATGAGCAAGGGCAAAAACAAATTTGAAGGTTTGCACAAAGAAATGGAAACTAGCTTCTCTCAAGATGTTGATCTGCAAAAAAATTGGTATGTCATAAGTTGGAAATTTTATTGTCCAAATCCTTGTTCACTAACGAAAATTGTCCATCATTGATCAATATATATAACGTCTCTGTTCCTCATACAGCTCGCAGGACCGGTGGATATGGTGGACATCCCTTGTCACACATTCACACTCGTATGCTAATGTTGAACTTTTGGATCTAGATTCAATGACTATATAGGACAAATGTCAAGTTGACTATGAATCATTTTCTCCGTGCTTTAGAAGATAGCAAACTCAAACTCCATGGGTCTAAACAACTCAGGTGAAGCACTTTAGATATAGTTTCTTATAGCAAAATAGTGCAATCGTCTTGTACCAACTTTACATGAAATTTTCGACGAGATAACTTTTAATTTATTGACATCAGGCAGAACATATGGTATATCTCTGGATATCATCTTACACGAGTGGAATTTCGTCTAGCAGAATAATGCTTCAGAAGAACATGGATTTTCCATTGCATAGATGATAGATATCTTGGGCATAAAATTCTGTTCATCTGAGTTGTTTTTTCATGTATCAAACCCAGCTGACTTTGGTACAGAGAATATGTCAAGTACCATACCTTTTTCACTGGTCTCCTAGTAATCCGTGGTACTACAACCAAATGAAACCTTCAAATACCACTTACTATTTCAATAATTTTGTTGCCCTAAAACACGAACCAGGACACCAATTTTTGTCCACCCTCTTTTGCGCATCTCCAGGGACCACATTTACCAGCCTTCCCTTTTCTTGCTGGCTTAATTTTTGCATGTTTGGGATGATAGTACTTTGCAATGACATGGCCAAACTTTTTTCAAATTAAATGAGGCCTATGTTCAATTTGAACTTGTTTTCAGAAACAGGTGTTTTCTTAAATTTATGTTTTTAGCATTTCATTTCCCTCCTAGAATAACTGGTTCTTATAGCTTGTAAAACTAAAAGATCGAGGGAAAATGGATGACCTGATTGCAGCATAATTTTTTATTGCTTTCACTTAAAATATCCTTGTCTAGTTATGGTCCTATTAGGTAAAATGGTTCCATTAGACCGAGGTTGAGTGGTTATGAGTCGGATTATCTTGCAGTTGAGGGAAAAACATGCTTGCTGAACTTAACTTAATTTGCTTTTCTAGGTATAAGTGCCATTTATTAGTCTACAGCAACTTCACAGGTCAATTATTCTCCTACTCAGGTCAAATAAATGGAAATGGATTCTGCTTTGGAAAGGAAGACTGAGAATATAATTGTTTAGAGTTCAATTACTAGAGAAGGGTAAAACTTTTTATTTGAAGTTCTGATGTGATGCAAGAAAAAACCTGTAGTTGCTTAGTTCCTCCATCTTCTGCTACACGGAAACTTTGAAGGGGATCTATGTGGAATTTGTGTAGTTGTATTGCCTTTTGCTGAAGCAGGATGTCATGGGTATTCACCCACAATTCGGACCCAATGTGTGCTACCCCATAAACACTAGGATTAGAATTTAGAAAGGTAAAGAACTGAGATGGATCATTTCTTGGGTTCCTGGTCCAGACAGTATTAGAAGAATCTGCAGGGACAATGGTGGGAAAGAGCGTTTGCCTTGCAGGAAATTACTTGCTCTTCTTTTTCTGACTCAAAGTGTGTAAAGTCAATATCATATTTTTCTAATGGTGGTTAAGCGAGACTGTGTCAGCTCCATTCTTGGCTTCTAGCCATCTTCCAATCTTTTCGGTTTTGCAGCGTTGAGCATTTGATTTGTCATATTTTTGCGAAGACCTTATTGAGGTTTTTTTCCATAATTTGATATGAATAGGTATTTACTTGGTGCTTAGTTGATATTTTCACTGTGTGAATTAATCTTGAATTCTTGATCTCATGACTGGCTCAGCAAAAACTTTGAGACGAGTTACACATCATCATAAGGGATTTTTTGGTAAGTGCACAACATTTAAAGTTATATTTTTGTTGTGAGGCAAATCTGGGTAAATAGAGTTAGATGCCTCTACCAAGAGTTATACATAAATTCGGATCGAACCTTCTGAACCTTTTTCTTTATTGTTCATACATTTATTCCACAAATTGAACTTGCATGTCTGCGTCAGATAACTGCATGCATTAGCTTCATTTCGGGAGAAATTCCTTAGTTTTTATTTGGAAAAGCTGATAGTTGTTCTACTTTTCATCCTGACCAGTTTTTTTTCTTCTTATCTAAATTTCAGGATGGAGTAAGAACGAACTGTAAATTTTTAATCAATAAAGGGTCTTTGAAAAAGTTTCTATTGTTTCACCTATATGTATATATATTTGTTTTGCAGCCAAAGTGGAGCTCCACTGATACACCAAACTTTCTGAAAGTTTCCTGCTCGTCTTATGAAGAGGATTAGACCAAATTTGAGGGGAAAATGTAAGTTCTCACTAATTACATTCTCTTTTGTAATTGCTTCTTAATCGTGGCTTCAACATTCAATCCTGTCATTACAGGAGATAGTTCTAAAAGTGGCTCTCTTTTCTTATGAAGAGGATAAGGGCCAAATTTGAGATGAAATTCGATCATTTCTCATAATTGCTTCTTAACCGATTGAGCTTAAACATTTAATCATTTCATTACAGGAGATGCTTCTGAAGGACAAGGCTGAATCTGAGATGGTCATAATTGCCTCACAACCGTGGCTTTTAACATTCAAACATATCATTTCAGGAGTCACTTCTGAAAAAAGCCCTCTCTTCTTATGAAGCTCACATTGCCAACTTTGAGATGAAAATTGTAAGTTCTCACTAATTAAGATGATCTTTTGTAATTGCCTCATTGAGGTTGTAACCTTTAATCATGTCATTACAGGAGGCACATCTATAGGCAGCCCTCTTTTCTTGGGAAAAGGATAAGGCCATACTTGAGGAGAAAATTAAGTCTTCACTAATTACTATCATCTCTCAGAGCTGTTTCTGAACCGAGCCTCCAGCATTTAATTGTCTTTACAGGAGGCACTTGGTGTTCCTGTCGAATGTGTTAAGTAGGAACTTGGAAAGTTCAATTGATTGTAGAAATGGGAACTTTTCAACACCTGAGTTTGTCAATTGGATTCTCTTTTGTTTGAGCATGAGGCTTGTTTTTTTTTTTTTGGGGGAAAATTGCGAAAAGGTATACTATTTCATATTTATTTGTGTAAAAATAACTCAATATAAAACATGTGTATAAGTACATTTATGTATAAATATTTGGTGAAGAGGTATATTTTTGTTGAATTGTAATTTTTTCTTTTATTAAATTGCCTTTTTCTTTTATTAATAGGAGACAAGTACGGTAGTTATATAGGGATTTAGTTTTCTAATTTTATGTTATATTTTTTTTAAATTACTTATTCATCTGTAATTAAACAATTGTTTATTCAAACATTTATTACATATCTATTTCTCTATCATTTAAATCTCTTCATCTGTCAATGACACCATCTTGCCAATCAATGTTATAATACTATAAGCTAAAATGTCACAGTGATACCTTCTAATGATAATGGTACTAGCAATGATAGTGTAACTAGCCAAATTTACACTGGTATTATCCAAAATTTACATTTTTACCATTTAAAATTCACATTGTTATCATTCAAAAAGTCATACTAATATCAACGTAAATGTCATAAATAATAAACTCATATAAGGGAAAAATTGTGAAAAGGTACACCATTTCATATTTATTTGTGTAAAAATACTTCAATATAAAAAACCTATCAAAATTTACACTGTTACTAGCCAAAATTCACATTGATACCAACTAAAATTCACACTGTTATTATCCAAAAGTCACACTGATAACAACATCAATGTTATATTGCACCCATCATTTATTCACAGTGATTTTCATTTCTTTAGCGATCAATAGGAAATTTTGAAAGAAATGAGGTTTTAGAGAAATTTTTCCATCAAACATTAGAAGAATAGAGGTTTTCGGCGATATTAAAGGAGTTTTATGGATAAAAATCAAGATTTTCACTTATTGTGAACCCATCAAAAAACTCATTACTTATTTATAATGATTTTTACTTCTTCTTCAACGATCAACAAGAAATTTTGAAAAAAAAAGAAGAGGATTTAGGGAAGTTTTCTCATCGTTATTGGAAGAATGACGGTTATGGCGATATTGAAGGAGTTTAATAGGTAATAGTTGAGATCCCTTATGTTTCGACTGTATAGGCAAATATATAGAAATTAGTTCCCCTTTTATAGAAGGGGGTATTTTAGAGATTTGTTATGTGTTCTGTATTTTTTGATTTATATTTTAAAATGTGACACTTTTTGTCCCATAATTTCAAAAAAGGGTACTGCCCCCTCAAAACTTTTTTTATTTTGTTTGTATGCCATGTTCTGCTACTCATGTCACGTAACTTTATCAACACATATCTATAAACTTTTTTTTTTTTGCTGGTTGAAGAAACAAAGCAAAGAATATAAAGGAAAAATAAAAACCGATTACTAAGTTAACTAAATGCTAAGCGTACTGAGTCTACTAAGCTCCTTATGTGGAGTAGAGCTTGGTAGTCATGCATCGCTTCTTGTCTAACCATTTGCGGTAGATCATTTGCACTCAACGAGCCTGTGCATTGTGTAGCAAGTCCTCATTTAGCCAAGGCATGAGTAGCTTTGTTCGAATCCCTGTAAGCATGAGTCATTGCCTAATCTATAAACTTGAATTGGTGGTTGATAATTCTAAACATCAACACGTATTTGTAAACTCGACAAAAAAGATTGAATTTACAAGCTTTGCATTGGTATTAGAAGGTACTTTTAGTTGTCATTTCATTGGAAATGTGTCCAATTTTTCTAAACCCTGCCATTATTTGTAGGCAAGTGCTTGTGCAATGTGTATCTGAAAGCTGAGTTGAGCTCGGTGTTCTCGTGAGTACTCGGGTTGCACTGAACTAAAGCTAGGGGTTTGTGCTTTGTGCAAGCCCAGGGTCACCCTGGCCTAACTCGGTGGGCCCCAGTGTAAATGTGATTTTAATGAATGCATATATTGTATTTTGTTCAAGTGCTTAGCAGGAGTTAAACCAAACGAGATAGCCTATGTGGATGATGGATGCCACGATTTTCCAAGGGTAAAAAAAAATGATGAGAGGGGATAAACTCGGAAAATTAAAGGATTGGAACTGGATTAGCATTAGAGATGAGGTTTATTCATATAAGCTTGATGAACGGTAGCATCCACAATGCAAAAGGGTGGACAAATTATTGGGCCCGATAAAGCAAGGACTCTTGGATATGAACCACAAGGAAGTTTAGAGGTAGCAGATGAGGAGAATGTAGAAGTAATTAGATCCACTGTTTGTCATACGAAAAGTTAACTCTTGCATTTGGGTTATCGAGCACTCCAAATGCTGCCTCTACACGGATTAGCGAGTATTACCATGTGTAGAAATAGCCATAATATTATGAAATTCATCTCTATTTTGATTGAAAGGGAAATCATTGTTCTAGTTTGAGAGAGTAAGCGCCTACAAAAATTTGTAACTGGCCAACGTTTATACGAAGATTTTCGCTGTCTTCTATGATATAATTTGAACTCAAGCTTAGAGCTAGCTAATTTGTAACGCGATAATCATGTGACCTTTAAGTGGCCATGAAATTTTATTGTATCTAAGTTTTTGAGCTTCTGAAAATTTTATATTCTTTGCCATTACTATTTAGTAAATTTTACCAACTATTGATGTTTTAGCATTGGGGTCTGGTGTGTGACAATTGAAAGAATTCATGTGGGTCTTGGTTGAATTGAGTTTTTTTAAAAAATTCACCAAAATGGACCATATAGTCAAAGTTGAAATAAGAAGTAGTTCTTTCATATCATGTGAGATTTAAGCAAATGCAATTTAGAGACCTCTCTATCAAAATTAAGTGGGTGGAGTGTAGTTTTTGCAGTCAATTTGTAGTGATTCATGTTTAACTTTGGTGACTATTCCAAACAACATTTATTTGTATATTTATGGACTCATAAGCTTTATACTCGGTTGATGTTATTTTTAGGGTTTAAGGCAGCGTTTGGAATGTCTTCCGTAGTTAAATACTTCCTTGTCTTCAGTTATATTGGTGTGATGTGATGGTAGTGGTGATGGAGGTGATAAAGCTAAAAATGAGAGGTATTTTGTGTTCTAGAGTTTTTAAGGAAGTAAAATAGATTTTTTACTTCAACTTTCAAACTTATTTAAGGGACAAAATCTATATTTTTAAGTCATCTCAAACTTCATCTAAGTTCAGCATGCGTGACTACTCCGGACACTCGAAGCTTGAGAAATTATGTTTTTACTCAGCATAACTTCTCATCCACTATGCACTCATCAAATCAATAAATAGACCCAATAATTTTTTTACTGTTTCTTTTTTTTATTACATTAGTGAGTTTTGTACTGATTGACTCCTTGTAGTAGCAATTTTTGACTAAGGCATTTAGGTTTAGTTTTATAATTATGATTTTTGACTCAAAATATGCTTTTAACTACTGAAGTTCTTAAATGTTAGGTTGGGCCAAAAACACGTTACGGGCATGCTGTTGTATGATCCTCCGGGCTCTGGCAAAACATTGATTGCACGGAGCATAAGCAAGGTGCTCAATGCAAAAGAACCTTTGGTTTCTCCTTTTCTCCCTTGCTTCTCCTGCTCCCTCCCTCTCTCTCACTCTCTCTCACTCTCTCTCTCTCTCTCTCTCTCTCTCACACACACACACACACACACACATGAACAATAACAAAAACCATGGTTTCATTAAGGATGAAATAAGAAGATAATATGACTGTTCACTTTTTTTTTATCATTTCAGATCGTTAGCGGACCAGAAATCGAAAGAGAATGTAATGGTGCATGTGAGAGAGTTTGAAGGTCACTATTCCATGAAGCTATGAGGGATCAAAAGCTATATGGTAAAAATAGGAATACATATTTTCATCAGATATTGATTCATTATTCTTGCACCGCACCCTATAATGATCATTCAGGAGCTAGAAGTGAACTATATATAATTATTTTTGATGAAATAAATTCCATTGGGAAGGTAAGTACACAACACAACGTTTATTTTTCTTTATGTCAATTTGTATTGTATGTAAATTCAATAATATTTGTGGTTGTATGTATAGAAAACAAGATGTCCTAATCTTGTCATTTTGGTTATGTGCGAAAAAGAGGACAAGAAGCTGGATTCAACCATCGTGACAATAAAGTTGTAAACTATTCCATCTGTTTCTAAATATCTATCGTTTAAGATTTTTACACAGGAATTAAAGAAATTATTAAATATCTCTAATTTGAGTAAAAAATAATTTTACAAGACTAAAATATCCTTATTCAATACGTATTGAGAATGAAATAAATATAAAAGACACTTAACCTCCACTTAATCTAATGTATTGAAAAGTTAAGAGTAAATTTGGAAGTAAAAATATTAATTATACTTTGGTTTCATTAAACGACAGATATTATGAAATAAAAAAAATTGTGTAAAACGATAGATATTTAGGAACGGAGGGAGTAACTTTTAACTAGGGTAAATTTCTCAAATAATTTTAGAAAAAAATATTAATTATGCTTTAGTGTTATTAAATGATAGATATTATAAAATAAAAAAAATTGTATAAAACGATAAATATTTAAGAACGGAGAGAATAACTTCTAACTTGGGTGAATTTCTCAAATAATTTTTCTGCCTTTCTTTTTTTCTTTTGCAGCGTGACCTAAGAAACAACTGAATTTAATGTTCAGATTGATGGGAAGGAATAACCTCTTCATTATTGTTACAACTATTAGGTTCTTGACGAAGCCCTACTTAGGTAGCCTCATTCCTCTGTTTTTTTTACTTTATTAGAATCTGGATAAATCCAAGAAAATATCAATCACTAAGCCACTAAAACCTGAGCGTTAGCCTCGCTTCGAAGAATGTCCCATAATTTTTAGATGTGCAGCAATAGCGTAAATAAAAAATTTGAATATATAAGAAATAGGTCTCATAAAAAATTTAGATTTAAATTCAAATAAAAGATTTCAATTTGAGTGAAATCGACTTATTAATTCAGTCCATGGAATTAAAAAACCCTAAATTTCAAAAGGAACAAAGTTAACAATAAAACTAAACTACTAAAAATTAAGTCATAATCCCTCTAAAAATTAAATTCAAATTTACTATTATAATTTTTCAATCATTCTCTTCCTTTCTCTCTCTTACTATCAAGTTCAACTATAATAAAAAAAGCTTGAATATAGAAAAAGCTTTTTATACCCTTTGAACCGGATCCCTCGATTCATACAGAACCAATTTTTTTGCATCCTTGAAGGTTTAAAAACTAAAACAAAAGCTTGAAGGTTTTGATGCAAATGAAAATCCTCACCCATTTATAGGCCTTCTTCATCTTATTACGAATGACTAAGATAGTGTTAAATGTTATACATTTATGGTGTATCTAGAATATTTTGAACAAATATCTAGACTTCTAATATGTATAAGAAAACGTTAGGTCTCTCTTGTACATCTTCTTATTTTCATTATATATTCTATAAGAGCAATACTATTGGAACAAAATAGATTGTGATCAATAGAGTGATAGTGAAATGCATTTAATCATTGGAGAATATCCCTCGAAGAATGTTTAAATAAGAAACTTTTTTTAGGATCCTCTAAAATATTTCTTCAATTGGTTTAAAAATTAAAGAACTCATCCTAAAGTCGCTTGAAATTTTCAAGAAGATAAGACATGACAAAAACCTCACTTAACGTAAGATTTTGTGTGTTAAGATAACTCATCTTTGTAATATTTACATAAAAAATATGTAAGATTGAAAAAAACAAATGTAAAAAAAAAAAAGATATTCATTCAATTATGTCGTATCAGAATTGTTTCAATTTATACCCGTTTAATTTATAATTTTGTATAGTCGACTTTGTATTATATACAAGTTATATTTAACAAATTTGTTTTGTGTTTAGTCGGATTTGTGTTGACCTGTTTATTTAAATGACCTGTCAAGTTCATTTATTTATCACCCGTATCTATTAAGGCTAAACTCAAGCTCATTATTTGCTACCGATTTCTTATTGAATTCCGGCTTAATATCTCTAAAATTATCTTAAAATTAGAAACCCTAAAAATTTTTTGAGCCCCGAATATGTGTATTAAATTGGGCCCCAGGGGGGTGGCCCAGTGCATAGGGCCGGCGCTGTCCAAACTTCAAGAGTCACTTTCTTGGTATTAGCGTCTATTCTTATATTAGTTTAAAGCAACTTCACGCCTCTATTATTGCTATAATAATGTCATATGGATTTAAAATTAAATTTAAAAAATAGACTTAATAATTATAATTATTGGATAGATAATGAGTCGTAATAAATACTGGGACCCATAATAAAATTAATAGCTATAATTATCAAGTTTACTTTTTAAGTCTAATTTTTAAGTTCATGTAATATTACTCTACTGCTAATTTTGCATTAGAAAGAATGACTGAGAAGTTAAATAAATATGTAGAGTTACGTTAAGAGTGAAGGGGAAAACTTGTATTATTCGAAGTTCAGATGGCATACAAGAAAAAAGCTACAGTTGCTTAGTGCACCACCTTATGCTATAGTGAATCATTGAAGGAGGATATCCCCATATGAAGTGTGCGTTTGTTGTTGTATGGTTGTTTGATTAAAGTTATTGGTTGTTACTTTGAATCAAGTGAATATAATTATGTACCAAGTTTACAACAGGGCAAAAAAAAAAAATAGTTTACAACAAACTGATTTCAGGTCTGAATTATTCAACCTGAAATTAGACTGAATTAGATAATTCGAATTCAATCCGAGTTTGTTCGAAATTAACTCGAACAGTACTCGAGTTGAGTATCTTGGGTGTTGGTCGAGTTAGAGTTAGGATTAAGCTTAAAAATTTATACCTAAAGTTGAGTTAAAGTTATTGGTTTTGGGGTACTTCTGGACCCCATATGTGCTACTCCAAAACCAATACTTAAGGATTTAGAAAGGTTAAAAACTTGCCATGGACCATTACATGGTTCCTGGGTCAGAAAAAGTTAGGAGAATTTGTAGGGACAATTTTTCTTGCACAAGGTGTGCAAAATCAATAACATATCCCCGATGGTGATTAAGGGAGACTGTGCCTGTATCATTCTTGACTTTCAGCTATCTTCAGTTCTCTTTCAGTCATGCAACAATGAACATTTGAAATTTGATGTTATTGTGAAGGTCTTGCCAAGATTTCTTTTTGTAATTTAATGAGATAGGTATGTGCTTAGTGCATATTTAATATTGGTCCTATTTAGAACCGACTCTTTTAGGTGAGAATTTGTGATTTGAAAAATTTTGTCAAAAGGCAAAACTAAAAAAAATCTTCCAAAACCGTTTGAGGTGTCCTTTAAAAAGTTAAACAAAATTAAAAAAATCGGTTTGAAATGACTTTTTAGCTTTTTCTTGTCAAAATAAAAATAAATAATTACATATATGTATAGATTATACATTATATTTTCTAAAATATGAATTTCAAATTATTTTACGTCACTAATAATATTTTATGAATATAATAAACTAAAAAATTATGAAAGATCTTTCACAAAACTCCATCAAAATCGAAAAAAAAAGTCGTAAAATCAAATTCTTGAATCAACCTTTTTGAGTTCAAAAAATAATTGTATAAACTGTTAAAAAAACTAAGGTCTAAACGAACCTAACTTATTTTACTTCAAAACCTTTAAAAACTACCTATTTAAACTAACTCCAAATATGATCATTGTTGTTGAATCTATTAAGCATGATATCATGAGTGACGCAATGCAAAAATTTTAAACAAGTAACACTGCAATTGATTGAATTTGGCTTCACCGCGTCTTCAATCAATTAAATAGCTTCCTATCAATGAATATGCATAGATTTAGACTGATCTATCCAATTTTTTACACATAAATCATACATCAATGATCTATTCGACAAAATGATTTGCATATCTGCTAGAGACAACTTCATCCATTATCATTTCCTGGCATAAATCCTGTCATTTTAGTTTTGGCAAAGGAGATGGTAATTCTACTTTCTGACTAGCTTTCTTTGCTTGTTAAATTAGTTCCGAGATGGATGAAGAACAAAAGGTGAGGACCTTGACTCTGTTGTTTTTTCATTTTAATAAAGCGTCTTTGAAAAAGTATATCTTAGTAATGATATTTTTTTTCATAATGCAGGGCCCTCCAGTGGTTCTACCGACGACAGGCCAAGTCTTGCAGGAAGCAATTATAGTATTATAGATACAGTAGATACTAGATTGAATTCCTGAGGAAAATTCGACAAAGTGCACCACACAGTCAAAGTTAAATCCAGCAGTGGCTCTGGGATACTTTTGTGGTGTGTGAGGTTTAAGGTCGTAATTCTATAACCAAAAAGGTTATTACCCTTCAGAAAAAACTAAAAAAAAAAAAAAACGTTTTCATGCCACTAAAACTGAAACTCAACATTTTGACGCCAGAAACCAAGGAGCTAACAGAAGATGTACCAAGGTATTCGTTAAGAGAACCCTTCAAGAAGTTGAATGGGCAAGGGAGTCGGATTGTACATCACTAGCCCACAAAATGAAATTAGAGTGTGACAAAAGACACATCTACATATAAAGAGATTTACAGTAATCATACAAAACTGGGAATCTTTTTCACCAACCTCTGCCGGAGAAACATAGCTATCTAATGGGATTAGAGGTTGGGGAAAAAAAGGAAAAAAAGTATAGGGGTTTGGTAAACTATATGGAAACCGATTAAGATTGTGGCATATGACAAGTAATCTCGAAATACGCAGGTCAACATGGTATAGAACACAACTTGAGTAGATAATGCTAGAAGGTGGAAATTCAACGCTTTTTACCATTGGTCTTTGTAATCCTTGATTTATGGGATTCACTGGGTGGCTTCCATATGATATCCTCAAGATTGCCACAAAAGTTCTTGTAAAACTGCATCAGCAGATAAAAAAACCAGGCGAGTGTGGATCATCAGAATCCAAGAAAGTAATCCCTTTGTTCTCACTACTACACTAGGTAAGGGACAAATCATAATCACAGATATCGAGCAGCAACAGTGAGTAGTAAAACTGAAGGCAATAAAATATGCGAAAAATTACTTGGCATTAAAGCTTAACCACGTGGTAGAAAAGAGAACAATTTGAGCAACTGACCTTGAGATATTCACTAGCATCTCCAGCTGCTTTCTGAATATCTACCATCAAAAATGTGGGGGCAACTTGAAACACCTGTTCAGAAAATGGATTATTTAACTAAAATCAAAGGATGGTTGACTAGTGAGCATGGAAGATAAGGGCAGAGAAATTACTTCCAGAATTATCGAGAAGTGAGATGTCTTATTGGCTGAGAGACCCTCCACCCTCATCTGAAAGGAGTTTCAATTTTGAATGAGTTCAGAAAACATACATGACTTTTTAGTTTTTAGTATCACGTCATTAGTTGATCAACTTTTGGGGATATTGGACTAAGTATTGCATCAGGAAACTGGCTGAATTTACCAAGTTCAACTGCTCAACCTTATAATTACGAATATGTGTCTTGAAACCCATTGATTGTGCAACTACTTCCATACTCGATAAAACAACGTTCGCTGATTTCTGGGAAACAAAGCGTGTTTGATGCTTCACAGAATCCTGTCAAGAAGGGACAATGTATGAAATATATCAATGAGATGACAAATCCATTCACAATAAATTATCATCTGAATATAAACACTTCCTTTTAAATATTGGAACACATAAACATGGTATATGGCTGAAAAGGAAGATGAAATTGTACTGATCGAGATCAAAAAATATTTGACTCACTATCGAGATAAAATGTTAAGAACATATATTATCACTGGTTAATATTTGAGATGAAGAGAAGACTGCTTGAACGTCCACTGACTGGGCATAAGGTGACAAATTAAAAAAATATACCTGCCCACGGTCAAATATTGATGAAAGGTTCAAGCCTTGAGAGAGAATAATTAGGTCAAATGCATTAAGAACAAGAGGCCCCACATCCTCACTCCTGCTCTCATTAGCTTGTTCTTCCTACAAGATATCATTGTGCATTAAACTTTAGGAAAAGGTTTCAAAATAATAGCCAACAAATACTTACAAAGAAACTGGTGTGAAAGCTCCGTGATTTTAGCGAAAGGAGACCCCTCCTTGAAAATATATCAAGTAGAGTAAATAGTGAATGCTAAGGTAAAAGTAGAAACTATGGTTTCAATAAGGGATAACTTTATCCTTTCATAGATGTGTTTTATGGTAGTTGTCATCTTTATATTTCATCAAATTCCCAAATCAACTACATTCAAGTGTTCTATCCACTGATAAAGCAAAACTTAGTAACTGAAGTGGAGAATGGAACCAAGACGGTGAGCACCAAGTAGAGCATGATTCCCTAAAAATAGTGAGGGTTCAAACTTCGATACCTGTTTCTGTATCAACCAAGCAGGTTGTCAGCATTCAATTTTTTGGTGTATCAACCAAGCGTGTTTGTATTTTTTTGGTGAAATCTCACGTGGATGTGCAATCATCAGCTCATCTCCTACTAAAATGCCAATCAGTTGAAATTTTCGCTTTCATGGGTGCAAGTGGTCGCTAAGGCTGTTAACTTGTGCGTAAATTTACTCTCGTACATCTATCTTCAACAGTTCAGTGGAAACTTTAGGAGATGGGTAGCTTGGGCCATCCAAAACATGAAAACTTTTGTTTTTAGACTAAATTGATTAACCTCAGAATGGAGGTTAATTCCAACCCGCCAATGCAAATTGAGAGCGAGCATTTCATTGCTAGACAGTAGACACAAACAAGTAGCTGCCACCAACCTCACAAAAAGCATTTCCAGATAACAACAAATGCAACTAAAGTAAAATGGCACTGAAAGCCTTACCAGCCCACTACCAAACTGCATGAAACAAACACGTCCACTATTTCCTATAAAACCAAATTCTATGAACCGAAATTATCAATTCAAAACTGTACCAACCTCAGGATCATCAAAAGCAGCATTCACATCATCCAGGTTAACATCTTCATTTTCAAGAAGTCTGACAGGATCATAACCTCTTTTAAACCACTCATCATTCCTAATCTCCTCAATCCGAATACGCTGCACCAAGAAAGAGGAATGAAAAAGCGAGAAAGTTATTATCCCTTGTCAATAAAAAAAACATTAGTTGTATTGGCATGCATTTTCCAGATAAGATAATATGGAAATATCAGAAGTATGATGTTGGTGTATCAACGGTCACAATATCCTACTCATTTTATCGACCAACGACAATAATGAGAACAACAAAAATGTGAAACACACCCTCCTAGGTGCCATAAAATACTGCTATGTGGAAATATTGTACTAAAGTATCAATTGATGGCTCCATTGAGCCATCAAAAGTGGGTATGAATTTTTGCTATGCAATAGCCTATTTCAAGTACCCTTAACGATCAGCTTCTACAGGCAAAATTGCTGCAAGTCGGTTGAATGGAGCTTACCTTCACTCACAGTTTCCCATGCACCCAATCAACAAAGTTGGGTAAAATAAAGCAGAACCAGACTATGATGTACAAGGTCCACACCTTTTTTGGTGGGGACCTACAACGTTTTTATTCATTGCTATTATCAATTCTTTGTAGACTTGGCACAATTAATTTGCTACTAGGAATGAATTATGATTTTGGGCCCAAGTTAGTAAAGGAAATAATTGTACATACACGTATCTGGTAAGTTCATACATATCTCTCCTCTACATAGCCTATTAAATAAATGCATCCAGGAGGATGTACAAAATGGTATCCAGTAAGTATACAATTGTCGCACAATACTTACTGTCCCAGGGTTTGGGTCTAGAATTTGATTAATCAAAGATTTTGCTCCAACTGGAAACCAAGATGGACATGAAAACTCTGCTGTCTCAATCTGCAGAGAAGATGCATAAGTTGCAAGATTTCGATAATGTTGAAATGTAAAGCAGACTCCTATGCAGATAGAAAATATGCATTTTGAGTCCATAATCAGGACAAACATATTTAAATTGAGGTTTAACCCCGAGAAGTGGAGTCCCAAATGAAAATGATATCAAAAAGTATCATGAGATATAGATATGATGATAGTTTAATACCTTTCCATACAGCGTGGTGAGATCAACCTCATCAAACGGGAGATAACCTGCCATCAGCACATAAAGGATGACCCCACATGACCAAACATCTGCCACAGCACCATCATAACCCTTGTGACTAAGAACCTAGAGCAGAAAAGTGAAGAATGGGAAAAAAGAAGTTTAATGCAGGAGGAAAAGTGGGAGACCAAAACAATGTCATTTCCCATGTTTATTTTACATTTCTGCCCAAGAACTATAATAATTACCTCAGGTGCAACATAGTTAGGAGTTCCACAAGTTGTCCGAAGAAGGCTGACTCCCTATCACAAACAGCATCGCACAACACAATGATAAAAGTGTTATCAAATGCGACATTGTTAAGTCTGATGACTCTAATACACACTATAACCACTAGAAATCTTACTTGTTCAGGTAATGCACTAAGTCCAAAATCTGAAATTTTCAGATTTCCTTGGGAATCTAGCAAAAGATTTTCAGGCTGTACATAGCAAGAAAATTCAGTCAGTACAAAAATGAAACAATAATCACATTTTTTTTTGGCATCAGCCATGGAATACCTTCAAATCTCTGTGGTATACTCCTTTACTGTGGCAATAATCCACACCATCGATCAGCTGTTGGAAGTATCTACGAGCTTCAGCTTCACTAAGTCGTCCATGGTGAACCTGTATAAAAAAACGCATGATATCAGTAGCCAATTCAACATAAAAGAGCAGAACATTGCTTAGTGTAAATACACTGCATCCACAATAAGCTGCAGGATATTAAGCTAGAAGACTCACTATTTTATCAAATAACTCGCCACCTGTGATGAATTCTAAGATTATGTAGATCTTTGTCCGGCTTGCTATAACCTAACAAAATATATATAAGTTAGCAGGAGGAACACGTCAACAAAGAGAGAATTTCCCCACATGCAAAAAAGTCTAGAGTGATATTGGAAACTTAAGATTTCTATAACAAAAAGTTTATACTCTTGATTTTGAGCTCGTGCCTCGTGTAGACGGACAACATAAGGATGTCTGACAAGCTTCATTATGGATATCTCCCTCTTAATCTGGCCAGTCATCAAAGAATTACACATTGGTCAGAACAATAACACAACTGTGCAAATGAGATTCCACATTCGTCAAAGATATGAACCTAGTTTTACAGAGTAAGCACACAAATGAAATTCAATTCTCCACAATAGAAATGATGTCAAGATGATTTACAATTGCAAAGATTTACTTAACTAACTCAAAATGCACCAGTTTCTCCAGGCAGCAATAGTAAATTCAAGGAGGCAGTTCAAGCTCTGGTGGATACTTGAACCAAGCTAGTGTTGCAGAACAAAGCAGACCAAGGATGGAAATGTTCTGAACTGGATAAGATACCACTGTTCATAATTGATTCCTTGAAATTTGAAGATGTTTGAATTTTGCCCTAGCCTAAGTAACATATTCAATCTTTGTTCACTAGTAATTTTGCAAACAGAAGCTTGATGCACAAACCATACTGCGAGCTTGTCAAGTAGACTATCTCACTGTCAATTTTATGATTGGAACCAATACCTTTAACAATAATAACACAAATTAGAGACTAAAACTCTATGATACGTTTCAAAATAGTCAACAAGAGAAACATCCTGTGATCCACCTTATATATTAGATTAAAAAATTCACTGAACATGTTTGCATATTTCATTCCCTTTATACATTAGTCAAAAGATACTTATACTTTGTATATTAACACACATAAAATGTATTATTGTTGTTATGTATAACATCCACACAGCTCTTCATGAGCCCAGCAGAACTGAGATTGGTCTCCTTCAAGCTTGGTTTGTCCAACTAGACGATGAGCTTAAACCAGCTTCTTCGTCTAGCTGAGCCTAAGTTGTTTATGAGCTAGCTACTTCTTTAACTCGGATAAGAAATAGCTAGTAACAACCAGCCAAGCTTTAGAAGGTCATTTCCAATCCAGGCTCGATTTCTAAATTACGTTCCCAATAATCTTGATAATTACCGTCCACTTAAATTGGTAAAAAACAAATTTCATCAATCAAAACTTCAGCGTTCACAATTCACAAATGATATAGATTTCCTCTCCCCCAATTAATACATCTTGACAGAAGATTTCAATTAACCTGCCTCAAATCAATGCATTTTGCAGTTTATACATGAATTTGTGTATTTATCTGCTGCTTTTCACCATGTAATATAAGAATTAATGATTACTGAAGCTGTGTGTGTGAGAGAGAGAGAGAGAGATAGAGAGATTAAACTAACCTGTTCGACCATCTTGTGCCTGATAATGGTGCTTCGATCGAGGATTTTCATGGCGACACTCTCGCCAGTCTCGGTGTTCTGAGCGAACTTGACTTTGGCGAATGTTCCTTCTCCGATCGTCCTTCCCACCTCATACTTCCCCACTTTCCTCACCACCATCTCTCACTAAATTCCTCTCTTCTTCTTCTTCAACAAATTGCTCTCTTTCTTTCTCTCTGTCTGTCTGTCTCTATAACAACAACAAAAATTTCAACAAAGTGTGTTGGGCTTCACGAAGAAGCCTCTGGCTTTTCCACTTTCTTTATGTGTATTATATTGAATCTTTTCCCATCCACTAAACAATATGGCTGGAAAGCAGAAAAGAAGAGAACCTTGGCAAGTAGGCCAGTAAAAGCTATAACAAGTTTTTGTATTTAATTTTGGCTTTGTTTATAGTGAATAATCTGTAATTAGGAAGAAAATCTGTAGAGACTTGGGACGGTTTCTGAAGGGGGATTAGGTTTGGTCAGGAGACACAGGGAGAAGTTGACAAATGGACCAGTTAGTGGCCGTGGTCGGAAGTGAATGTCAACGGTGGCCACCGAACATCGGCACTTTTTTTTTCTTTGACATTTCTCACTTCTTCGCCTCTGCTTCTATTTGTAAGACGCATGGGGAGGAACGGTGGTGCTAAACCCCATTTTTAAACAGTAATTTTACATTTACCAATAATGAGTTAATTAATTATTTATCGCTGAACTATACTATTGGTATTCAGGCACATCATATGATTCGAAAATTAGGGTATGGTAAGGGTGGCATGACCATAACCTCATTCCTAGTGCCAGTCGGCAGATCAAACAAGTTAGCCTACGATGCTGCCCCTTGACCATCATTGTAGCTCCCATACTCCTTATCCACATTTACGCACGGTTCAGAACAACTTAAAGAAAAAATACACTTGGATGAGTACAGGACTTGCTGCTTAGTTAGTGCTTCGTATAATGGGAAGTATCATCGATTATTATTTTATATAATAAAATTATATATTTTTTTAAAAAAATTATAATTACTCAAATAAGTTCGTGATCGATTGCAAATACTCATGATCGATCATGAAATATGTGGTATCGATCTCAATATTTAATGATCGATCATATAATTTGAAGTTGTAATTTACATTTTAAAAAAATTATAACTTAACTTTAAAAAATTATAATTTTTAGTATTAATACCACCGACACTACCATAAAACTTTTCTCGAATAATATGAATGTGATTGTTTTTGAAAAAAAAAAAATGGAGCACATTGAGTAATTATAATGATCTATTTATAGGATGAGCAATGGTACAAAATTTAAATAAAATTTTAAAAGTTATAATCTAAATGCATATCTTCCCTCGGATGAGTAGCTTATGTCAATTTTTTCCAGTGGAATCCACTCATCTCACACTCATCTAAGGAATGATATGCATTTGAGTTTTAACTTTTGAGTTTCATTTGAATTATGTAGGCTGAAATGATGACCTAGCTACCGGTGGGAGTCTTCTTGTAAAAGAAGTCGAAAGTCATAGGATTTTCGGTAGTCGATTCTCTGATGATAAAGTTAAAAAGAATGATAGAAGAACTTTATTTAATTGGTTATGAATTATTTACTTGATGATGCATAGTTTATTCTTTTTATAGGTCAAAAGATTGTACCGTTAGAAGATCTTCAACAATTATTTGAATAAAATGATATTAGAAGTGAAATAGAAGTTGATACCTTCTAGTGTGGATATTTCAACTGGTTTGAATTAGTCAAAATAAATCGAATTGCCAAACTAAAGTACCAGCGAGCAGAAAGCCAAGGTCCTTGCTGAAGCTCGGTTTATCTGGCTACAGAACTCACGAGCTAAGCTTCTGCCCATGTACTCAGCTTGTGCCAATTTTACCATTATCAATTGTGATCAGATATGTCTATCTATTCCTAGTATTTGATTAGAGCAAGATGGGCAGTGTGTCTAGCCATGAACACACGTGTTTGGGGACATATTTTACATAAGATAAAAAAGAAGTTAAAAACATGCAAGTCGTTTCAATCATATATTCTTTAAATTGCTTCCACGATGCAAATTTCAAATGCTTTTAATTATTTATCCATTAAATTAAATTTTAAGCAAAAAAAACTCAAATTTAAAATGTGAATTACATCTTTAAACCCCTGTTGCGTGAAGATTGGTACTAGTCTTTTTAGCTTCTAATCAAGTTCTAAAATAAGCGACCCATTGGGGCTGGTGGGATAAGTAAAATGGGTAGTTAAATGTATTCATCGGGAAAAAAGGATAGAAAATGGGTTGATATTGTTATCTATAAAGGACAATTTTTGCGGACTTAGAGTATCGAAGTAATTATCAAGTATACAATTTGACAGACTTTAATATTATTTATTATATATCTGATAGATTAATTGACTATTGGGTTCGTTCTAATCTCACTTTTTTTATTTTTGATGTCGACAGTCACTTAATTATGAATTCAATTGAAACTCGTGGTACAAAAGGAAATTATTCTTTTTTTTATTCAATTATCAAGTATGTTTAGATTAATTTATATACATTTGAACTAATCTCTTATTCGATCTGGTCAAAAACAGATCATTCACGCCGAGACTAAAGTATACATGAGAGATAATTCCCTATTGACCTGACCTGAAAGGAGTTATTAAGATTTAAACTTAGGACGTCTAAATTTATAATTTATCATTGGTACCATTTGAATTTGTCGAAAATTAAAAATAAATTATTCGAATATATAAATGAGTGATTTGTGACAGATGATTTATCAAAAAAAACTAAATTAAATGGAATCTGAATCCAAGAGAGATAGGCCAGTGTAATGATTGAACCATTAATATAATTTTGTGATGATAGTGGGACGGTCCCACTTTCCACTCCATTCTCTCCTACAAAACACGGTCATTGATTACTGCAAAGCCTAAGAGCAAAGAGATAGAGACGTTTTTATGTCACCAAATCAAACTTTGTTTGGTGTTTGGTAAAAGCTACTGGTTTCGGTGAGGGCTTGGTTAGGCCATTTGTTGAAAAGTTGACCAAAAAAAGAAGGTAACAACTAAGATTAATACAAAAATTCATTAGGCCAGCAATACCATCTTCCAGCATTATTTCAACATGATAGTAAAAATTAAAGATTACAAAACAACGAATTTGAATTAACGTTAACGGTTTTGAATCATAATCGAATATACCGTTCGAACCCATCTTAGTAAGTGAATTACAAGATTAAGTTTATGGTTAATCCGAATCTTATTACACACATTTTTTATATAGATCATGTGTACTTTAAATAAATATTCGTATACTATAAATTAGACACAGAGTTTCGTTCACTTTGTACAATCTGCATAAATTTTGTCCAAGGGGCCTTGTCGTTCCGAAGAATTTAACCACTTGCCTCCGATGAGATTATTATTTAAAAAAATAATCTTAAAATGAAAAGCATGGGATAAATGCTTATTCTAGACATCATGTGCAAAGTACCGCCAAAGAATTATTCTTAATTATTGAAATTGAGGTTATTGATTCTAGTGCAGTCACAACAAAATATAATTTTTTGGAATCTTTCCGGCCATTCAGAATTATTATAAGTTTCTTATTGATGAGACATTTTTTGTGGTTATGGGAGACGAGACATGTGTCCATGATATATTGGTCGTTGAATGTTATTGGATAACATGTGTCCTCGACATCTTGTCTGCTAAGTATTCTCTGAATGTCTGCAGAGTCCTCGACATATTATCTGCGGAATTCTCGACATCTTGTTTGCGAAGTCCTCGGTATCTTGTCTGCGGAGTGTTTTTCGAATGTCCACGGAGTCCTCGACATGTTGTCCGTGGAGTCCTCGACATCTTGTTCGTGAAGTTCTCGACATGCTGTCCACAGAGTCCTCGACATGTTATCTGCAGAGTTCTCGACATCTTGTTTGTGGAGTCATCGACATCTTCTCTACGGAGCACTTTCCATATGACATGTCACCTTAGTGCTAAATGCACATCGGAGCTTTCTGCAAGTGACACGTGTCTTCGGTACTAAAAGCACCTCGGAGCCTTCATCACGTGACACCTGTCCTCAGCTCCCAAAGTTTTCCGAGGAGACCTCTACCCGACACGTGCCCTCCACGTCGGGTCCTCCGCTCCGTCGAGGTAATGGTGACCACCTTGGGACTTGGGCTATGACAAATAGTTGAGTTCTTAGAGAAATCAAGAATAACGTCACCACATCAAAGAAATGTGTGACTTTTAATCATCAAACCCTCTTTCCAAGGTAGTTAGAATGATAAAGTAGACAATTTGGTGACCAATAGAGAGAGTTCATGAAGTACAAAGCCCAGATGACTTGACCTCCTGGAAAGGCAAGGGACACAAATGCCCTAGCGCATGCGCAGCCACAATAAAGAACATTAAATGATTCATTAGAAGGATGTGATACATATATTGTTCAGCGGACTCCAAGGGAAATGCATTAACTGCTTGGGGGCCCGAGCATTAAATGCTAAAGCTTATTTTCATCTGACAAGGAAGACGCTCTACCCAAGGACTATGTTCCACAAATTGTCTTCCAAAGGGACCAATGAGGGACTTCCTCTCTAAGGGACCCACCTATCCGCAATGATTACCTTCATTGAGGTATAAATAGTTCTCACAAATGTAAGGCAAAGGGACGCAACTCTCATCCAAATAAAAGAACAATGTTCTTTCCCCCTTCTTTCACGTATTGACTTAATCGTCGGAGGGGTCATGCCAGAAAACACTCCAGTGCTCTTCAAACTTTATTTTTTGAGTGGCAGAGTTCATCTCGACACGTCAGAATCGCACAGACTGCCGAGAAAGTTATTCATCACCACTCCTTAATATCTTTCTCACTTCCTGTTGCTATGAGATCCTCGACTTTTAGGTAAATCTTGTGTTTATCAAAGAACATATCTGTCCTTTTTATTTATTGTGTGAAAATTGTCTCGCACACTTATCGTAATTAAATTTATTTAATTGTAACTTGTTTTAAAAAAATTATAATTTTTAGTATGATATTCAATTTGATATTTTAATATTACCCAGACATCACAATACCAAGGCATTAAGTCGACATATTGATGTCAACTGAATGAACTCTTGGTTGTGTAGTTGCCATTTTGTACGGTCTATATAGTCAGATAATAAATCTATCTACATTATGACATTGTTGAAATCTGCCTTGAGTGATGACTCTAGTGCCATCTTCAATAAAACAACACTGGCCACCTGTATCATGCATGTCAGGACGTTATGCAACTTGTAAAAATGAGATGATAGGTCATGCCTAGTGAGTAAAACATTCAGGACCGAGCATTATTTCTAATGTCAGACCTTACATATCATAAAACGGAGCATTAATGGGAGTCCTGACGGAAAGACATGCTATTAATGACGGTCTAATCTTCTAAAATCGTGGGAGATAGTTATCATTATTGCACGGAATAATTTTTGCAATAGAATGAGACAACGATCTTCAAGCTGGCGAACCTAAAACAACAGGGTCATAAAAAGGGGGTCAGACGAGTACCCGGCTAATCCCCTCCGAAACTTAAGTCAGTATAAGGTCGAAAGATTTTGCTCAATGAACTATTTTTCTCATTCGAGTTTGCGTACCTTTGTCTATTTTTTTGAGGAGTATTTATACTTAAATTAGCAATGATTATCAAAGATCTCCAGTCTTATCTGGACATCTTACGTCTGACACACTATTCCTCGCGCAATGAGTGTTTTCTATTCACGTCTCCTCCTATTGAATGCTAGGAAAATGGGATAAATGCTCAGATAGATGCCGAGCATTTATGCCACTCCCCGAATACCCAAATCTCCCAGATCGGCATCTGACATCAACTGAGCATTGAATATTCGGGAGGAACAATTCATCGGGGGAGCCGATCGCGTTGTCTCGGCGCGTCAGTCATTAATGCTTAGCCATCATGACAGTAGACTTAGACTCCCAGAGGGCAGGTGCTAGCAGATGAACATTTATTTGCCTTATCATTATAACTCATTTCACCATAAATGAGGAGTCATATCGCATTAAATACGATGTCAGTTGTTGTACTCGACTGCTCCGTGTCACCATACCTTGACTTATCTCCTCGGCGCTCTTTGGACATCCCACCGGCTTCATTATTCCACGTGTCAACTAGGGGGCTGTAGAGCCACCTAGAGTCTTGCCAATTATTTTGCATTAATAACAACTAAATCGAGGAAGGAGCCCTTGGGAGCTCCTGAGAGGATGTAACAACCATTCATTATGGCTCAGCCATAAGGTCTGAATATTTTTTTAGATTGCTCGTTGGTCGGGGAATGAGTTTTTAATAGTTGGTGCGTGGCCAAGGGCGAGTCCAGGCATCTGAGTGCTCAATATTAGTGAAAAGTGATGGGAGAGTACTCATTATGTTAGATGGTGAACCCATACTACTAAATGCTAGGATGGGACTCAGAGTAGGAGTTGTATTATTGTGTGTTGAAGTATAAATACTCTTATAAAAATGAGACTCAAGTATGCAATCTGAATTTACAACATATTGTACACTCATTTTCACTTGAACGCCGACTGACTTAAGTATCGGAGGGAATTAGCTGGATGTACACCTAGCCCATTTCCTGACTTTGCTAAGTGTTTTCAGATTCACCATTCGAGTTTATGTAGAAGATCGCGATCTCAATCCATTGCAGAAAATCGCCCGTGCAATGCATATATGGCTAAAGGCTTTGATATTCAACTCTTAGGGTGGTCTAGTGGTGAAGTGACTCAAGCCGGTCCTCTTGTAAGTAAGAAGTTTGAGGTTCAATATTTTTCACAACATAAGTGTCAATCACATTTGTTCCTCAGAAGATATGTTTTTAAACTAGTTCAAGTTATGGTGGCCTACTTAGAGCTCAAAGCGCAAGAGAGTAGTTAACGCAAGCTTGAACACCTTGTAGCCCAAAAAAAAAAAGAAATTGCTTTGGTATTGGGTCAGCATTTGGACAATGGAGATAATTAGGGAAAAAATTATAGTTGGTCCCTAAATTTTATTTGTGGTTTCAATTTAATCTATGAATTTTTAGTTGCCCCAATTCAGTCTCTGAATTTTTAATAGCCCCAGTTCAATCTTTCAACAATCAATTTTGTTTTAAGTAAGTCTTTTCATCAATTTTATCATTAAATCAATTGGAGATTAGCCCAATTTGATCTATTTCAGTGTTAATCTAACAATTAAAATTGATGACATGATGTAATTGAAATAAAAATTGATAGTTGATGAACTAAATTGTGACAATTGAAAGATTATGGATAAAATTAAAATCGAAAACAAAGTCCATGGACCAACTATAATTTTTACCCAAGTAATAATGCAAGTTTTCAAATTTGAGTTTAGTTTTACAATAAATTAAGCTAAAAACTTTTATGCTTCTTGAGGGTGTTTTTTTTCTCAAATTACCAGGACAACAGCTGATATTTTTTAAGAAGTGTAAAAACAGTTTCTTGGAGCTGGTGCAATCAACAATGAAAAAACTATTTTATCTTTATCCAACAAAGTTAAATATTTATAAACAAAAAAGGGGGCCAATGCGCAATTTGAGACTTCAATTTTCCTCAATATCAAATGTCCCTATACATGACACAAACTCAAATACCATGGGATCTGTATGCTATTTTTTCAAGACTTAGGGGATGTTAGTGTAGTTTATCCCCAACCTAAATTGGCTTGGTGTATGAACCTAAATTTGAGGAAGAATACAATTAAGTCCGACCTTAGTATCATGTGATCTTATTGTCCTGTGTTCAGAGCCATAAGCCATGGATGCATCCCTCAAAGCTTCACAAGGAACTTCAAAAAATAATAATTTATTATATTGTTAAATATACCGTAGAATTCAACACATAGATACTGCACTTCCTCCAATTGAAAAAATTAGTCAAAATCTAGATGGAACCTGCTATTTATGTGTGAACCTCAATATCAGGAACTGCCTTAGAGTGCAATTCTCATGGTAGCTTTACACTTCCACTAAATCTGCATATATCCAGGAAGGTACATGAGGCATGAAACCAAAACCAAACGAAAGAAGTATGGCCGTTATGGGTCATTAAAAGGGATGGTCTGTACTCTTTAAACTACCACATTTGAAAGATTAATACACAAACCATAATCTTAAGTACTTCTATGCTGTGTCATTGAATCTGCATTACAGCAAAATCATTTAGTAGTTCATCGTTTTCGAACCGAGGGATGGAGAAGAATCAAGAACTTGAATGGGTTGAAGCACAGAAGATTGGCATAAGCCAAGACCTTGTGGCTGCAGCCAAGCAGCAGCTAAAATTTCTAGCAGCTGTCGATAAGAATCGCCACCTCTATGATGGCCCTGCCTTAGAGAGAGCCATATATAGGTACATATGATACCAAGTTATTGCTCTATGATTTTATAAGCCTAACAGAATTTCAATCCTGAAGGAATTAATCACACTTTCTGATGCTCTCTCGTCCATGCTCATGAAAAATTGTGAAGAATTGAACCTTATCAAATCATGCAGTTCACTTGTGGAGTTTGAACAACGAGTTAGGGACGTGTTGACATGTATGTGAATTTCAGGTACAAATATTGTTGGCTTCCTTTACTAGCCAAACATGCCGAGTCCCAGTTTCCAGAGTTCCCTTTGGTAGTGCCTCTTGATTGTGAATGGATCTGGCATTGTCACAGGCTCAATCCGGTAGGCTCTTAAGATTATAACACTCGGCATGTACCAAAGTTCATCACATAAAACTACTAATTAAGATAAGCTCATTGATGTCAGGTACGGTACATGGTCGATTGCAAGGAGCTGTTTGGGAGGATCCTTGATAATCAAAATGTTGTGTCCTCAGTGCAGGGCATTTCCAAACAACAAAGTGAAGAAATCTGGAAGATGATGTATCCAAACGAGTCGTATGAGCTGAATTGGACTGTCCACTTACAAAATGCTGCTGAAAATATGTTGCCAGCATCAGGAAGCACCAATTATGATCTCGTTTCAGCTGTTAAAAGGCAAAGTCCTTTCTACTTTCAGGTGACAAAAAACTTGTAAATTTCGCATGCTTGTTCTTTTCAAAAAAAGGTAAGCGCAACAGGAGGATGTAAAAACTAGTGAAGATCAAGTGTTTTTGTGAAGTAAATTCACTCAGGCAAAGCATTTTACAAGAAAAATTTGTTTGTGAATTCCTATTGAAGCAACAATGGAATGTGGAAGGAATACAAATGCCCCGGTAAAATAAGGGTGAACTGAATTTGATAATGCAACTCCAATATCATACATCTATTTTGTTGATCAGTTGCAAGAATTCAAGTTTGAGCTGTGGTTATTGGCACCATATAAACTTTATGATCCCCACCCCCAAAAGAACCAAGTGGATATTTAGCCATGTTTGAGATTTCAACAGCCAAAGTCCCACCATTTTTGTTAACTTAGAACTGTGTACCTTTTTCGTGTAAACATATTTGACAGGTATCTACACCGAGTATGAATGATGATCTCTTCCTTGAAGGGGCTGTTGAAAGATACAAGGGGTTCCTGTATCTGATCAAGAAAAATACAGAGAGAAATATGAAGCGCTTCTGTGTTCCAACTTATGACATTGACCTTATCTGGCACTCTCACCAATTGCATCCGATATCTTATTGCAAGGATCTGATGGCAATACTAGGCAAGGTACTAGAGCACGATGACACAGATTCTGATAGAACTGAAGGGAATAAGCTGGATGTTGGATTTACTGCAACCACAAAGCAGTGGGAAGATACATTTGGTTTGAGGTATTGGAAGGCTGGGACAATGTTTAGAGGCAGTGGCCCATCTCCTCTCCTGAGCAATAAAAGCCCTTTTAAGACTGTGACCAAGGAAATAGTTCCCTCAATTGAGTATGACAAAATAATTTATCTGCCAGGAAAATGCTCGTGGAGGTACCCTAAACTTTCCCTTGCCACTTCCTCAATTTTGGTTTTATTCAAATTACATATGCAGAAAAAGTGGACTGTGGTGATCCTTAACTATCACCGAAAGTTTTCTTTTATGTGTAAGATTATTTTAAGTGAAACTATAATGCTTTGGTATTTCAGTTTCCAAGCACATGATCCTTGGAAATTGATAGCCGTCCATCAAAGTTGTTCAGTCTGTGTACATTGGAGATTTTTGCTTTATTGTTTCCAATTCCTGTTCAGGTTTTCCTGGAGATTGTGGGGGTAAGGAACTTACCAGCTGGTCATACAGGCAGTCTCTTTGTCTATTTCAGTAAGAAACAGCCAGATGTGCTCTTCAACACCAAAAGAAGATTAAGCATTATGTCTGAGCTAGGGAAGAAGCAAGTTGCAGCTCTCCGTTGTGAACCTACTGGAGAGCTGCTTTTTGAACTCATGTCATACTTGCCTTCTAGCTTGCACACTGAAAATTCACTCAAAATTTTGGGAACTACTTCAATCGCGCTACAGGAGCTGCTGAACTCCATTTCCAAACTCTCAGTTGATAAATGGTTTGACTTGGTATCCAGTTCTGAAGTTGTAGGCTCCCAGCCAATTAGTCTGCGGGTTGCTGTCTCTGTCACTCCTCCAGTTCAAGCACCATATCTGGTGCACATGGTTCGAGGGCACCCATTATCAAGCACTTCTTCCTTTCCACTTCCTGAAAGGTTTCAACAGGCCAAGAGTTGGACATGTATTGTAGATGAGGCTGGCAACGAGGTCATCAGTGTCCGAATGAGGTGCATACTCATCTATGAGCATGCTTTTGAAGGGCAACTGCATAATGCAATGAATTATTTATATTATTGTATCATCTTCATAAACTATCTTAATCTCTCTCATTTTCATAAATTTTCCAAGGCATTTGTAATCACACGATAGAACTTGAAATTATAAACCATTCTAAAGGTCTAATGTCAATAATTTGGGCTCTGTTTGTAGTGGGGATCCAAAGAAATCAGAGGGGAAGAGCAGTTGTACTTCTAGAAAAGAAGTAATTGGCGTAACAAGATCTGGTAAAACATGTCTTCTTGCGGAGTTGCTTGGAGAAGGATGGTCTTTGATGGGTTCCCAATGGTCCTTTCAGCTTCAGAAGAATGCTAGTGAAGATGACATTGCATTTGAGCTTATGGGCAGCAGAAAGGTCAGTATCTATATTGTAAGGGGTAGAAATTACTACGGATCTCATCTCTCCACTTAAAGGATTCCGGCTGACCTGGCAGCACCGAGCCCCAGTAGCCTTTACCTCTCTTCACCAATAAGACCATAGGACCCTTTCCTAAGGCAAATAGGACCCTTTCATAAGGCAATCCCACATCGGAAGAGAGTCGTCTTCCCCGGGGTTATTGGCGAAGAGAGGTAAAAGCTACTGGGGCTCGGTGCCGCCAGGTCAGCCGGAATCCTTCAAGTGGAGGGATGAGATCCGTAGCGATATCTACCCCTTACATATATCATCACTGGCTTGGTTTATAAATGTAACACCAGTATTGCAAAAGAATCAGACCACCAAGCAAAATAATGAAAAAAATTCCCTTAAAAGCAATTTCAGAACTTTCTTGTTCATGACCACTGATCAGAGTACCTTGGAACTTGGAAGCACATCAATCGGCTGGGATTTTTCCAAAGTCTCTTCTTTTGTTTCTCCCCTCGTTCTATCAGACAATCTGCTATAAATACCAAAAAATGCATTTTTGCAGTCTATGTTGGTGGTAAAACTTGCTGATAAATTAATGTGATTTGTAAAGCTCTTTATTCAATTTCCACATGACACTTCCATGGGAGTTTTCTGAAATATCAACACTTTTTTCCCTCCAATATCATATTCTTGGATTGAAGCATCTTTATGGCACTGGAATGCTTTTCAATCCGTCCTGAAAAAATTCCATTCAAATTAGTTGAAGTTCAAGCATAAAATACTAAGATCTAATTCATAATTACTGATAGTTTAGAAATGATAGTAAAACTACTCAGTTGATTGAATTGCAAATTCATTAATATGCAATCCGTAATGAGGTGAAAAACTGTAAATATGTTCCTTTCTGCCCCATATTGGTGTCGATGGATTAAGAACAGCCTCGTCCCAACTCACGAATCCATGTAATTTACATGAACACATATATTAATCATTTACTATGAGGTACATCTAATTTTCATACAACATGAAAATGCGACACTTCTCTATAAATTTTTGCTCCAGATAACGATTTTTCATGGAAGAAAACTAGCATACGAAATAGAGGATTGCAAGAGGAAGGAAGATGAAAGGGATTTCATGACAGTAGTAGAATTCTCTGATGAAGATCCTTACGGAAAAGCAATAGCTTTGCTTAACTTGAAATCGGGTTTTCTCCGGGTAGATACCATTGTTTCTTCATTTGCTTATTTCATTAACTCAAATTTGAAGCTCCTCAGTAAAATTGAAATGCTTGAATTTGTGTATGAGATGGAACAGGTTGAGGAACAAGGGTTTGTATTGCCTGGAATCACCCTGGCCTTCATACTTTCCGACATTTTACTGAAAGAAGGCTACGGTTCTTCAAATTTGAAAAGAGAGAAAATTAGAGAGGCTCATGAAGCAATGCCAGAAAAGGATTGCCCATGCAGTGGAGAATGCAGCAAGAGAAATGGAACTGTCCAAAAAGGCCTTTTGAGCATAGAATATGGTGGCTGTGTCCATGCAAGTACAATGAAGAGCCACTGTTTTAGTGGGTTGACTGGAGCTAGTGCTTGCGGCGGGTCTGGTGGCTGTGGTGGCGGATGTGGTGGCAGCTGTGGTGGTGTAACTTGTAATGGCGGAGGTTGTGAAGGAGAATGTTGAAGGGGTTGATGGTGTTTCTCAGAAGAAATAAGCTTGCCTCACTGCTTTGCTTATAAGATGACAAAATAAGGCATTGCACCAAATTAAAGTCATAAATAAGTGAAACATATTTTATTGGTTATCACTATTTTCAATATTTTGAAGTTGGAATTTACTTCTACTCTCACCAATAGATCATCACAATACTTTCCCGCTTACATACCAGATTAATACTGGATCTTGTGCAAAGTAGTCTCTCCACAAAAACAAAAGAGGGTAAATCTATGGGATGACCCAAGGAGCTATGCTTCGTGGGATATTTGAACTCTTGACTTGTCCCTCTTTTTATCATCTGACTGAGTTATCACTAGGCTAACCCTTTGAGGTTCATACTAGTCTAGTTGATTCCCACTAGGTTACTCGTCTAGTTAATTGCAACTTAATTTAAAATATTCATCGCAATCTTATCTTCAGATATAAGCAAATTCAAAAGATCCACCTAATCTAATTTGATATTGTGAGATCCAATGATTTATATCCACCAAAAAGAGAAGTAGCCTAATCAAATAATCAGCTTATGTAACTTTTTAATTCAATGTTGTCTTCTGCTTAGTAGTTTGGGATACAACAAAACTCTTTCAATTTTCTTTTCCACTTCATGTTATTTATGCTTAAGTGGTCAATTAATTGATATAAAGGTGTGTGTGTGTGTGTGAGAGAGAGAGAGAGAGAGAGGGAGAGAGAGAAGGGTGTACTACAAATCTTCAGTTTTTAGTGTGTTACACTAAATTATGATTTAATGTGAAACTGCCATTCAACTTTATTTTAGGAGGGGGCATTGGATAAAACAAAATGTTTTGACAGGCGGATTTAAAAAAAGGGATCCAAAAATCATTCTTCTTCACTTAGAGAAGAGCATTATTCTAAGATTTTACTTCCTTCAGGAGGCATGCTTTAAAAGCCGACAAAAGGCATGTTCTTCCCCTGGTAGAGTTTTAAAATGAACTATAAATATTAGTATGTTTTAAGCACACTTGAGTTAATTTTAGCTAGGTGTGTAATAAGAAGGCCCATATGAGTATTTTTAATAGTACTCTCCATTTTAGAGAGTATTTTTTTTTTTGAAATAAAAAATATCTTCATCAAAAAAATAAAATAGAGAATGAAATTTTTTATATAACTCCAATGAATTCTCTATTCTAACGAAAGAATAGTCTTTATAATCAAAACTTTTAATGAAAAAGGTATAATTCTCGTCTTATTATTCATTAATGATCGAATAAAGAGTTAAATTAGACTCTCCAAATGTAGAGAGCTAAATTAGACTCTTTATTTTAACTAATCTAAATAGAGAGTCTATTGGAGATAAATTTTTAAGAGTTAACTCTCTAAAATAGAATTGAGAATCTATTAGAGAAGTTCTTATAGTGGTTGATTTGCTATGCAATCTCGATCTTAATAAAATTTTAATTACATCTGTTGCTGTTATTGACTTAAAAATTATTAGTTTTTCACATACAGAATAAGATTGAGTACATCTGGCTTTCTTATGATCTGGCATCGACGGCGAAGGCGACTGAACTCTTCTTCCTTAGCAGCTCAAAATAATTGATATTTTTGAACTTTGTTTGGCTACTCAAGTGTTGCTGTCAAATTTTAAGGAAAAAAGCAAATGTATTAAAAGGTGTTCTCTCTCTCCAGCATGTATTTGATATGAGAATAGTCATCCACCATTGATACAAAAGTCAAAATAGTGAAATGTACAAAACTGAAAGAGACAAGAAGTAAGAAAATTTTACAGCGTAAAAGTGAAAAATAAAATATATGGTCAGGAGTCTTTGTGCAATAACATATAGAAAGAAGTCAAAGAACAGCTGACAATATTTTCCATCAGCCAAAAAACAGAGTCTCTCGAAGTTGGGATTAGTAAAGTATTGCTACACACCCAAACCAATATACCATTCTCATGATCTCATCAGGCACACACAAGAACAAACATTATCAAATTGCCAAACAACCCCACTGATCAAAACTAAACACTATAAACTAACTGCACAATATTATAGTAAAATAAAATTTACATCCAACAAAATTTTAACAAGAAAAACTCCTATGATGGGATAACTAAGGAATGGTTAATCATAACCTCAAGGGGTAGATCATTGGAGATAGGATGACCCGTAAACTCATACATTTTCAATTTAAAATTTAACAATTATGTTGAAGTCAGATCATGAAAGATTAATCAAGTCTGTCTTTGATTAGTTAGAAAGGGAGGTAAGTTGGCTCAAACACTACTCGTTAGCATACCAAAAAAAAGTAGTTAAACATATAACATTTGCAAAAACTATACAGAGAATTCAATAATCACATTCACAACATAAACCACTCTAATAAAGTAGTTAAACATATAACATTTGCAAAAACTATACAGAGAATTCAATAATCACATTCACAACATAAACCACTCTAATGTTCTCATCAATGTATTCTCAACAAAAACAAACTGCCCAAACAAACAAAACTAATGCACTAAACACCATAAATTTGCACAAAAAAACCACAATTTGCACAAACCACTATGCTATAATGTTCTTATTAGTTTCTCAAGAAGTGAACAACAAGAAAAAAAAATCACACAGAAGCCTGAGAACCCTTGGATGCAACATCCTAACCCTCTTGATTTAACGCGCCACCACTTTGCCTCACATCCATCGCCGCGCTCACCGCCTGATATTGCGGCACCACCCCTCCTGGTGCAGTGTAGTACACCTGCCTCCCTGCCCCGTCATAGCCAACCTGCGCATACCCCGCCTCCGTCACCCCAATTCCGCCGCTCATTTGCGGCCGTACCATTCCAATGGCTTCGCTGTAGCCTCCAATTTTCGGTTGCTGAATCGATTGCTGTGGGACCAGATTGTACATTGGTTGTTCTCGGTAAACCTCCGGTACTACTCTTTGCATCCCATAGTAACCCTGGCCGACTTGTCCGGTCACCGGACGCATTGCCGGAGCCTGATACATACCAGCCGCCGTAGGAATCAGATAAACCTGCTGTTCATTTCCCGGCGCTGCCGCCATAGGGTAAATTCCGCTATTCATGTGCCGTTCTGAAAAGTATGACCCCGGAATTTGCACCGGCACCGTCGGTTGCGGCAGCGAAAGTTTTTCTTGAAGTTTCTGTTGATAATACTCTCCAGAATAGCCCCTAGGATTTGTTTCGTCGATTTTCCGGTTAAACATAGCTTGATCGTGACTTGAAATCTGCAGTCTCTGGAACTCCGCCGGGGAGACCACGGGGTCTCCAATTACATGCCGATCCTCCGATCCACAATCCGATCCGGCATGAAATTCTTTTGCAGTTATCTCCGGAACCGTCGGTTGCTGCGGCGGCGGATCTTGTAATTTCGATGCCACTACTGGCGGCGCTTGACTTTTCTCCAGACCAAACAAAAAGTCCGGAATTGCCGTCGATGTCGCAGCCGATGGAGAAGAAGTCTCCAGATTCTGTATCTGCACAGAATTCAAGGCGTCAACGAACCATTGTCGCTCCGATTTAGTATCGTTCGTACCAAAAGTACTAGACGGAGGATTCACAGGGAACAAAAACAGTCTAAGTCTCGCGGGCTTAGCCGAAGCACGATAGAGCCTATCATACTCAAGCATCATATGCTCTAAATCCTCATCAGTAGTTACCGAAATCAAAGCGTCAAGATCTTCACCAGGCAACTGGTACTTGAAGCAGGCATCGGAGTCGCACAGAGACGACAATTTCTGCATGAAGCCGGAGAACCGGATGTTCCGGTCGACGGCTAAGATCTTGGTGTCACCGCCGACGTACGTGAGTTGATTGTCATGTGGTCTTGGGTGGATTTTTCCGCCATAGCTGCACATAAATTTGACTTTGTAGTTGGTGGGTGGTTCATCCCATGAAGCGTTTTCGCAATCGATTTCTCGGGAACGCGGTGAGGAGTTGCCTGAGTCCGGGTAAGAAGAGTAGGACAAGTTTTCCATTTGGATATATGTTTATGGTGAAATTTTGGGGGTTTCTGATCAGAGGAATTGCCTTTAGGGTTTGGAGTTTATGAAAAAGTGAGGGGTGGAGGACAAGAGAGGAGGACCTGGAGAAGACTGCTCAGAGAGAGGAGGAGAGATTCTTGTGTGGTGAGTGGGGGAAGGTTATTGGTGGGGGTGGTGGGACCCTTTACTTGGTCTATTATTGATTGTGTTCTTCAAGCTAGGATCATCTACGGTCGATACCAAATTGAACCGCACGGTTCAACTTTAATGTGATCGTGTTTGTCTAGATCGTGATTATCTAGAATTTGTGTTGCGTATTTATAACTTAAAAACTAATATTATACTAATCAAATTTGTTAAATTAATATAAAGTAATTGACTTAGTAGATCCTATTTCTTTTTATTAATCACCTGATGACTATCGATATGTATTATTAAACAAAAAGAATTTGAGAATATAATTAGAAGTTTAGCAGTTAAGTTTAATTTTTGAAAATTCAGAATTGTGTTAGTCAGTCGCTGATTACGAAAGAATAGTCTTACAGCAAATCAAAAAAAATCGAAATGAGTTATTTATTCTTTAAATTTATCGGAATACTTCATTATTTGTTCAACAAAGTTATAATATTTTGAATATATATTGGGAAATAATTAATTTAAATCCATTAATTTTATGTCAATTTATATTATGCTAATATATTGTGGTGAAAATTATAACTAAGATCTACTTCTATGATATCATGCCAAATGAATTGTGATGTCCCAATCTAAAACCAGATGAGTCTGATTGTATAGCTAATATCGAATTCCACCAACTAGGAGAGACGCGACCTCGGAGGATTCAGATCTGCGGAGTAGAAAGATAAAGCTGATGCGTGGAAGGGAGAGTCGAAAATGATTCGAGTGCCAACCAAACAAATATATATATATATATATATATAAAGAATGCAAATAAATAAATAAAATTGAATAAAGAAACGAGATAATCGTTATTGAAAGGAAACGAGATGTCCGTCGTCGATGACTCGACAAATCGCTTTCTGGACCACTTGTTCTTCTTGAGTTTTCTATTGGGGCCCTTAGCAGTGGCCCTGCTTTCTACACGAATATAAAAGAGTGAGATAAGCAATGGGGCTTCGGATTAGTGTCTAAGTACATTAATTGTCTTATATTTATTGTTTATGTTAATAAGTCTTAGTCTTTAGGAATTAGTTAATTATGTTTGAATTATTCTCATCCACTTTCCACGTTCTTAGGGTTGTTAAATGTGGGCTGTTTATGCTTTGCTTTCGGTTGTAAAAGGCTTATATATAAGCCAAAGTTTCTGTTCAATAAAAGTGTGTTTTATTCTCCCAATTGAGTGAGTTGCTTGTGCAACTGATAATCAAGTTTCAATAATTGGTATCAGAGTCGACTGTGAGGCCTAATTGAGTGAGGTTAAGAATCTGCAGAATTCTTAAAGAGAGAAAACTGTAAGTGAAACACGAGAGAAAGAAAGATGAGAGAGAACAAGGAAAGCACGAAGTATAGCAGCGGAAGGAAACTTTGTACTACCTGCAATCCCTAGGTTTGATGGTCACTATGACCATTGGACCATGTTGATGGAGAATTTTCTCCGATCCAAGGAGTACTGGAGTTTGATTGAAGTTGGGATACTTGCAGATGCAACAGGAGTTGAGCCAACTGAGGCACAGAGGAAGGCAATGGAGGATCAGAAATTGAAAGATTTAAAAGTGAAGAATCATCTCTTTCAATCTATTGATCGGATTGTCATGGAAACTATCTTGAATAAAGAGACTGCGAAGAGCATATGGGAATCAATGAAACAGAAATATCAAGGATCTACCAAGGTGAAACGTGCTCAATTGCAAGCTCTTCGGAGAGACGTCGAGGTTCTTGGAATGAAAGAAGGTGAGAGTGTTGATGATTATTTTGCAAGGACTCTCACCATAGCAAATAAAATGAAAGCTCATGGTGAGCAAATGGAGCAGATTGTTATAGTGGAGAAGATCCTGAGATCAATGACACCAAGGTTTGATTATATGGTGTATTCCATTGAAGAATCAAATGATCTTGCAACCATGACTATTGATGAACTTCAGAGCAGTTTATTAGTGTATGAGCAGAGAATGAGAGGTCACAAGGAAGAAGCACATGCTTTGAAGGTCACAGGTGGAGAAAGGTTTGAAGCAAGGGAGGATGACAGAGTTGGAGGTAGAGGAAAGCTCGTGGAGGCTATAGAGGCAGAGGAAGAGGCCGAGGGAAGTAGCCACTCAACAGAGCCATCATCGAGTGCTACAAGTGTCATAAATTAGGGCATTTTTAGTATGAATGCCCTAATTGGGAGAAAACTACCAACTACGCAGAGCTTGATGAAGAAGAGGAAATGCTCCTCATGTCGTATGTGGAACTTCATAACTCAAGAAAATAGGAGGTATGGTTTCTTGACTCTGGTTGTAGTAACCATATGAGTGGTAATAAGCTTTGGTTTTCAAATTTGGATGAAAGCTTAAGCTAGTCTGTAAAGCTAGGAAATAATTCTAGAATGGTTGTGATGGGAAAAGGGAACATTAGATTGAATATTGGTGGAGCGATTCAAGTGATCAGTGACGTGTTTTATATCCTAGAATTAAAGAACAATCTATTAAGCATAGGTCAATTGCAGGAGAAGGGATTAGCCATACTCATTCAACATAATGTGTGCAAGGTGTTTTATTCTACTAGAGGCTTAATTATGCAAACAACAATGTCTGCTAATAGAATGTTCGTGGTGTTAGCCTCTATGTTTCCACAGGAATTAACTTGTTTTCAGGCAGCCAGTGAGAATGATACTCATTTGTGGCATTACTGGTTTGGTCACCTCAATTTCAAGGGCCTGAGGACACTGTATTACAAGAAAATGGTCAAAGGCCTACCAACACTCAAAACTCCTACAAAAGTGTGTGTTGATTGCCTTGTGGGGAAGCAACATCGTGACTCCATTCCTAAGAAGAGTCTCTGGAGAGCAACACAAAAGCTGCAGCATGTACATGCAGACATTTGTGGACCTGTGATGCCTGAATCCAATGGCAGAAAGAGGTACCTGCTTACTTTCATTGATGATTTTAGTAGGAAATGTTGGGTGTATTTTTTATCGAAGAAGTTAGAAGCACTTGACATGTTCAAAAGGTTTAAGAGCTTTGTTGAGAAGGAATCTGGTTCATTGGTGTGTTGCCTACGCACAGATAGAGGTGGTGAGTTTACCTCGAGTGAATTCAATGAGTTTTGCAATTCAAATGGTATTAAAAGACAACTTACTGTTGCCTATACCCCTCAGCAAAATGGAGTTGCTGAGAGAAAAAATAGGACAATTATGAATCTTGTAAGGAGCATGTTGTCAAAAAAGAAAGTTCCAGTAAATTGGTGTGTGCATGTTCTAAACAGAAGCCCTACCTTGGTTGTAAAAAACATCACATCTGACGAGGCATGGAGTGGCATCAAACCATCAGTGGAGTACTTTCGAGTTTTTGGCTGCATTGGTCATGTTCATGTTCCAGATGCTACACAAATCAAGCTGGATGCCAAAAGCTTTAAGTGTGTGTTGCTGGGTGTGAGTGAAGAAACTAAAGCCTATAGACTCTACAACCCTGTTACAAAGAAGACTGTGGTGAGCAGAGATGTAGTGTTTGAAGAAAATGAGAATTAGGATTGGGGAAAAAACATAGAAGAAGTGAGAGGTGATGTGCTTCAAGTGGGTAATGAAGAAGATACAGAAGAGAGTGAGGAGCATAATGAAAGTGAAGATGAAATTGGAGAACAAGAGCATGCGGATGCAAGAGCTGTGGGTAACTCATCTTCAACAGGTTCACTTGGGAGAGATGAGTCTAGTCCACTTAGAGAAAAACCAGAAGAGCGCCTCATTGGATGGAGGATTATGTCACAGGTGAAGGGTTGTCTGAGGGTGAAGAAATGCACAACTTCATGCTGTATACTCCAGCTGGAGATCCATGTACGTTTGAAGATGCACTAAAGTGTTTGAAATGGAGGGAGGCCATGGACAGTGAGATAAGAGCAATAGAAAGAAATGGTACTTGGGAGCTGACTGACTTGCCAAAGGAAGCCAGAACGATAGGACTAAAGTGGATCTTCAAAACAAAGCTCAATGAACAAGGTGAAGTTGACAAGTACAAGACTCGACTTGTAGCAAAAGGTTATGCACAACAACATGGCATTGATTACACTGAAGTATTTGCTCCGGTTGTTAGGTGGGATACAATCAGGATGATTTTGGCTCTAGCTGCACAGAGAGAATGGTGTGTGTATCAATTAGATGTAAAGAGTGCGTTTCTACATGGGGAGCTGAATGAAGAAGTGTTCATTGAGTAGCCTCAAGGGTATGTGAAGAAGGGAGAAGATCATAGAGTTTACAAGTTGAGGAAGGCACTGTACGAGTTAAAGCAAGCTCCTCGAGCTTGGTATAGCAAAATTGAGGTATACTTCATCAAGGAAGGTTTTGAGCGCTGTCAAATTGAGCACACACTATTCATTAAATCTCAAGGAGAGGGTAAGATGTTGATTGTAAGCTTATATGTAGATGACTTGATTTTTACAGGAAGTGATGCAAGTATATTTGAAGAATTTAGGGCCTCGATGAAATTGGAGTTTGATATGACAGATTTGGGCAAGATGAAGTATTTTCTTAGGGTTGAGATTATTCAAAACAGTGAGGGAATTTTCTTGGGCCAAAGGAAGTATGCATAGGAGGTATTAGAGAGGTTTGGTATGGAAAACTCTAACTCAGTAAAGAATCCTATAGTGCCCGGGTGTAAACTCATGAAAAATGAAGATGGAGCTCGTGTTGATGCGACGCAGTACAAACAAATGATTGGCAGTTTAATGTATCTAATTGTGACAAGGCCTGATCTTATGTATGTTGTGAGTCTGGTTAGCAGATATATGGAGAGACCAACAGAGTTACATATGCAAGCTATGAAGAGGATTCTGAGGTATGTAAAGGGGACTGTTGAACTGGGAATTTATTACAATAAGGGAGGTGAAAGTAATGAGGAGCTGGTAGCATTTTCGGACAGTGATTATGCAGGGGATATTTATGATCGAAGGAGTACATCAGGGTATGTCTTTATGCTAAGCAGTGGAGCTGTTGCCTGGTCTTTAAAGAAGCAACCAGTTGTCACCCTTTCAACCATAGAAGCTAAGTTCATCTCTGCAGCTTCATGTGCTTGCCAAGGAGTTTGGATGAGAAGGGTTCTTGAGAAACTCGATTACAACCAAAGTAAGTCAACTGTTATTTATTGTGATAACAGTTCTGCTATTAAACTATCCAAAAATCTTGTCATGCATGGAAGGAGCAAGCACATCGATATCTGGTTTCATTTCCTTCGTGAGCTATGTAAGGATGACGTGTTAGAAGTTGTGCACTGCAATTCACAAGATCAAGTGGCAGACATCATGACCAAGCCTTTGAAGTTGGATGCCTTTGTAAAGTTAAGGGACTTGCTCGAGTTGTGCAGCATGCCAAGTGAGTAAACTGATTGCTTGATGCAATGCAATTTGAGGGAGGAATTGATGGAGCTTAGGATTAGTGTCTAAGTACATTAATTGTCCTATATTTATTGTTTCTGTTAATAAGTCCTAGTCTTTAGGAATTAGTTAATTAGGTTTGAATTATTCTCATCCACTTTTCACGTTCTTAGGGTTGTTAAACGTGGGCTGTTTATGCTTTGCTTTCAGTTGTAAAAGGCTTATATATAAGCCAAAGTTTATGTTCAATAAAGGTGTGATTTATTCTCCCAATTGAGTGAGTTTCTTGTGCAACTGATAATCAAGTTTCAACAATAAGAAGATAGTGACAGAAATATATGGAATAGAGAATAAATAAATTATATTATATGAAGTTATAAGTAAACAGAAGACTATGAGTGATTAAAATGGGAAGAAATTAGGTTACACATGGACACTAAACTTGTCTATTTCTTTTTGTAATTAAAATGCATTGGACTTGCATTGTACAATGGATTTATTATCAAAATATTATTATTTTTAAACAAAAATATCAATTTATTGCACTTTCCAACTTATTTTTCGATTGAAAATTTTGAAAACAGAATCAACAATTTCGTTTTCAATAAGAACGCTTTTAATACTTATAAATTTTTTTTTCCTTTATTATTGTATCACTTATTGAAAGTGGAATTGTTGATTCTGCTTTCAAAATGGAATTGTGTTGAAAGCGGAATCAATAATTCTGCTTTTAAAAATTGCAGTAGATCGGTAAATAAGTTAAAAAATACGATAGATAAGTATTTTTGTTTGAAAATGACAGTATTTTGGCAATAGATTCATTGTGCAATACTATTTGCTTTGAATTAAAGTAGCATAGTTTTAAAAACATATTTTACAATTAAGGTCTAAAATCCAAACTTATGTATCACTCCATATTCATTTTACTAATTGATGTGGGATTAAGTCATCACATTCTACTCCATTAAGTTCAAACGTCCTAGTTTGGGCCCTACCCGACCCGAGTGATGTGGATTTATGCGAAATTATTCTTACCACACTAGTTGCCAATGTCCCAAACCACCACTCCATAAACATGAGGAGTAAACTCTGGACATATCAGTTTATAGAAATAATTTCCTTCAGTTATGGACTTAAAATGTGGCATAAATTTATTTTTTTGGTCAAAAAATGTGCCAAAAAATGGAGCATTGAATTTTATTTTATTTTTTGGTCAGTAAGAGCATTGAATATGAATATATATTAATTTTCAAAAAAAAATATATATATAAATATATATATTCAGTTTCTTTTGGACTTCAGGTGAACATTAAACAAGATTGAATGTTCTCCTTTGAGAATCGGGACTAGGTGAGAGAAAAAAGAAGAAAAATACTTTGACAAGGAAAGTGGTTGGCGAGAGAGAGAGAGAGAAGTCTATTGTTATAAATCAGGTATTGTTGAGGGTTCATTGTTATGGAATTTAAGAGAGATAATATGTTTTACAATTAATGTTATATGTATTTAAAAAATAGATTTAATAATCACAATTATTGAATAAGTAGAGAATCTCAATAAATAGTGGAATCATAGTAAAATCATTAGTTGTAACTATAAGTTTATTTTTTAATTTCATGTACAATTACTCTATATTTTACTGTTCATTATTATTGAAGTCAATAGTAGAACTAATAAACCTTGTCAACAAAACTCCAGTTCAAGCGTAAACAACTATCATTCAAATGCAATCGTTGTCATGAATATGGTTGAAATGATGTGTCCTAACAAAACTAATTTATTCAACTACAAAAGTTCAATCGAACGAAATTCAACCTTGTCAGTTTTTATTTTTGGATTCACCAAGAAAAAAAGAACAATTGTTTAATCTCAACAAGTAAAACATAATCTCACAAAGAATATAAAGAAGTTAGGTGTTTTATTTGACACAGAGGGGAAGCCAACTTAAGAAGGTGACATAGACCTTTCAACGCGGTTCGAGGATTGAAAAAAAAAACAGCAACATATGCGAAGTTGAAATTAATTGAGAATGATGGTCATAGTCTTTGTTTGGACAAAAATTTATTTAAGTGATTTATTTTACAGTATACATTTGTTTTTAAATCTCTTTACAAATATTCATTTTATTGTCATCATTGTTGTAATTCGATTGATCATTCTGATTTTCATTTGATGTGACATTGTGTATATATTGTGCTGAAAATATTTTTATTGGTGAAGTGTTTCTATTGATACATGCGTCAAACGCATTCGATGGCATACTTATGGCTCATAAGGTTTCAAATTTGACTATTATTCGAGCTTTATTGTGTAGTCGACACAAATTTAGACCTTTTGTATAAGAAAAAAAAATTGGCAAGAGGGTGGTTACTATGTTTTTTTGCCACGTCAAATTTTTTTTTTTACAAGGATGGTTGATTTAGTTGATCATTGCATAAATTATCTATTAAGTCTGGATGAAATTTTTGAATAACATTTGAGATTTTCATCATGAGATTGGTTGACTAAGTATTTAGTCACACGAATCATTTATCACTTGAATCTAAAATTTTCTTCAAGAGAGCTCATTCTTATTTCTGATTTGTGTTACTTTTATATTTCCTCAATAATGGATTGTCGTCATTTGTTACACATTTGTATGCAATAATACAATGGAAGTAGGCATTTCTTTCCTTGCTAGAAGCCTCAAACAAAACTTCACTATTTAACATACTTTTTGTGTCATTTGACTAGGGCGAAATTTATAATTTTTGTAGTTCGTCATATAAGTTTTTGAGGCTTACCTATAAATAAAAAAATTAGGATCAATCCTAAAGAAATTATAATTTTTGGAGTTCTCTTATAACTAACTTTTTGGGGGACCAAGTATAACTTGTTACGAGTTTGTAACTTATCTTATTATAAAATTATTAGGATCGAACATAAATATTTAGGATTAATCGTAAAAACTCCGAAAATGTAATTGACTTCCAAAAATTATACAAAAAATCTGACAAATTTGTATATAACAGTGCGACAACGAACCTTTTTTGTTGCATATTTTTTCATTTTAAATTTATGTAAGTTAATTGTAATTGACTAGAGAGTGAAATTAATTTTAATATCAATAAATAAAATATATAGATTAATTTAAAATTATATTTTTAATGTATTTTTTCCAAAGAAAAAGAATGGTATTGCACAAATAACTTGAAGGTAAAACATACTGTATAGAATAGCACTAATTTGATTGTAATAGAAAATAGACTGATCAAAAAAATAATTTTTTCGGTGAATTTTACTTTAAATTCACATTTATTGACAAAAAAATAATTAAATTATATAAAAACAAAATTTATAAATTCACATGTTGCGATTTTCGTCCAGCTAACAAGAGAATATTAAATGGTAAAAAAATAATTATTTTTTTTTAACAGAAAATGAATGCATTATTCACACAGTTTGCGCCAACTTTTAGTTTTTTGCTAATCTTGGGGGTGTTTACCAAATTTTGATCACCCAACCAAGAGCAATCATTTTTGCCCCAAAAACACCTGACCAATCAGAATACTGGAAACCCGAAAGTGGCAGGCAGAGGCGGCTGCGGCAAGAGAAAATATTCGGTGTTTATCAGGTATCACATTGTCAATGACAATTGATATTCATCACCAATCAATGGATGTCACTTCATATTCTGTCATTAACAGGTATCAGACTGTCATTCACAGCTGATACTTATTACCAATCAAGAGATATCACCTCAGTATAGGTTGTCCTTCAATTTTTCTCTCTTCACTATCTATTTTGAGGTGACATCCATCGATTGATAATGAGTAGCAGTTGTTATTAATAATCTGATATCTGATAAACACCGAATATTTTTTCCTGGAGAGAATTAATGAATCGTATAAACTGCAACTACCCTTTAGTCAAGAAAAGAGCCAGTTTAGGTCCGATAGACTTTTCATAACTCTCGATAATCAAGCTCCATTTGACTGTCATCGTTGGTCAATGAAAGCTTGATTGTCCTGTCCGGTCTCCTCCCTGTCTTCTTTTCCGTCCCCTTGACAGGGCCTTGGGCTAAAAAAATTTGATTGAGGTCAGATTTAAATGTTCTTGGGCCTATAAACCTGATTGGGTCTTGGGCAAAATAATTCCAACTGAGGTCAGATTTAAATGGGCTTAGAAGGGCTATGCAAACATAGGAATTGGGCTAAGGGCTTAAAAACTCAGACGAGGAACTCTTCTTCCGTTTTGTTAGAACGATTAATCGAATTCGAAACTGTACCGACTCCGACTGACATTGGAAGACACAGAACCCTAAATCATGGTGAAAGTCGTGGTTGGAGAAGAAACTCAGCTTAAATTGGCCGAAGATCGCCTCACCCAATCCGCACTCCCCTCTCAGGTCTCTCTCTCTCTCTCTTACACACGCACACACTCTTAAGAATTTCTGAAGCGAGGGTTAGTGGTTTTGATTTTGATTATGACAGGTAGGGCTTGTGATTGGGAAGCTGAGTTCGAGTCTAGAACGAGGGTTCGTCTTCGATTTGATTCCCACACCTCCAAACGACGACGGAAAATCGGCTTGTTCGGTCATTGAGAGTGTCAGAGATGACAAGAAAAAAGGATCGAAATCCAAATCTCTGTCCGAATCTTCGTCTCTGTTTATCGACCAAGATTGGGTTGCCGAACACGCTCGTCAGGTACTTATATTAGTCAGACCTGCATCTTTTTACGTTTCAGTTGATTATCATTGATTACTGTGACAGGTCTCGAGAATGCTATTGGGTGGCATGCAAGTGGTTGGCATCTATATATGGGCCAGTGAGAGCTCTTTCAAGAATTCTACCATAACGCTTTGCCAGGTGATATGATAGTCTCATTCCACTTTCTTATTTGATTGTTATTTAAAGGTTCTTTGCTTCTATTGAAAATAGAAGAATCGAATCTGTCTTATTGTCTGATTGTGGCAGTCCAGTTCTGACTTGTCTCAACATCATGTAGCTTGTGTAATAGTCGTCAATTTATCGTCCTAACAAATGGGAAGCCGTGTGCATGCAGCCGATAATAGATATTGTTTCTATTGCACAATGTCCGTTATTTTTTGTTTTTATTGTAATACTTCTGCGGTAATTAGTAGTTTATGGGAACTTGCAGTTATGGTCTCTTTTGACTTGGGTAGAACTTCTGTAGGTTTCTAACTACTGATCAGATTTGTTATTCCTGGTTTGGCACTTGCAGACTGTAAAGGGTGTTGCAGAAGTGGCATCTGTGGTGAAGAACGATTGGGATGAGGGACTTCTTATTCACATTAGTTATAGCCCAAGAAGGTAACTTCATCCAAGTTCATTATCCCTGTCAAACAATTTAATTCATTCCTTTTTATTGGCAGTGGCTAAAAGTTGTTTTTGTGTAGATGGACATGTCGAAATTGCACGCTGGCTTCAAATATTACATCAAGTAGCCTACGTCCTTGTGATTTTAAAATGGGAAGAGTTTTAACGTCCCTTCAAACATTTCGATGCACATACAAGTTTGATCTAAGGTAATGTTTTTTTGTGTGCTTGATTCTCTCTCATATCTTAAACTTTACAAGCAGAAGTGCTTTGGTGTTGCAAGGCTCTGGAGTATAATTATGATATTGTTCCTCATAAAGAGTTATATCCAACTTGTGCGAAGAAGAGAAACTGAAATTGCCAAGTATCTGAATGATAAGAATTTAGTAGATAAGGACTTTCTCCATAGTTTATGGTGCAGATAATCAGCAACAGTTTTACAAAGTAGAAGCTGAAATGCTTTTGTTTCCTGAATTTATCTTCAAATTACACGTATCAGATTTTGAAGCTGGATGACAGCTTCCCTCCCATAGTATTATTGATTATTAAATAAAACCTTGTGTAATGTTCAAACTTCAAAGCAGCTGGTTGTTAATGAGCACATTTTTTTTTTTACTTGCATTGTAGAACTTGGCAACTTGGCTGTTAGGCAAAAAAAAAAATGCTTGACAAGTTGTGGCCACATGTATAATAGAAGTTCACTATACGTACAGCTATTTCTTTGTGTAGCTTTCATTTTTCAGCAAGATATATGGTCTTGTGTCTCATTGATGAAACTGTCTCTCTCCAGATTGCCCATAATCCATGAGAATGTATCCAATGTCAGAAAATTGGCTGATATTCTTCGTTTTGGAATTTCAAGTCATGCCAAAGAGCTTGAAAGTGCAAAGGCTTTGATCGATGGAAAGTTGGTAAGAAGCATTTTTGCATACCACTTTGAGGGCATTTTGCATTTTTATTTACATTATTGGACATCCAGTGATAAATTAGATAACTTAATATGCATGGCCATTTTAAAGTTATACATTGTTGCCATTTGGATAAGATACTGCTTATCATTTTATATTCGTCATCGTGTAATTTTGTATGCATCAGAGATGTTCCACATTAACTATGCAGGTTTGCAAGAATATGATTACGTAAAAATTTTCAATCTGAGGTGCTTACAAATTATCAGTTGTTACTTAATTATAATGGATTGCCAATTGCAGATAGATTTTAAAGGATCACCTAGAGTAAGGATACTCTGTGATATCCTGTCTATTGGAATGGTCAATATTTGTTCTGAGCAGATTTGTGATAAACCCTGATGGCTCTTATTTTTGAATGTACTATTTCGGATCTCACATAGCCTTTCATACTTTCCGACCCTGAGTTGGGACATGCTTGAAATCATGTCTATCTATGTAGATTTTGGAGTATACAATTAGTTAAATTATTGCAATTTTGGCCACATCTACATGTGGGTCTTGCAAGCTGCTGGCTCTTTATGTGACATATTAGAAATGAGGTAGATGCCTTGATGAATGTGTTGGTGGAAAAAGCTAAGAAGCAAGGACGCCTCTAAAGAAGGTGGCATGTCCAATATTCTTCGGTAACTCACAAACATGTGTTTAATACTCTTTTGCCTTTCCATGATAGAAAATAAAATCTTAATTACGTTTATCAGGCACTCTTTTGAAAGCTTGTTAAATTTGATATATGACAATACTATTACATGGAGAAATGTTTAATTGTTAATATTAATTATTTGCAAATTTTGTTTAAAGTTTATTGGAAAAATGTAAATGACACAAATTTTTTATTAATTAATAGGGTTCGACAGGTGAGAGAATGGTTGCTATACTTTTTCTATGAGAAATGGGTTATTATTGATTGCTATAGTATAGTCCATTAGTTTTGAAATTCAATGAAATTCATGTTATATTACTAATAGTTTCATTCTTCCTACATTTTCTCTGCTCTGATCAGATAAAATACATAAATCCTCACGACAAAATAACAATATCGTGCATATAGAATGTAGACAGAACCTGAGACTGAAATGCCACTGTAGTGTCAACTTTTCTTTCTTTCTGGTACCAATGCCTGTTAGCCTGCAAAATAGTTAAATAGTCAAATTTCACACCGTATATGCATGATTTGTTGGGTAGACTATTTCCAATTTTAGCTTTGCCAGAGGATGTTTAGTCTTCCATGTATTTTTAGGTGACAGAGGATGAGCAGTGTGCATCAGGTGGTTTACATGAAGTTGAATTTCTTCTACCTTTCATGCAAATTTCACACCGTATATGCATGACTTGTTGGTTAGACTATCTCCAATTTTAGCTTTGCCTGAGGATGTTTAGTCTTTCATGTATTTTTAGGTGACACAGGATGAGCAGTGTGCATCAGATGGTTTACATGAAGTTGAATTTCTTCTACCTTTCATGCAAGATACATCTCTAGAAGGTGTGTTGCTAGTTGCCAAATGTAAATTTGGAATTTATTCTTCGTCCTTGAGTAGGAGTTTAGGCTGTTCTTTGCTGTGCTTTAGATATTATTTGATTTTCTGGTTTTAACATTATATGCTTATTTACTTATATATTTGCTGTGAAGCATGCAGCCGGAAGGATGTTATTGGTGTTCTTGTCTTTAGGGGTTCTGTCTGCTCTTTTGCATACTTAAATTCGAAAGAATCAATTTCACAAGCTTTGGCTGATATGAAGGTACTCAATTAATTGATAGTTCTGGCAACATCTTTATTTTGATTGAATTTCTTGCTTCTGCTTATGTATTTAGTTGTGAAGTATTTTGCACATTTTAAGGAGGTTACCAGTGCTGATGGCTGGCTGATGTTTATATAGTCTCGCGTATGAATAAGATCCTCAACTGTGGATACAATATGACATTATGGTGAAATTTTGATTCCACCTTGCAGTACATGCACCTTTATAATGCATGGCCACAGTGGCTGTAGTGAATTACAATGATTGTTATTTATTCTGGTAGGAACTTTATTGATTTGTTACTATCAAATGGTATTGCTTTCCAAGAAATTCATAGAAGTTTGCACCTTTGGTTCTCTTGGGTCACTCATTGTTAATCCTCTTCTCGGTGTAATCATGAATTTTATTGTGTAGGGAGACATAATCATGAGTCTGCAATGTAGATTAGATATTCTCCATGATGAAGCAGAAAGAGAAATAGAGTCATATGGTAATGATGGTGAGGGGGCAAGTCCTGACGCATCAACAGAGAAGCCCATTCTCCAGATGGACCTGCAGTTGTTGAGGTACCGTGGCCATAGTATATGTGCTGCAATGTTCCGCTGTAGACATAAACAACAAGGAGATCTTGTCCAGTGTTGTTATTGCATCACTTCTTTAGTAAATGACAATTTGTTGAAGATGGCAAGAATTGTATGTTTTAATATCTATGCAGCCACAAAACTTTTGATAGCATTGCATCACGTCACCATACCCGGGTTATTGATTTTTTCTAGTGAGGAGCGGGAGCTAGTTGTTAATTGATCATTTCTTCTTTTAACTATCAAAATAACTAAATGTGCCGTTGATATCTTATTGTGATGGAATGTCTGTGATCTCTATTTGCTTCTTAATTTTCTTATTAACTCACGAGTAAAATATATTTGCAAGCAACATAACATAAGTAACATGAGGTAGCAAATTACACTTTTGTAGATTGCTAACTGATTAATCCATAATTTATAAATATATTTCCAGGTTTCTGCTGCAGAAATGTTGTAGTGAATTTCTGAACTGACTGGATAATTTATTTATGTATTTGCAAACAGAAAAACATGCAGCCTCAGCTTTCCTCGGAGAGTCTTTGTCCCTTGGCTTGCGGGTACCTATATATGTGACTATTTGCAACCATCTGAAACACTTGAGGTCTGTGCTCATATCTTTGATGAACAAAGAATCCTATGTTTTCGTTTTCTTTTTCTGGAAGGTCAAGATCATCTGCCTAGTGCATGCCATGTTTTCTTCTGGACTCTATCAAATACTAGTTAATGAAAATGAATAGTTGCCCTTGAGATAGAGAAAATTTAAAATTTAAATCCTTATTCTTATGTGGCATGCCAAATGCAAATGTATTAAGAAGTATATTATTGATGTTTATCATGTCTGTTTGACTTGTTTCCCTCTCTTCATCTCTCCTTAAATTCAGCTTCTAGCTTCTGAGATTTCTTTTTTGTATAATGGACCATAATTTATCCTCATTACAATTATTAAACTGAATAATTTAATGCTCAGGGTGGGTAAAACTGAATTGAAGATTCTTCGTATTAGCTTCAAATTTCAACTCAGAAAGATGACCTATCTTTCTTTTTTTTGTCAAACCACATCCTGTCAACTGAGCTGTCCTCTTAGGCCATAATCTTTTGGTGTTTCCACATTGCTATTATCTTTTTTTTTTTTTCCTGTCTAGCAAGTGTTAAACCCCTGATCTGACCTGGGGGTTTGGGAATCATACCCAAACCCATCATGTCACAAGGAGGACCACTCTGCAATTACATAAATATCTTTTAATTGCATAGGGAAATTCAGATCCGCTAATTTTCTAATTTTTTTATCCCAGTATGATTGCAAGGAGATATGAGGGAACTGATAATGGATCTGTTGCGTATGAGAAAATAAATGAGAGTAGCTTTAATGCAACAAAGATTCAGAGGGCCCTGAAATTACAGGAAAGAGACCTAGATTGTACCTGTGCTTTGGTTAACAATCTCTCTATTTTGTTTTTCTTTCTTTGGTGTTTGAGAGAATCATGGTATTGTGTCAGCATTGGTCTTGCTTATAATACCTTGTAATGTGCTGATGCTCAAAGAACAGTAAATATAACGCATGTGGTTGCAGGGTTGATTCACTTCCCCTCGAGAGTTTAGTTATACTTGTCTTCCCAACGTGTATCAGTCCAAAGCTGTCCTCAGAACTATCTGGCTGGACAAACTGCTATTGGCCTTGTGGTCTTGATTGGGGGTATTTTCATTCTTTGATTTGGCGAGTGGAGTATTGGATGTTCTGTATGGAGCAGAATAGTGTGTCCCTTTGGTTGATAATATATTAGGCAAAATGGGATTGTTTTTGTTAATGAATATTTTCTATATATATCCCTAGTTCCTGGGTCTAAAACGAGTGGCAACTTTTACTCAGATTATAGTGGGTAGAACTCTTCGTATCTAAGAAAAAGTGAGTAGAGTTCTATTAGTTTAGGGCCTTGCTCGGCACCTGCTAAGCAGACTCTTTGTGAGCAGAACTGTATGATTGATCAGTTTTGAGTACCTGAATTGAACAGCTTTCAGATGATAACTATTAGCACTTATATGGCTTGGACGAATCTCTCTAATGTCAACATTGGGGCAATGTAACTTAGCACTTTTTCAAATAATGTGAAGTTGTAGAGGAATTTCATTTTTTATACAAATATTGAAAATCTTTTTGGGTGGATGAAATATAAGTTCCTCACCCATCCTTGAAATGTATTGTAGTTTTCCGTTTTCGCTCTAACTTTGTTTGTTTATCTAATTAGGTTCTTAAAGACAATTGTGTTGAGTTGATGTCAATGGAAGCTTCAATCGATGAATCAACAATCTTGGAGCCAGAAACAGAAGCGCCCACTTCGACTACTTTGGCCACCAAATCCTTTTGGGAAATGGCAGTTCCCTTTTCTTCAGCATCTGTTCCAGACTGTTCATCCTTAAAGAATAGCAGAGATGATACATGCCGAGGAAGTCACAGTGAATCTGATAAGTCAGTCGGTTTTAACATCTGGGCTGCTGTTCTGGGTCTAATCCTCTCAGTTTTAGTGGGATTGGTGCTTTTTGTTTTCAGGCCCTCATAGTTTACAAGTGAACTTCACCCAAGAATCCCGTTCCGGTCTCTTTGGGCACTTCTTCAAGTCTTTTATGATTTTCTGAATGATTTTTTTAATTTTTATTATATATTGATGTTGCAAGTCCTCGAAATTTGTGAAGGGGATATGTTGACTGTTGACACATTCTGTAAGTTATAGGTGTGTTTGGGTAATGGGGTAGGATAGGATAGGATTTCTTTTTTTATATCTTAACCCATCCAAGTCAATTCCACTCATCCACTTTAAACCCCTAACCCAGGTTATATCCAATCCTAAGTTTTGTTTGAGAAACAAATGTATAATTCAATGGGTGTTATAAATTACACAAATAATTTGTGTTAGTTTATCATTCTACTCATAATTTTATCTATTCCAATTCAAATCAATCCTATCCTATGTTTGGTTAACCCATCCAAGCCTAATAAAATTATACATTTTTTACATATACATAAAAATATATAAAAATAAAGAAAGTTAAATATAGATATATATTTTGGTATTTCTTTTTTCCAAACAAATCTTTTTTTTTAACAGAAAAATATTTATTTATTTACAAAAAATAGAATTATTACAAGAAGCAAACAAGGCCTTATAAAACCAAACAAAAAATAAGGCACAGTTGCTTTATCAAGTAAAATGTCCAAAAACTACAGCAAAACCAAATAATAAGGAAAACACCTCCTCAGTCCATAAGCTCCATTCTAGCTATCTTTCCATCTTCAAAATTTTCAGCAAAACACTAAAGCAGCAGCAACAGATCGAGTATTCCCCAAAGCAGCAGCAACCTCACAAGGCAAACGCAACTCCATAGAGTAGTCAATACATAATAGCATAATATTTTTTTTCAAACAAATCAATACTTTATTTCAGCCAATCTGATTTTTTCCCCTAGCTAGCTTTAGCAGGTTCTTCTGATTTTTTCCCCAACTTGATTCACTAGTTTTGATTCCTTCCATTTTTTTATTGTCTGTCAGTATCAAATTCAGCACTGTTCTAAGAAAGAACAGCTCCTGTTTAAACAGAAAAAACAGTAAAAACTGTTTATACAAGAATCAAAACTGCTATAAACAGAAAATTCCTGTACAATGACTGTAGCAGCTCCTTCTGATCCATACAGCTGCATAGAACCAGCTCCAGCACAGTCAAGCAGGCATCCTGCAAGAGACAGTCCCATATCTATTCAGATCAGCTCGCCAGACTACCTACATGAACCAAAATGGACCTGATAGTCCCACTTGCTAAAAGTACCTCACACAGCACAACTACTCTTTTGCTCACAATTCAGCTCATGAGCCTACTTCCACCCCCAAACATAACCTAGAACAGCAGTAAAAACCACTGAATTAGCAAATTTTTGTCCTCACAGAGGCAAATTAGTCCACAAAGTGAACCATTCCAAAACCCATAGCAATCCACCACACCCCAGCAACTGACCTCAGAAACAACAGTACTGCAGCCCTTCTGCAAATCATCAGAAACTGCAAGCACTCAAGATTGTCTGCCCAAGCACCTGGGTATGATACGAATTGCTACCTGGACTTGATAAACACGTTAAACAAAACAAATAAACACCAAAAAATGAACTGAAAAAATTACAAAATAGCATCACTGTCTTCCCCAAAACCATTTGAATTAATACTTGAGAATCAGATTCAATCAAATACCACCTTCAGCACAAATTAAGAACAAGGCAAACGAACGCCACACGCAACATAATTAAACCCACAAATCCAACATAATACATAAATCTACATTAAAAACATACAACAATACTAGAGTGATCAAACACACGAATATCTTTATCGAATTCATAGCAAACATTGCAATATAAAATTCATAGCACGGAACCATACCGAGCAATTTAGTGTGCAATATAATAGTAAGCATACTCACAATTGTTTATCACACATGATGCAAATATTTATGGAATCATTGATGATAAAAAATTAGCAGACTTAAAAACAAAAGGAAGATTAAGAAAAAAGAAAAGAAGCCACAATATTGGAATATAATATACTTACAATTGAATCTGATATGAAGTTAAAATACTGAAACAAAATTGCCAAGACGAAAAAGACAATCCCAACAACAATTCCCAATGACTCGGGCCTGCAAAATACAAAAGAGCATTAGTTTCTATCTTGATCAAGAGAAGCTAATGAACTAGCAGATATCATTTATAGAACTCAACGTTTGGAAATCAGATAAAATGATGTAACACTCAAGTAAGCTCCTCTTTTCCACTTGAAACTGACCATGTTATAAATTTCCAATAACAAAGTTTGTCCAAAAAAAATCCCTATTGCTACCACATACATGCAGTACAAATAAAACCTTTTTATGTAAAATACATTCACACATATAGAACAAAGTGACCCACAATCTATCTAAAAACTAGAATAAACTACTCAAAGCCTGCAAAAAACTCTTGTTGTGGTGTTTTTAGCACTAATGGAGCATATGAAAGTCCATCTAACCAGATGAATCCCCACTACAAAGGTTCTAACTCAATGCAAGAGCAGAAAATGAGAAACATCTAAACCATCTAAACTCTCAAATAAAATCAAACAAACTCGTAACCTTTTCCAAATGTGAAATGGGTAGTGGAGATTTTTAGTAACAGTTCACCTGGGTACCCGGTTCAAAAATTAAACATCTGTTCCTAAGCCTCTACCAAATGTGAACTGGGTACTAGCAGGTCTGTTTCTATCACCCTCTGTTCGTCGCAGATCTGTTAACATCTAAATATTTCCTACACTCCAAAGCATTTCCTAGAGTCCATTTTTATAGCTTCGGAACTCACCAAAGACGAACGAAGGCAGAAGTTCTACAAAGACAGGATGGGACGATGCAGATCTGGGTGTACCTCATCAACCAGATCTGCTCGTCGTTCGCTCCACACAAGGAGGGAGAGAGAGAGAGAGAGGCTTACCTCGAGTCAGTCGATCGTCGCCTGTGAACGTCTTCACCAACCAGCAATTCGTCTGTTTTGACGAGTTGTTTGACAAAAGTGACGATCGGGTTCCTTGGGTAAGGTGTGTAGTAACGTTATCAACAAAAAAGAGGGGTAACAGTTAACTCGTGTAACTTAGGTAAAAATTACAATAGCATTCGGGTTAAGGTTTGATCCAATATTATATCTTGGCTCAATTTTTATTCGCCAAACACCAGATGTATGGAACCCACAACATTAGTAATCTATTCTAATTCATTACCCAAACACACCCTATAAAAACTATTATGCATGAAGGGGTTTGCTTTCACTACTATACGTGTTGTGGTATTAAATGAGTTCATGCGAAATTGATAAACGAGGCACGTAACGAGGACATCAGTTACTCGGGCAAATGGGTCTAACCGAACTGACCAATATAATCGACAAAGTGATAAAAGAGCTTGGCTTTTATTAAACCAAACATATCAATATGTTCGACAAGCATCAAAAGTACTCGGATCTCATTATGACCGAACTGTTTGAAACAGAAGATAGAAAGATAAAGATAAGTATTTAACATAGACATTTTAAATGAACGAATCAACGAAATTGTAGATGTCAGGAGGAATTGTTAGAGAAATATCAACATCTTCCCAAACTGAATTGTTGAATTAAAGGAAGATGTGTCACCTTAAATCAAAAATCACTGAAACCTTAATGGGATGATCATCTATAAAAAACAAAGAAAACCAAGGTGAAAGGTACGTTGAACTCTCATTTTCTTCTAGCAATTGCTTTAAACACTATTACTGACTTAAGCATCGAAGTGTCTTCGATTGAAGCACTTCAGTTTTGGACAGTTTGTTCGTTTTGCAGAGAGAAGATCGGAAGATAGTTCAGAAACATTTCTTTCCAAAAAGATCAGATCAAATTTCTTGTGAGATGTATCAACAATTTTTTGACACTTACAATACAGTTAATGCTACTGCCAAGAAAGGAACTTCTTTTGCTCCATTTGGGGTTGAAACTTTGAGCATCACTGTTGAAACTTAATTTATTGATTTAATATATCATAATTGTTAAATTGATTGTGGATCTCATCTAACATTGAAAATTGACTTTAATCCAATGATTACAATGAAATTATATTATATCAATAAATTAGGTCAAATTTTTATGTCTCAGCATTGCTTGATCTTCGACAATAGAGTAATTCCCTTCCATCTTCCTGGATTATAAATATGCTTTTCGTGTTATCGAGAATAAAAACTACACAGTAGCAGTAAGGAAATAACTGGCCTCGTGTGCTTGATATGTTGCCCTAAATTATGAAGGTTGGTGGATTATCTCTTTCTTCTTGCCGTCTTTTTGGATTGGTGCTACTTATCAGAAAGGAAATTTGGGAAAGAACTTGATGAATTATATATTTATTTGCTTTCTCACCTCGATTCTACATTTCTGTGGCCAATTTCTAGTTTCTACTCGAGCCTGATGGCCGGGACACTCCCCCCCCCCCCCCCCCCCCCCCCCCGGCTGTGCTTCTACTTTGCAACGTCACTTGGGACATCAGACCCGCTAGGAATTTTTCCAGGATAGTCTGTTGTTGAGGAATCTGACCCTATCAAACTGCAGAATGAAGAATCAGAACATGATACTTCGGAAAAACCAAGGAGCACATTCTCCAGATACTGCAAATGACTTACCTTCTGTCAACAATCACCACAGATCGAAGTTCACAATTGTTAAAGCTGCAAAAAAAGATTGCAAATGTCATCAATGATCAGTCAAGAAGGGCGATGGTCTAAGGCAGTCGCCTTCAGTGTCGTATGTTTTGGTATAGCCCATTACATTGTTGTATATGAGGTAGCAGCAAAATTTAACTTCTCACTAGCAATTAAAACTCAAGAAACCAATATAATACATACGGTTTGCATATTGCACTTTTCACTGATGGATGACAATCATTTCCAAATGCACTTAAGGTATGAATTAAGAATCCACTGTGGGTAACAACTGCAATCTCCTTCTCTTTCCGCGTCCACAACCTGGGACAAATTACAAGAAAAATTACAAAAAAAAAAAAAAAAGGAAGAAGAAAGAGGATAGTAGTAGTTGCCAAGAAGCTTGTCATGGTACTACCTGCCATTATCTACTCATTAATTTCTACTAGAGGTCTAAACAAATCTCATATAAGGGAATGCAAAATATATACAAAACAGAATAAGACAACAAGGAGAAATCATTTTTGAAACCCAAAAAACATATTTTAACTTCGTCCTAAGTTAACTTGAAAAAGGTCTTTTAACTACTCTATCTTCTTCAAGGTTGATGAACAATTCGACCTTCCAACACTAAATTTTTCAAACAGAAACATACCAGTTCATAAACTTCATTCCTCGGGCAGCAAGGTCTTCATTTGTCTCTCTGATGTCAGTCTTCCACAGAACGTCAGCATCACTTTCTATCTGAAAAATCAAATATTATTTAGACAAATGTTTTCCCCCAACCTATTCAAAACCTGATTGACACAGACAAAAGCTAATAATCAAGTAGAAGAAAAGTTTTCCAGTTTCTAATGATTATGAAAAAGTACTTGCCAGTGAAAAATCAATTTCAGGAAAAAGAAGCTTATACTCGCTAATGCTTCTCCTCTTATCACACCAATGAACACCCTGCATAAATGGCACAAGTGACTCATGGATTCAGACATCACCACAAATAGAGAAAATTAATAAAAAAGCTGAGCAAAGTGTTATTATCTGATGGAAGGCAAAACGGATATGAATACATAGACCAGAAGAGAGTATCCATCCATGTGCATAATCAATACACCAATTCCACAACAAGCAAGGGAAAGAAATGGCACATATGAACCAAAAAAAATTGATGTTTGAACACTGTTTTCCCATGATCAAAGGAAAAGTCTAACAAAATATCAAGAGTTCTGTTATTCAGTTAGCTTACATCTGCTTTATTTTATTGTCTCATTCCTTTTCTTTTCTTTTTTCTGAAGTTCCATGATTTGCTTAACCTAACATTCTTGTACTTAGCTATGTGGTGAGGATTAGGCTCATTCCAGGTTGAAGCATACAACTGCACGAAATTTTGGAAGGGAAAGAAGATTAAAGAAGCCTAATCTTTATAAGAGTGCATCAATCTTTTGTTAGAATCCACATACCAAATGCTCTCGACAAAGCTCCACCGCAACGAATGGAGGGCAATTTAGACTTGAAATTGCTGGACGGCTACTATTCCCTGCTTTTGCCACCATTAGTGGAGGTACATCAATCCCATCACTGTAACCTTCACCCCCAAAAGCTCCAACTGCAGTTTGCATGGTCCTAAAACGTAATCATTACAAATTACAATAGAATGCTTAGATGTTCAAGAAGAGAAAGAAAAGGAAAACAGTAAAATATATTTGAATTTTGTCTTCCCATACTAAGCATTCCGACTAATTACAATTCATCAAATGGGATACTGACCTACTTCAATAATAGGGAATGAAAATATTGAAAAGGCTAATCCTTCATCAGAATTATATCTAAGATAGAACCAATTAAGCAAAGAAGATTCATTCTCTTATCAAATAATTGAATATCAAAGAAAAATATGCAGAATAAAACAATGCACGGATTAGACTAACTTCATTTGAATTTATAGACAACTGGAAAAGAATCACAAGTTTGAAACATATGCACAACCAGTGTGTCATCCTCGAATCCACTGAAAAACAAATAGAAAATTTGCCAGCCACCAAACAACAGAGAAAACTTTACTTTTATCTGGATAAGTAAAAGCTACAAAAAAACTTCAGGAGATGATTTGCATAACGTCTTTAACAAGGATTAGAAATTGATACCTCAACAAAGGGGAAGTGATGACTAATTCAATCTTCTTGGAAAGTCCAGATGCATGAACATGCTTGCGCAAATTGTCTACCTGTCACAATACCTTTAAGTTATTATGAAACACATTTTTTTATAAAACAAAAATAGTCATAAAAACGCTGGAATAAGAAATGAACAGGTAGAGGAGTGCTTCAACTTTTTATCAAGATGGCTTCTTCACTGAAAGACCCAACATTACTAATTACAACCACTGTATTTCTATGCTTAGGTTAGGTAGATATAACCTGGCTGCTGAAAGAATTTTTTTTCACTGTGCATGATTACAACAATTAACAAACTGACAGTCAAACCATAATGACTCATGACCCAAAAAACCATTTTCACTGGCTGTTACCTGCTGCCAGCCAAGAGGTGTTAGGTGTGCATCAAAAAGTTCAGGTGATAAGTATGCATTATGGTCCTTTTCTCCTTCTACATTGTGAACCCCTTGAGCATGCCTCACCTGCATAAAAATAAAATCAGTCATGACCAAAACACTTTTATGGTGAACATGGAAAACCAAGAAAAAACATCCATATCAAATATCATGCAGCTTTAAATCCTCAGGCCATGAATTTTTTTAATATAATTGAAACAGGGCCAAAAAAGGAACAAAAGTGGCACAAACCAGGTGAATAGTTTTACACCGGTGCAAGGGATACAAACTTTGACCTGCAGCGGCATCCATATCTGCAAGTGAATATAAATTGATGTACTGATTACTTAAGAGGACAATCAATAGAGCAGCTCTCAAAAATGCCAAGTGAAAAAGTGATCACAAATTTTGCGTGGAGATAGAGAGAAATTTATTCTAAGAACCTACGAACAATTTTATGAAGAAAAAGTAGAACAGAATAAAGTGTACAAGGATGATTTATACAGGTAGCTTTCCAAAGGTTTGAAAAATCAGATGGTAATCTTAATTCCACATAATATTTGCAGCAAGCTGCACTTATACCAAATGCTTTGCCACATTGATATGCTTTTTCCCTGAAATTATCTTTTTTACATAATCATATTAATACCTTTTACAACTACTTACAATGGTAATAACGCATTAATGTCCTAGATCCATTCTCATACCTCCAAACTCTACACTATGTAAAAGCTCCAGAATTAAAATAATCAAATATAGATACCTAATGAGACGAAGTTAGATCCACACACAACATATATATACACACGCATACACACAGATAAGAAATCTTAATGTTGCTGCTCTGTTACAATGCTCTCCAAGAGAATGTAAAACTCATGATCCAGCAGAACACTGTCTCCGACGAAGCCAATGATAGATACACAAACAATGCATTTATGACTAAATCTGGAAATTCATATATGACTCAATCTACCACACATTAAGAGATCATTTCATCATATTGCGATCAGAGCTATACCGAACGTATCATTCAAAACGACCTTATGCACAGTAACATTTCCGCTTCTCATCAAGATTCATCGCCATTATTCTCAATATACACCTATACATACACGTACGTCTGTGAGTGAGAGAGAGAGAGAGGATTTACCTGAGAGAGAGGAGACGCAGAGAACTGAGAACCGAATCGGAGGTACGGCTCGAGAATAAGAGGGACCTCGGAGACAGAAGCGTTTATGGCCGAAACGGTTAGTGGTGGTTGTGGCTGTGGTTGTGTTTGTGGTTATTAAAAAGGGGTTGGGGTTTGTTAAACTAGTCCAAGAATAAATGGTCATGGCTACTGGGGGACGTTGGCGTGCGCCGTGTGTAAATTGTTCTCTCTCTCTCTCTCTCTCTCTCTCTCTCCCCCACCTGATTCGGTCGGTAGAACACCTCTGACCGACTAGCTATTTGACATATGTTATTTTAATAGACTAGTTATTTTATAGTTGAACTAAATGATAATCTGAATAGTCTCCATGACTAGCTATTTTATATTTAGAGGGTCAAATAATTTTTTTTGTATTTCAAAGGGATAGTTGTTTTACATTTTGATGATGTGTCAAGTTATAAAATATTTTGACTTAAAATATTAATAATAATTAATTAAAATAAAGAACTTGGAATAATTTTATAAAAATAATTTTTTTAAATAAAAATATAATATTTTAAATAATTATTATGAAGAGTACCGGTAAAGATGCCCTTAGTCTCTGAGTTTATTCCTATGGTTATTCCCCACCTATCTGAATTGACCTTGTAGAGCGTGTTACGTTTGCCTTTCTTTGTGCTGTTTCTTTATTGGTGTCCAGCGATACCGACGCAGCGTACAACTAAAAAACAAAATCAAAAATTGATCATAAACACACAAAAATTAAGCACTCAAGCGCATAAATTGTTCGTTAAATTATGGTCTTTATTTTAAATTATTTCTTAAATTTCTAATTTTTTTAATTTGCCTATTAACTATGTAATTTATTTCAATTGTTTCATTCTATTAAGATTAACCATTAAAAAGTCAAACTAATGGCTAATTTTAATGGAATTTTTGTCTGTGATAATTGAAAGTGTGTAATGTTATTAAAATTTAAAAAATTAATTTAATTTGTTGGCATAATAATGTGACAAGTAATAGAGTCTCAATGAAAAAGTTTAATAGTTCTCGTCATAATAATATTAGACCATATCACTGTCACGTCATTATGTCAATTTTTTAAGGTTCAATACTATTACTCTTTTTTAGGGTCAAAATCATTCGGACCCCTTGAGTTTTGTCTTAATAACACAGACACCGCCTCATATATTATTAATTATAGTGAGACCCCTTCACATTTGAAACTCGTTACACGGACACCCCTTCCGTTCCATGATCGTTTGTAATTAAAACGAAAAAGGGTGACATCACCTTAAAAAAATTCTTGTAATTCTAAAATTAGCCCTCAATGGTAAGATTAAGTATTATATATTAAAGTTTCTCCAAAAAAAATAATAAAAAGATTATTATATCCCTCAATACACTTTAAAAACACAACACAACTCTCACTACAATTTCCATTGTGCGAAGAACTTTGGAACCTACTATTTCCAAAGCTCTACCTATTATTGATTTGCTTGTGACAACATATAAGATCAGAGAGGGATTATGTGTTTTATTGACATAACTGAAAGGGGATTAGTGAAATCCACAAATGTGCACGTTATTTTTGTTGATATTATTTTACTTTGTGCCAATTTAGAAAAAAAAAAGTCATTCTCAAACACAACTAGAGTTGAAGGTACAAGTGATGGACATGAGAAGCCTGATTTAAGATTCATTGGAAAACAATGCAATTGTCAAAAGAAAGTCATTATCAGGATTGTCGAGTCAGAAAAACCAAGCAAAGGAAAATTATACTTTACATGTGACAAAGGCTCATGTGAATTTTTTGCTTCATGGAATAAGGCCAATATTTGATAGTTTAGACTTAGACTATTCTGTCCCTAATGCAAGGGTTGTCGTGATAACTGGCAACTGGCAACCATATTGTGATGAAGATCTTGGTCATTGCATTGATTATTATGTTTGCCCTTATCATAATCCTTATGATGATGTTAATTAACAAGTTTTAAGTTATGTTATTCTAGTATTTTGATTATGCAAGAACCTGATATGTAAGAACCTATATTTTGATTATGCAAGAGCTTGTATTTCATTGTGTATCTATGTATTTCATGTTCAACTCAAATGACAAAATGGTGTAATATTTTATATAGAATTGGGCAGTGACAAAAAAGTGTTACATAATTGGATTCTTTCAGTGAAAATGCTCATATTCTGTATTCCAGACAAAAATAACATGTGTCCTACCATATGCAAATCTCTACTGCTCCGATACAAATTAAACATTTATCATCATCAATTGTTATTCTCCCATCGTCATTTGACCTATTTATAGTGATTTTATACATCACCAAATTTTGTTGTATACCACCAAGTAATACTTTGTCAATATCGACTACCAAATCCATATGATAGTACTCATCTTGGTCTATTCCATAAATCGTCACAACGGTATCACTACTATGGACAACTATATCATGCTCAAGTTCATCATTTTTTTTAGAACCTGAATAATTCAACCCAAATTTCAAAAACAAAACCCAACTGCAATTTTACATCAAACCAAAAATTCATTGAACAAAAAAAAACATTGCATAGAAGGCATAATACTTACCAATGACTACAAGAGAATCAACGGCCATCAGTCTCCAATAGTCATGAGTTAGTTTTAACTTGTAGGTGTCATTTTCTAATTCCTATGACTATAAGAATTTACTCTCACTCGTGGAAATTTTTCATTTGTCAAGGCTCAAACACCTATAATTGGGATTACATAAAATATTTGAAAAGGTGTGAACAAGATTAGATTTAGGACAAATTGGGGTTTTGAACATGGTTAGATTCAAAAACATGCAATGATGATTCTAAAAAGGAAAGTTAGGATTTTATTCAATCTGTTGGGGCTAGAGGTTTGAATTGAATCTATGATTCTCACTAAATTTGGGGTTTTACGTACCAGATCTAACTCACTCTAGGCTAGAGAAGTTGAATCTCTCTCTCTCTCTCTCTCTGTGGCAAACGACGGGTTTTAGAAGAAGGGTTTCGATTTTTTTAGGGTTTTGTTAGTCAAATATGATACTTATGTCATTTTAAACATTGTGATTTGACTGACAATATTCTAATTTAGTAAGGATTATTCTTGTCATTGCACAACTTTTGTTAACTCCATTTTTGATAGGGGTCTCACTATAATTAATAAAATATGAAGGGGGTATCTGTATTAATAAGACAAAACTCAGGGGGTTTGAATGATGTTTATCTTTTTTTTTTTTTTTTTATTTATTTATAGGTGTTCAGCTTACCTCCATTACTCTTTCGAGCTCAGTAGCTGGCCATCATGACTTAATCTTGGTTAAAATATGTCCTTAAAGGAAAATTGATGACTAGCTCTTAGAGGGTATGACAAAGAATTGAACATGAGATATCTGAGTTACCAAATACCAAATTCAATCACTTAACCACCTGAGGGTTAATAACATTGTTCATTGAAAGTTCAAGACAGAATTTAAAACAAATGTCATAATTCAAAAGGTGTTTATGTGATTTATGCTTCTTTATTTTTGTTTTCAGTTGCTTATCCTACACACATGGGGACGGGACACCTCAACTAGGCTATTGGTTCAGGAACTTGGTGAAGTCAGCTTAGAGCCCACTCTATTGGATCAGCTGGTCCAAAGTCCAAAGCACATGTGATAGTTTGAAGTTTATTACTCTTTTCAAATTTTGTGGCCAAATTATGTCATGAAAATTTCTCACATAGAACTCAAAAATATTATACAAATAATAATGTGATCAAATTTGAGTATGTAACAAATCAAGAGAACTAATTAATCTCAAGAAAACAAGAATAAATTGTAAATTCAAAAATTCTTGAGTTTAAATTTTGACAACTACTTTTGGGACCATATTATGTGATATTTATTCATCATGAATACCCTAGTCCAGACGTGGATGGCATGTCTTTGACCAAATATAAGAGAGAATTAATATAGGTGCGCGTAAAGTGATTAAGACACTCCTAATTATTGAACCAAAAAAAAATACCATTTTTTTGGGTACTATATCTCTATTTTTTTCTAATAAAAATTTATCACATATAATTATTTTTTTTTTGGACTATCTTCGCTTGTGAGGAGTCACCAATTCAAAGTTATTATATACTCTACTTTCCATGCATTAACTAATATGTGGATTGGATCAAAAAAACTAATATGTAGATAATAATACAATGATTGACTTGCCTAAAAAAGAAAGAAAAATAAATCTATTTTCTATAAAAAAAACAATGATAAAAGACAGCTTTTATGATTGGTTAGACTTAATTTCAATCTAGCTCAACTCGTGCATTTGTGAACCATTTGATCCTCAACCAAAGCTTGCATTATTGGCTTTATAAATACCATCAAAATGGATATATAAATAGGTCACTCAACATATCTGTCAAGGAACATTATCTTTCAACACCACAAAATTATCAGAAAGAGATCACACTGCACTTACTTTAGAACCGAAGTTAAAGTTGTACCGTGTGCTCTGAATGTTAAAAAGTAAGTTTAGCCACATAGATTTATCATAATTATGGTGATTCGAATTCAAACATTAAACAAAAAAATTCAATTTCATATCCATTGGACCGATCCCTCGGTGGTATTTCATTGACAAATTTTCACCAAGTATATTGGCAAAAGTTTTCATGTAATCATGACTAAAATAATAAGGCATTACCGTCTTTATAAAACCTCAAAAATCTGAATGAAATATTTTTTTAAAAAATTTGTTGAATGGTACTCTCCTAAGAGAGAGAGAGAATGAGTGACATTGAGTGCTATCGGCAAACTGTGGGTTGGACTATGCAAAACTAAGACTCGATTGGGTTAGAATCTAGAAGCTTTCTACAATCTTAGAACTGGGCTTTGTCTAATCCGTAAGTACCAAGCCCACCCCCAAAGAAATTGTTTCTTCTTTGCCAAGTGTCCCGAGAATTGAAATTAACTCCCTTTCGATGGAATAAATATTCAATGTAACAATGATACTCTTTTGAAAGATTTTATAGAAAGACAGAAGAAGAAAAAGGAAGAAAGGAATCCCTTAAGTGTGGATCAGTGGTTAAACCTGATCTTTAATAATTCAGATGTTTCAAGTTCAATTATGTCCCACACTCTTTAAAGGTTAGTAACATTTGTCTCTATAAGAATATGCTCTAATTTAACTTAAGTCACGGTGATCAATCGCTAAATTCAAGAGCGTAATTGATACAAACATAAATAAGTTGTAATAAAAAAAAAATGGACCGTAGGCTAGCTTAAGATGGGGGGCCAAACTAAATATAAATGCTGCACCAAAATTGGACTGATCTTCAATAATGACATGTTCTTAGTACGTATCGAAACGACTCTGGACTCTTGTGATCCTGTCGACCTTAACTAGGTACTGAGATATAGTTGAGTCCCAATAGGTCTACTTTTTGATTCATATGAAAACTGGCACAGCGAAGTCCCTGTGACACCACATGTAGGAGAAATGAAAATGAACTCATCACTTTAATTTGCCCGTCGCCTTTGGAAGGATTCTACTGCCGGTCACTTTAACAGTTTTTAAGATAAATTGCACCAATAGTCCCCAAGTTTTTATCATTCGTTGAACTTTAGTATTTAAACTTTTAATTTCTTCAATTTAATCCTCATAATTCCCTCATTGCACTAATGTAGTCCCTCGCATTAACTTAGGTCCGGCTAGGACTGTTAAGAGTGACGGCTGCGTAGGGCCGTGCGGGGCCAAATATAAGTGGCTACATTATATAACACGTCTTCAATGGTGTTTAGACCATATAAGTTTGGGTTTGGTTCGTTTGCTTGTGATGAAGAGACTTGGGTTTTCTTATGAAATGACCCAGTACGTCAATTTTTGTGCGTCTCTTTCTCTTGCCCTCTTTCACAAGGCAAAGACATACACAAAAGGCCAATACCAAAGCTTAAATAAGGAAGATAAATCATACAATCAATGGAAGTAGTCTCTTCCCCATTCACATAACTGTGCATATGCATGTGGGTCTGTCGTGAAAATAGCAAGAAGATTGCTACTGCCCTTTCTAGAGCAAGGCTTTCTATAACTAGGTCATAGTATATTTTTCTTTTCCAGTTAAAGCGCAACCCTAACGAGGGAGCAAGAGCAAGAGCAACCAAACAAAACACTACAAGACAAAGACCAGAGAGAGATAGATAGAGAGGTTTTGAGTTGATATTGTGGGCTGACAAAGCCGGGTTAGTATAGATAGCATGGGTGGTTTTGAAGGTGTTTGCGTTTGCATGGTGATCCGCCGCGGTTTTGAAGCTCGTTTGCATGGTTTTGCGTCATGTTCTTTTGTCCTCTAATAACGTTAAATAGCTTTGTGAACTGTTCATTAGGTTGTCAGAATAATTGAGATCCTTACAGTGAGAGTGATGGAGCTAAAATTTAGTTTACCAATTCTGATTCATAAGTTTGGGAAAAGAGTCCGAAAATTATAATATTTTAAAATTAAGTTATAATTTTTTAATGCGTAAATTATAATTTATAAAAGACATTATCAATCATGCAAGATAGGATCAATACCAAAAATTATAATTTTTAAACTTAAGTTATAATTTTTAAAAATTAAGTTACAATTTATTAGTAGAGAGAAGTAATAATTATTTACGGAAAGATCACGATCGATCATGATCTTTCCTTGAAGGCTTGAATAGTTGTAATTTTTCTCTTTAAAAGTGTAATTTTACCGTAAAAAGTTATAACTTTTCATATAGTAATATAGTATTAAATTTTTTTGGTTATAGTAGCCTTTCCAGTAAGTTTGGACTTTTTTATTTTCTAAACACTTGGAGGTTTCGTATTTAACAGTGTATAACTTTTCATATAGTAATATAGTATTAAATTTTTTTGGTTATAGTAGCCTTTCCAGTAAGTTTGGACTTTTTTATTTTCTAAACACTTGGAGGTTTCGTATTTAACAGTGTATAACTTTTCATATAGTAATATAGTATTAAATTTTTTTGGTTATAGTAGCCTTTCCAGTAAGTTTGGACTTTTTTATTTTCTAAACACTTGGAGGTTTCGTATTTAACAGTGTATAGCCTTCAAGTTTATCTTACCTACATTATTATCATCTCGTATTTGTAAGTATAGAATTCTCATCTATTTCTTTTTAGTCCAAAAAAAAAAAACCTATTTCTTTTTCCTATTGTTTTTAAGTTCAAAAGAAGTGACATTGACATTATATATAGATATATTAGTTATTGTTTGTGCCTAAAGGCACAGAGTAATAAAAAATAAAAAATATATTTATATTTATATCTAAAATTAAATAATAAATATAGAGAAAAAATAAAAAAATTTAAGTATCGGTTTGTAGTGGAATGAGAGATGGTGGGACGACAGTGGTGGTGGTAAGAAACAGTGATGGTTGTGGTGGGTGATAATGACCGTGGTGGCGGCGAGGGCGACGATAGTGGTGGTGGCAGGGGCGGGGGCGATGGCAACGGTGGGTGGCGACGTTAGTGGCAGTGGTGGTAGTGGTGGTTTGTTGTGATCGTGGTGGTGGCGGTGGTAGTGGTGGCGGTGCCAACAGCGGCGACGACGATGGTGATGGCGGCGGCGGCAACGGCATTGGTGGTAGAAGTAGTGATAAGATGGTTTCAAACACTATTTTTTTTTTAAGTATTTATGAAAAATAATTTTTAAAAATAATTTTAAAAAGTCACTCCAAACACACCCTTAGGGTCCTATTATTCCCATTAAATTTAGGGTGTTAATATTAACCGTTAGATTAACTTTAAAATAAAATTTAAAACGATTTCAACCGCGAATAACAAAAATTATTTTGTTTATCTTTTAAAATTTAAATTATAAGTTACTTTATTATATATATAAATTAAAAAGTAACAGATATATACAACATCAACAATACTAGGTGAACAAATTTGTGGATCAAATTTGACAGCTCTAATGATGCTGTACATTGATTTTCGAAAAATAAGGGTGCCGACATTTTTTTTGTTAGTTTATTTTGTTGATCACTTTAATATTTTAGATACAGTACATACTCATCACATTCTCTAAGTCAAAAACGAAAAAAAAAAAAGAAGAAGAAGATAATAATAATCTTTGATTTTTAAGGAAACAAAAACTACAAAAGGCCTTTGGTTTTCTAGCATCTTTTATGCAATCTCATTCCATTTCTTTTCATTTAATTTTAAGGGCAATCAAATCAAATGTTTTAATCTCATAATACGTAAAATGATAGCAGAGACGATATATAAATTTAGATGTCTTGAATTTGAATTTTGACAATTTTTTGGGACTAGGCTATTAGAGATTCTTTCATGAATATCCTAGTTTTGACATGAATATTCTACCTTTAACTAGATTAAGGAGAAACTTAGTAAATGTGCAAGTAAATGAATTTCAAAACCTTTAATCGTTGAACAAAAAAATAAAAGTAAAATAAATTGTTTGATATTGCTTGGTGTGCCCAACAATTGATTTGACTATTGTTACTCATGACTTGTCAATTAAGAATATTGTCTAATTTCATAATTTTTATCTTTTGGAAAGCATTTAATACAAACTTTTTATTTACTTGAGGGGTGTTAATTGAGTCAAATTTTGTGACTTTGAGCTTAAACTTGAGGAGCTTTTTTTTTTTAAACAAACCTAAAAGAATTATTTAAGGTCGGCTCGTTTAGAAATCGAGCTTAACTCAAATAGCTCGACTAATTTATATATAAACGAGTCGAACTTTGCGAATTTGATCCGAATTTTTAGGCTTATTTTTTTAAACGAACTTAAAAAATTATTCAAACTTAACTTATTTAAAACACGAGTCAAACTTGAACCAAACTTTATCTGAACCGATTCCGAGTAACTTGTCTCTATTAACATCCCTATACATATACATACTGGTCATAACTCATGCCTAAAAGTACAATAATATATCAAATTTGAGCATCCAAAAAATCGATACCACTATATTAAAATTTTTCAAGATGTGTATACTAAATGAGTTATGTGATATTTTTAGGGGAAAAATATATAAATAATTAAATATGTGATTGAAATGAGTGACGTGATATTTTTAAAGAAAAAAATATGCAGTGAATAAAAATTCAAATTACTATATCTTTTATTATATAGATATTTTTGACCTATGTATATGTTCCAGTGTAGGTATTTTATGCAACTGATGAATGCAGATCGAACCTATTTTTATTTCACCTTTTATTAAGGTAAATAGTAAATAGTAAATAGTACAAAGTACAAACATAGTCCCATTCAATCCGGCCTTAGGCTCTTGTTACTAAGGAACCGGCGCAGGACACAACTTTCAAGAAGAAAAATTGTAGCTTGCTTCTAGTCCTCTACTTTGCAGACGAAAATGTTGATTATGCTTAGCATGGTGACCACGATGATAATGATGATTTATTGTCATCTAACGGACAGTAATTAAACATGAAACTCGCCTATCATAAGAAGTAATGCGGCGTTAGTGGTTGGAATATACATACTAAGTTTCGAGTAATGTTACACGAATTTAAAAAGTAGACTTGATAATTTGAACTATTAATTTCAGTATTTATTGTGACTCACTACCTATTCAATGGTTAAGATAATTAAATTAATTTTTAGTTTAATTTTTAAATCTATTTAACATTACTCTTAATTTTGAGATAACCGATTTGAATGTTCACTTGGGTGCACTCTAGAGACTTGCCCCGGTAATTGTTTTGTGCATGTGGGATGAGTGAGCTACATATATATAAGATTCCCAGTAAGAATAAAAACAAAAAAGAAGTAGGGCAGCCAAACCTGTAGCTCGATTTTGATTGAACCCTTGTTGCAGCCTCTAGAGTTATTAGTTCTTACTCCATTCAAGCTTTATCCACCAAGAGAAATGAAAATAAGAACAATGGTGATAATGGTAACAACAATGATAGCAAACATCTTGTTATCATAGTGAATCGAGTAGGGCCGTGAGACTCCTATGGGAGAAATGGAATTTGTAAGCTTACATGTACAAGATGCCCCGCACAAAAATGGCCCACTCTAATAAACTTCTTCATCCAAAGAATGCAGCTAAAAAAATGGTCAAGAATAGATTTAACACTTGATCTTAAAGCATGTCGACGACGATAGTGTAAATACTGTTAAACAAATGGGTATCTCCCATACTTGTGTTCTTGTACTCGATAAGACATATAAAAACAGCCAAAATGGCTTGATTAAGAAACATTATTGGGCCAGTACCATATGAGTGTGTTTAATTACATAATGTGGTGTTGTCTTTTTATGATCTATTTTAATTGTTATTGTTCTGCCAGGTGAAAAAGAGAATGAGATAGATCATAGATGTCATCAATCCTGAGTCCTGACTACCGGAACTAAGAACTTAAGGATAAATGGATTGATTAATGCAGTTAATCAAGACAAAAAATAGACAAATCTATTCTATGTGTCGTAATAAGAAAAGTGAGAAAGAATCAACAGGACCACCAACTCATTTGAAATTGTGAACTGAGCCAAAATTTAGAGGCATTCCAAATGGGTCCCAGCTCAGCAATTTTCCCCATACCATAGAGAGAGAGAGAGAGGGAATACTACAGAAGTTTATGCATACAAAGAACCTGCCTGACAGGTCTATGATGCTACCTCAAACCTTTTCGGTTGAGACAGATATGTGGGTCAAAGTTTTCAGAGTATTCCAAATAAATACTAACTCTGTTTGATATAGCAGATTTCGGTGAAAAAGACATGAAATCACCTAGAGAGAAAAAGAGAGATGAAAAAGCAGATTCCATTTCAGTCTTAGGCAGTAGGTTATAATAAACACACCGTAATACATACTATAATACGCTTCCAATGAAGGGACTACCTCCTCTATTTCTGTTCCTATATATTCTTCAACTTGGTGCAACTTCATTTTGTCAAGGTGCATCCTTTGTTTATTAGCTCTAAACTTTGAGAGAGAGAGAGAGAGATATGGAGTACAGTAACCATGGTTACCTGGAGGAGTTACTTCTGAGAAGTGACCCCTGGGAAACAACAATTCCTTTAGGAATGAATGAGTTCCACATTAATGAATGCAGTACTTTTGATGGTTTTGATGGAGCCCAAGTTACTGTTCCTCACAGTTCTTACTTCCAAGAGTTCTCTTTGGCATTTGATCAAACACTAAATGGCTCCTACTGTGATTTCAACCACCCATTTGGAGATGAATTCTCAGCTCCAGAGATCACTGATTCATCCAGTAACAAGCTTGACACACCACCTTTTCCTACTCAAGAAGAGTACTCATTGTCAATTATAGATGGTGAAGAGCAAGGTCAAGCAGGCAATGGTTTTGGCCAACTGGGGTTGCAAGCTCCATGTAAAGTGGAGCCAATCCAATCTACTGAAGTACCCACTTTCAACATGGGTATGTGCCCAGAAAGAAAGAACAAGGTCAAGAAGTTGGATGGCCAGCCATCAAAGAACCTAATGGCTGAGAGAAGGCGAAGGAAACGGTTGAATGACCGCCTTTCGATGCTCAGATCAGTTGTCCCTAAGATTAGCAAGGTAAAAATGGAGATTGATTTGTTGTTTTTCTGTCAATGAGATCATCCCGTGTTCTGTTTCTTAATCTTTTGCTTCTTGTCGTGTTAAAATTTGCTCAATTTATACCCAATTTATTAAAATTTGCTCAATTTATACCCAATTTATTTATATATAATTGTATATAAATGGGTTCATATCGATTTCATGTTGAGTTTGCAGGCCATTTCTAGAAATGCCAGATGATTTTCTGCATTGTCAGTCTAAAATTCATGTATTTATGGTGGCCAATTTGCTTGTTTTAATACTTATCTTGATAGATGGACAGAACATCAATACTTGGAGACACCATAGATTACATGAAAGAGCTCCTAGAGAGAATCAACAACTTACAAGAAGAAACTGCAGTGGGTTCAAATCAGCTTAACTTATTGAGCATCTTCAAAGATGTGAAGCCTAATGAAGTTCTTGTCAGAAACTCTCCGAAGGTATAATTTCTGCATTTTCCCAATTAAGGCCTGTAAGCTAAGCCAAGCTCCACATTATATGAATTCTGAATAGGGTGTTCCTGTATTATTTTTTTGGCAGTTTGATGTGGAAAGGAGGAATATGGACACCAGGATTGAGATTTGTTGTGCAGGGAAGCCAGGTTTGTTGCTATCAACTGTGACCACACTAGAGGCATTAGGCCTGGAGATTCAGCAGTGTGTTATGAGCTGTTTTAATGACTTTGCAATGCAAGCTTCTTGCTCAGAGGTACAATATCTTATTATTATTGCCTTTTGTTCTGGTGTACTTGTCAATTGTACAATGCAATTAAGTTAACAAACTTAGGCCATGTTTAGTTTCCATCACAGAAACTGTTTTTCTGTTATCAAAAACAGTTTTTCAGAGAAAAGTTATTTAGACGGTTGTTTTTTATTTTTGTTTTTTGAAAAGTGAGAACAAAAAGTGGGTTAATTTAAAAAACAAGTTACGACTGTTTTATGTGTTTTTGAAAACAATCTTTATAGAATTTATAAAACAACACCACCACACTCCACCACTACCACATTTTTGTTTTCATTGTTTTTTGGGTTACTGTGTAAAAAAGTTTTACTACTTTTCTATTCCGTAAAACTGTTTTTGGAATCATATAACCAAATAAATTATATGACACAAAAAACACCAAAACACATTTTTCTAAAATTCTTTTCAAAAACAGTTTTTGAATTTTATTTTTTTTTTAGATGAAAACCAAAAAGGCCTTAGTTTTTCCCCAATTGTCAAAATTTTCCTACTTTATTTTCTTCCTTTCATAAATTCTAACTTTTTTCTCAAACTACTCCTCTGTCTATAAGAGCGTAATTCAAAGCTACTTTTTTCAATGTGAAAGCATGATTGCGAAACAAGTTCACGCTCTCGTAAAAACAAGGATAGTTTAAAAAATAAGTTGAAAAGTAGGAGATTGAAGCAATAGAGTTAGAACATTATGATAAGATGGAATTGGCTCTTACTAAACAAGTGATAGACTAAATTTACTTTTTATTTGAATGGTAACGGTGATAGGATTTGGAGCAGAGAGCAATTGTAAGTTCAGAAGACATAAAGCAGGCATTATTTAGAAATGCAGGCTATGGAGGAAGATGTCTGTAGGGATCAACAGAGAAGAAAAAAAAATTGTGGTGGAACTCTATGGAGCAGATTCTGTATCTTTGTGTTGTCAAGGAGCTTTGCAAGTGGGAGGTTTGTGGTGATTTTGTTATCCAAAATAAGTAGATTCAAGGAAGGCAAATAAGTGGTTTCTTTTATCAAAGCCATCTGAAGAACTGAATTTTCTAATATTTTGTAGCTTCAATTGCACATGTATTTAAGTGCAATGTTTCTTTGTTATAATCATAAATGCTCAAGAACTGAGAGGCCTTACATTTTGAACTGGGTTTGGTGGTGTTAGAGTGTATTTGAGATCCTATGGCACACAAGCAACAGCCCAAAGTTCAAAGGGTTATATCTATTCTCACTTCAATCTGGTGGATGTTGAATTTTTGATAATTACAAAGGGAAAAAAAATTGAATTTCACTAAATGTCTATGGTTCTAAGGTGACCTCTTTTTCCTCAGAATTCTATGAATATATTGATTATATATCAAATTGGAAAAGCCAAGATAACAAGCCATTAGAGTGCTTTAAGCTTGGGACCAATCACATACTTCCTTCTAAAATGAGAATTTTGCTGCTTTTAGAAGCCAATTCAGACCATCCAGTTAGAGCTTACCTTGCTCTTCAACTTCAAAAATCTCTTACTATAATGAAAACAAGTGCTACAATCCATGGTAGCTTAAGTGTTAACAAAAATAAATTATAAATTCAGACGTTTTTTAATCCTGGCATGAATAATTAGCCTTTGACCAGACTAGAGAAAGGACTAGTCGAGGTGCGTGTATGTTGACTCGAATATTCTTGACCGTTGAACCAAAAAAAAGAAAAAACAAGTGCTACAACTTTAATAATACAATACCCAAGCATATGTTGTCATGAAACAATATAAATACTCGGGAATTCAAGGTCGTATCACAAAAAATTTGTTGAAAACCAAAAAACACAGTGAAAATAAAGGAAAAATGGCTTTGAGAATATTGAGGAAATTAGTTGTATACAAAAACAGTAAATTTTGATTGAAAATAATAGATGAGAAATACTAAAGCATCAGCGATTCTCTTTGAACTACACACAGTATTTGATCTGACTCGATTTTCAAACTTAATTAAGAATCAGCTGAGGAGTGACCTTAATTGAAAGATTTAACAGTGATAGTATTTAAAACAAATCCCAAAGATATAGTTGATAAATTGATTGTAAAAATTAGTAATTAATTGTAGATCACAAGTATTCACTATACTCAAAATCGACAATGAATCAAACTTTTCAACAATTAAAACCTATTTTTATACCAAATAAGAAATCAATTATTTTTCATGAAAATCTTAGTTAATTGATTCAAGCATACAAATTTAGTTATTTGACTCCCAAAAAATTTAAAGTATTTGATATACGTGACACAACAAATTAATAGATTTTAAAGAGGAAAAAGTTTATTAAAACATAAAAATCAACTAATAAGAAGAGTCATGCGTAAAAGAACATTGAATCAAGATATATATATTACGCTTTATTGAAAGAATTACCACTTAACTATAATAATTTAGTAATCCATAAGCAATGTTACAACAAAAACTAGGAAAAGAGACTAAGAAGGTGGATGACCCCCCATTATGGTTAACACAATATTTATAGGAGATTAGGTAAGTTTAAACCTAATACAAGTCAAAGACCAACTGGCCTTTCAAAAGGAAGCTTCCATCTAGACGCAAGTGGATCATCCGCAATTCTTCGTTAGTCACGTCCGGACGCACCAAACTCTTTGATTTTCTTTTCTTTTTTTTTTTTTTTTTTTATTTGGAATCCAATTTTCAGTAGCTTTCTCTCGTCCAAATGATCTTGAACTGTGTCTTAACGCACCAAATGGCTCTTTCCTAGGGAAGAATCACATTTTTCAAAATTAGGGTCTTTGTGTCGTCGTGTGTATTGCCTCCCTTAATGGAAAGACTCCCTTTATTTAATAAACGTACCTCTCTCAAATTTAGCATATTTTTCTAATAAAAATCAGTATAATTTAATTATTTTATAAGGAAAAGTAAAAACTCCAACAATATTTTTGAGTCAAACAACTTCCTATTCCATTATCAACTAAGGCCTAAATTTTTTGTTCGGTCCACCTATTGTATGGACCAACTTTAGGGCCCAGCAGTCCAATTTACCTAGCTTTTTTGGTCCACCCATTATATAGGCCCATTTTTATCCCAACTTTACCTCCTGCATTTTTTATTGCGAAATTTGGGGGCTTTGGATTCTTTAAATAATAGATAGGTATGTTAATTTACATGATATTTGATTTTTGTTTTAGGGTTTTAAAACAAGATTTACAAACTATACCGTTCATACTTTTGATTTTTTTTTTAAATAAAATTGTCATTTCTTGATACTATATTAAAAAGTTGGGTATTATGATTTTTTTTTTCATTGTGTAATACATTCAAAATTGATTGATGTGGTTTCTTTAGAATTGCTCATGTTACTGTGGGAGAAATTTTTAAAATTTATTAGTGAAGATGAGATGTGTTAACTGTCCTAAATCAACCATTAACAATGTGTTACCATTAGTTCATGACATTAACATCAATTTTTGAATTGTTTGGTTTTTTACTATCTATTTTTCGAAATTCGATGTTACTGTGCACAATATAATCTTGAGGATCGAACTGTTCATGTTACTATTACTTAATCAATGTGCTATATAATTAGATATTTAAATTTTTTGTTACTTTCTTCGTTGTTCAAGAAATTCGAAAACCATTGTTTCTAGAGTACATTTAAATTGTTCATGTTTCTGTGTAATAAATTAAAAATTGATTTCATATTTCCAATTTATGGAAGTGGTTGGGTACTGTGGATGTAACTGACAAAGTAATATTATTATGAAAAAATAAAATTAAAACCTTATTTAAAAAAAAAAAAAAACTCCGTTTAATGATGTTGCAATACGAACATCGATAAGTAACATTGAATTTCGGTAAAGAACAAAGAAAAAACGAAAATAATTAATTCTAATTCTAATACAACACTACCAATAACATGAAAAACAAAACTTAGAACCTAGTTTCAAAAAAAAAAAATTAAATAATTCCGGTAAATAAAATTGAAATGCAAATTTCGGTTAGTAACATCGAAATTCCGGCAAAATAACTTTCAATTTACGGTAATTTCAAAACAGCACCGTTAATCACGATATACAAAAAAAGCAAATTAAAATAAAAATACATCTGAAAATCAAGAACTAGCAGGTTGAACTGAAATCACATAAAAATTCAAACTCCCGTCACTACTGCTATCACCTTCGACACTCCTATAAAATAAAAATAAAGTATCGGTATGTTATGAAGAAGAAGAACACAACAGGTTTCCTGGAAAAATTCAAAAACATTCAAATTTTTACCTTTATTTAGCACAAAAAAATAATCAATTCTAAATCCAATAAAAAGCAAAAGTCTGTTATAGACACACGAATGACGTGCTTGATTCAGATTTTAAATTTGAATTGGAATTTTTAATGGAATCTTCTAATCCGAAATTAAATTAATAGACCACTAATTTTAACGTAATTGAAACATAATATTTTGATATATACAGTTTTCATAAAAAATTGATCAGTTTGTTACCATATATATCTCAAACATTTAACTTATGTCTTTCCATAATTGACCAAAGTTAATACCGTTAGGAGTATTTTTGAGATAAAAAAAATGGACTTAGGTCAGTATATATAATTTTAAATATGGACTTAACTCCCTATAAGTTTTCTTATCAAACTTATCTCCAAGCAAGTACATATAGGGGATTCACTTTCAATTTTTACTTTTTTATTTGCAGATTTGAATTGGATTGGATCAAATTTAAACCAATTTCAAGCTCGAAAGTAATCTAAACATGGAATAGATATTCAATATAACAGTTATATCACATTCAGGGTGGAATATAATTTAACTTTTTTTTTTTTTTTAATTTAACGATGAGAGATATTTGGACTAACTTACGCGCATTAGGGTATTTATGAGGGATAAATCTTTCATTGTCTAACCCTATAAAATTATCAAGATTCAAATTTAAAACGTCTGAATTTATAATTCGTCACTGTTACCACTTGAATTATCTCTTAGAGTTTCATATAATTTTACTATGAATACTAAAAAAATGAATAAAATGATCCCACTTCTTTCAATTGGAGTGATTTATTATATTACGTGGAACGATGATCACAAAATTTTATAATTTTCATATGTTCGCTTGTACATCTATTATTTAACGATTATATTACGTAACAATATTGATGTGATATAACCGTTGAATATTTTCTCTAAAAATACGCTATTAAATGTGACGGATACTTCGAAAGTGATAAGAAAAGTAAGTGGATCCGGATCATAGAATAATTAGACGTTCCACTTTGGAGTTGAAAATGGTATTAAAAAGCAGCCCGTTGTTATACTGATAATGACCAGAACCAGAATTTTGGAATCGACACTTCAAAGACCGAGCACTGCATCATCATAGCATAGGACAATGTATAGTTTTCCATGCAAATGATTACTTTATTTTTGCACTGTGTTAGGCTAACAAAAATAAAATAAAATAAAAATAGGAATTGAATGACGTGGTTGACATAATTAATTTTTAGTCTAACTTTTATTTTATTAGCAATTACGATGTGTAGTGCACCAGAAATAAATTTAAATAGTATTTTTTTATAAACATGAATTATATTTGTAATTAAATTAAATAATAAATTAGATGTCAAATAATTAATGAATTTTAATTATTGCTAAATATAGTTATTACTTTATTCTATATGTTTTAGTGCTTAATCTGTTATTTATTTAGAAATCTTTTTTATTTTATTAAATAAATTAATTAGATCATTTATAATAGTATTATATTATTGTATATCGAAAATAAATATAACATATATTTGACCGTGAAATTTAATCTAGTAATTATATGTATATAATAATTTAATATATATAAGACTTCACTTACAAAATTGTATGTAACTGTATTATTAATAAATAAGTTCAAAAAAATTTAAAAGTATCTATAAAAGTGTGCAAAATCAAGTGAAAATCAAATAAGAGTAAAAAATAAAATTAGATAAAAGTACGTAGATGTGTATAATTGACTTTATCATAATAATTAGAGATAAAATAAAAAATTAATTTTTTTTTTGCAGATACTGATATTTATAAATAGTATAGATATAAATTTAAAATTTAAGTTTCGTTCACAATATGAGTCACACGTCATTTAGCCGTATTTGAACTCAGGACCTCTATACTTATAACTCATCTTTGTTATCACTTGAATTATTCTTTAGAGTTCTGAACTTCCTCTTTGCCACTTCTAAATATGTCATATGGAGGAAAAAGTCTTTTCAAAATAGAAAAATTATATCACTGTGACATGTGCATCATATGTTGGAGTCAAAAACAAGTGTTTTGCTTACACATAAAACTATATATATCTAATCTATCTCTAAATCGTGTAATAACAAAAAAATTCGTGCATTGAGATGTGCTTTATAACAATGATCTATAAATATATAGGTAGCCGTGCATTAAACCGTGATCAACACTTCTGAAAAACCCATGTATATAACAAAGTGAACAGGACTTAAAGGGTCTTGAGACAGAGGCATCTTTGACTGTCAAGACCCTAGTTTTGGGTGGTGCTGGTGGTGGAATTTATGAACAGTGAAGTTAGGACAGGACACTGACACAAGAGCAACGTAGACTATGAAAGATATATGATTTGGGACTATCCCTCTCTAGCATCCTTTTTTCTTTTTCCAAATTGTCGGTATGTGATTACTTGTATATGGAAGAATTGCGCAGTAGGTTAGTTCGTCATCCCACTTTCTCTGTCGATGCATCATTGGCTCCAACATGTGATGACATGACTTGGATAAGTGAAAAGAATGGAACAAATGCATCCACTCTCTCATCTAATGTTACTATTACCTATTGCAGTTAATGGTCGTGCTTTGTCGAATTTGTTGAGGTGTGGAATGAATTTTTGTCAGAATTTTTTTAACTAAATACGTGTTTTTAATGTGTCGGAATTAAATCTTATAATGACTAAATATCCAAAAGTACTTGAATATATATATATACTAGTGTTATCTAGCATTTAAATAAAAGAGAGATCTTGAGACTCTCACGTGCGCAGAGGTGAGACTAGCGGAAAAGATACGAATATCAAAAATTTCCAACGACTAGTATTCCAACAACTATATTTTTTGAGTTATTATCCAATTAAATATAAAAGTAATTACAACCTATTAAACATATATATTATTTGTGTATATATATATATATATATATACATATATATATTTCAGTATGTATCTATACAATCTGATATCAACTATCTTCTTAATATATAAGTTTTTGAGCAATATTCAAAGGTGTGTGAAGTTTCTGCTTCATTCGATTGTGTAGATTTGAGTGAAACAACAGTCAATAAACTAGGTTGTTGTATCTTAGGGACGGCGCGTCACTGCCTTCTGTACTATGATTCTTTCATAAAAGGACGCAAATCGTCTTAGGAGAGCGACCTAGTCCGCGCCTCACCCTGTTACTCACTTTATTTGTATTCAATTTTTTCAACAATTTTATATTGGTTGGTGATGAAGGGGTTTTGAGTTATATAAGGGAACATGTCACTCCACTTATTAGGTGTGTCTTTTGGGCTGAAAATCCATGCTCAACAAGTGGTATCAGAATCATGGCCCACGCCACCATGTGGATTCGACTTCTTATGTCGAATGAGAGAATAGTGATGGTCATCCATTGTATCGTTTGAGAGGGATATTATTAAGGTGTCAAACGAGTCCTACATTGATTGGTGATGAAAGAATCTTATGTTATATAAGGGAGGGTCACTCCACCTATTAGGTGCGCCTTTTGGACTGAAAACTCATGCCCAACAAGAATTTATGTTTTTTTTAAGTCGTGTTATCTGAAAGTTTATTCAATTCATACTTGATTCATTTATAATTCTATATAGTTGGATTTATTTCGTACATAAGAAACATGTTTATCTAGGTTGTTGTGTGTTTAATTGATTTTGTATTTATCTATTAATTTGATTGGTTTAACGGGTATACTTGTTTATTATTATGCCTCACGAATATCTTAATCTCGGTGTGAATAATTTGCCTTTGATCGGACCAAGAAATAGATTAATTGAAGTGCCCGTAAACTGACTCAAACAATTAGTAAATTAGATCCAAAATACAACTATAAAAACTAATTAATTCAATATTTGAGACTTCTGTCATTATAGGAGAGTGTCATACCTACACTATTATCTAGCTTGCGAAGAAACTAATTTTCTTATAAAGAGAAATATAATTTTTTTCCTAAAAATTACAAAATAATATCAAATGGTATTTTTATTATTCGATGTTATCCATCACACACTTTAATCTATTAACATACATGTATTATGTGCAGATTTTTGAAACATGAAACATGATGTAGAACTTAATCATCAAATGGGGTAAAGTTGATTTTAGCAGATAATCTATATTTGCAGTAATCATTCCAAATCCACAGCATTTGGGTCATAAGTATTTTAGTCTATTCCTCAAAATTCCACTTGTCAAGAAATATCAGAGTCTTGCATTTTTTGATATCTAAGAACATCTCTTACAGTATTTTCTAGTTGAGGAGTAAATATTGGGTATAGCTGTTACACCATGACAACATTATTAACATGGTGGAACCTTCTAATACGAAAAGAATAAACAAAAAGGTAAAATAGGATTCACTTTCTACCATAGAGATAGTTATGTATGACATGGTTGGATGAGTATGAGTTTTAGCGGGATCCATTAACTAATTTTTTTACTATTAATTAATCGTTACACCACGTAACACTGCTGACATGGTACAATAATTACACTCAATATTTTTCCCTATTTGAGAGAGCGCATTTTTTTTTTGGGAATAGAGAGCATTTTTTTATAAAAATTTAAAATAGATGGTGAAAATTTTTAAAGGACTCCAATAGACTATAATAACAAAATAACCTTATAATAAATAGTATTGAATGAAGAAAGTATATGTCTTATTTTTTTTATTTATTAAAAAGAGAATAGAGAGTGAGTTAGACTTCTAAATGTAGATAAACAAATAAGACTCTATATTTTTGCTAGTCTAAAAAAAGAGCTTATTATTGGAATTCTATGAATTATATTTTCTTAAGTATATTTAATTATATCAATTCTATGATTTTCTTGAAAAATATTATTGAAATTTAATTTAGAGATCTAATTTGGTATAGTCATTGGATTAAAAGTAGGCTTCATCTAATCTTCAAATTCATAATTAATCCAAATTAGGTTCTCAAATTAGGTCCTTATCACATTACTCTATTTTTTGATCATATCAATTAGTACACGCTCATAACTAAGTGACTAACAATGAACACACGTCGGACATACTCAGATTAATTTAGACATATTGGGTTTATTTTAAATTTTTTGATCAATTTAACCATTTATTATTGATGTGCACTTTAAAACTGAGTTTAAGCCTAGTAGAGATTTGTATTTTGCTCACAAAATTTTAAAATAAAAAAATACTTGATATATTCTTTAGTATACATATATGTAATTTTGACATTAATTTTATTAGTAATTAATAATAAAGTCATACAAAACTATTAAAGTATAATTAATTACAATCAAGCTCATTTTTAATAAAAGAATACAATTAATCTTTTTTTTTTATTGTACACATGTATGCATAAAAATTTTGAGGATCATTCATTGCACAGATTAATTCGATAGTCGAATGAGGGATGAAACCTTCCTTGACATCATAAAATCATAGTTTAATCGGTGCACAGATGATGGCATACATCTTTTGTTTTTGCCATATTAATGATTCAGAAAAAAAAAAGACTGATTCAAAAGATTTTTATTAAAAAAAAAATTATTATTACCTTAATTAAATCTGATTTAGTGGTGAGCCATCTATTAAAAGTGGATGTGGCTTCTTCAAGTTGCAACTAAATCAATTTTGTTTGTCTTCTTCTACTAATAGATAAGCAATTGGATAAACTTTGGCATCTATCCCATGACAAATTTGAAGTCAGGCCAAGTTAATATATATTAGATAAAGTAAATCACTGAGCGGGGTAATTCAGCGGGATATCGTCTAAGTTGGAGATTCAATTATTGGAGTTCATATTAAAATTTGGTGATTGATCATTATACTAACCTAATTAAGCTTATTTTCGAGAGGAGTAACGATCATGGTTAAAAATCTTATGATCCCATCAGTAAAGACTTATCGGGTGGTCTTTGAACGATTTTCTTGTCCCCACCCTTTTTTAAAATTAAAAAAAAAAAAAAAAAAAGGATCCTGTAGTGTTGTAATTTACTCCCAAACTATGAGTCAACAATTGTTATAATATCAATTGCTTATTGTCTCTTCACCAATAAAACCCACTCAACAAATGCCGCAATATTGAAGCTGCATCTAATCAACAGACCTAAGAAAGAAACTTGCGCATAGATGTACTCAACTCCCACAATAAATTAAGGATGAGAATAAACTCTTTTTTTTTTTTTTGTTCAACGGTGAAAAGTTTGGAGCCAATATTTATACCGCATAAATTGCATTATGCTAAAAAACAGACTCATTTATTAGGCCAATTGATCAAGTTTTTAGATCTAAACAGTATTACTTTCATATTAAACCTATACTTGGTGTGTTGTTTCAGCCTCCAATCAACCCACAGGCACTATATATATTGTGAAAAGTATCCTCAGCCTCCCCCACCTGCAAGTCTCATTACCACCTCCTTATATAATCTCTCTCTCTCTCTCTCTCTCTCAAGTTAGCAAAACTGATTGTGGTATGCTGTATTGATACCTCATGCTTTGGGAATTAGTTCATGGATGAGATTAGGTGGAAGGCAGAGGAAGTGAGATGGAAAATAGTGGAGATGGGTCTTCTTCTCGGCCGGCCATAGGATTCCCTCTAGGCCTAGCTCTTCTGCTTCTCTTGTTATTATGCATGAGTGGCTTCTTCTGTTGCTGCTACTACTGGGATAAGCTCAGAAGCTGCCTTCAATCCTCCTCTCATGACTACACCAACGACACCCCACCACATGCTGCTCTTTCACCCCCTCAACCCATCAATGTCTCTCTCTCTCTCTCTATCTATCTGATGATTCTTTTTTGTTTTTGCTATTATTTCATTCTGGTAGATTTATGCTTTCCAATCTGCTGCTTTAATTGATTTCTCTCTCTCTCCTCCCCTAAATTAATTGTTTCTTGCCATTAATTCATTCCGGTAGGACGGTGTTATCACTCATTAACAGGAATAATAAATAATATTACAATAAGTGATTAGTTTAGTTTTAGAAACGGATACCAAGTTTAGCAAATACTGTTAGGAGAAAATGGACATTTTATATTTTTTATAGTATGAATTGTTCCAAAATTAGATAATTTTATATTAACATAAATATTGATACGAACAATCGAAATAACATAAATTGAAATGGTACAATTTCAATGTGACATAATTCGGAATGACACAGAGCTAGATTGACACCCTTTAAGCGGCATATATGCTTTAAGTGACAGCTGATATTTACCCAAAAAAAAAAAAAAAAAGTTAGTTACGACGCAGGAATGTTACTTTTCGTTATTTTGTCTTTAATCAACGATTACAAATCATTCAAATCAAAATCAACTCTCTCTGAATCAATTCTCTATTGGGTTGTAGGGCCTTATATGTGTTGGTTTTATTTTACAGAAAGAAGAGAAAAAGAATGAAGAAAGCTTAACAGTATTGATGCCAGGAGATGAAATCCCCAGGTTCGTGGCATTGCCTGCTCCTCGTGGGCCTCCAAAATTGGAAAAGATCTCAGTGGCTTTGCACATGCAAGTTTGAATTAGCACTGCTTTCACCATTTTCTGCAGAGTATATAGAGGCCGGTGTATACTTTTTTTTTTTTTTTCCGTATTTAGACTTGCTCCGATTATTTTCTTGATTTCAACGACTATCATCTTAGTTTGAACAAAATTAGAGTATGTTCATGATGAGCAAGGGAGACTAGCCTTTAAAGAATGTGAGAGATAGTGTATACTTTGGAAACTAAATTACAATCCATTTTTCATAAGCATGCTTGGGAATCTCATGAAATCCATTCAATTGCAAGTGAGCTAATAATCTTAATCCCAATCAATGGGGTCTAACAAAGACAAACCGGGTAATTAGCTAATATTTATTATTATTATATGCACAAAGTGACTTGTTTTTATATTTAAATTTATTATCTTAACTTTTTCTGGGCAAACTCTGACTGTTCGACTCATTGCCTTTTTCATATAGTGAAAATATAAATTCTAAGTAGGTCAAAAAATTATGAGCTAGACTTTGGTGTATAATTTGCCAAATAAAATAATTAATAAGCAATTATAAAATGGATGAATAATATTTTGCACCCTAAAAGAATCTCAAATTCTCAATTTTTATCATAAAAGATTAAAATTCTCACATTGCACCTTTTTTTTTTTTAATACTTTTCCTCTGCCGAGACATGAACCACATTGCACCTTCAATGAAATTAAAAGGTAGCAATATAGTCCAAACCAAATATGTGTTTTCTTGTCACAATTTTTTTGTTGTATGTGTTATATTATCCTGATAGCAATAATCTCGTATCTGCAAACACTCTATAATATTAAAAATTAAACATTAATCATGTAATAGTTATATTTTAAATAATAATTAATTTTTACTTTTATATTTTTAAATTATATAATTTGAAATTAAAGTAAACTAAGATAAAATAAGACAGAGATAACGGAGAGAAAAGAGATAGATAGGTGTGAATTAATGAAAAAGCTATGCTTACTAATTTTTTTAATCAAATATTTTATCCCAAATGATATGGCACAATCTTCACCATTGAATATTAATTGGACCCACTTATCTAATGGTGAGAAACTATGCCAAATTATTTGGGGCGGAGATTTGATAAGGATAACATTAACCATAGATAAATGGAGTGATTTTGGCATCGGAGAATATGCTGGTTGACTTATTTACCATTGAGCACTGTGCAGAGAAGATTTTGGGCTCAAAATATGTTTAGCCCAAGTTCATTTATCAGAAGGCCTAATGACCCAAATTCACTAATCCATTGACTTCGTGTTGCCCAGCAACAAAATGTGGGCTAAAATCTTTATAGCCCAAGTTTATAAAACTTGGCGTACGAAGGCCCAATGACCAAATTCTCCAATCCATTGACTCGGTGCTGCCCAACCACAAAATTCATTTTGACCTTGTCAATTTTTATTTTTTATTTTTTGATCACGGACCTGGTCAAATTTAGTGGGGGGGAAGTTTGTGTGACTGTGATGGGTAGGCCCACGTAGCAGTAATTGTAAAATAATTATTTGGGCTTGACCAAATGTCACACGTGGGTGGGGGCTTCAGTCCTAGGATGGGGGCCCAATCACAGTAGTCATTGTCTCTGCCCCCATATTCCTGGAGCTAGTCAAACCATTTGCAGGGCCCTTTTAATTTCAAAGTTTTTAGAAAAATTGAGTTGTTTTCTTTTGATGCCACTAGTCAATGAAAAGGAAATGATAAAAGTCTTTCAAAATGAATAATATTTTTATTTAAAAATATTTTAATAATATCATAGACGTACCTTATTTTATGTTGTGTATTTAGAAATTAATTTTTTTTAACTGATTTAGAGGTATAATTTGAAAGAGGGGGGTATTAGCAATTTTATACACCCATGTAAACATACATTAGACTTCCAAAAAACCATAAAGAATTAAATATATTTTTAAAGCTAAACTTTAACCAAAATTTTCGCTTTGGTGGTGGTTTGTGTTTTGCTTTTTGGTCAATTTCTCACTCTACCTTTGGTGTAATTTTATGGTATTGAAAAAAAAAATTGGTACCGTATCTAAAATTTTTATTTTTTTAAATTTAAGGGTTATTTGATAACATCACTTAATGTATAAATTGAATATTTTTAAACACTTAATGAATTAAATATGTTTGGTAACATAAAATTCATAACACTTAATATTTTAAGCATTACTTAAAAATTGGATAAAATTTTAAGTAAAAATTCACTTATTTATTAATTAATACTGAAAATGTTAGTCAATAAATTTTTTATACCAAACAAATATACTCTCAATTTAGTTTTTCAATTGGTCAGCAATTGCCCATTGTGAGTGGTTTGTGGGTTCCATTGATAAAACAAATCTATTTACACTTTTAATTTTTCAATACACCACCACCACCACTGTACTTAAGGAGAAAGGCAAAATTAAGATACTACTAATTTTTAGACTTGAATTATTTATATTTGTTAAACAGTTTAATTCAATTAAATACTTAAATTTCATTTGATACCAAAGATTCTACGAATTAAAAAATTTAACATTCAACGCTTAAAAATCATCCAAGTTACATTTTTATCTTTCAGTTTTATTAAACACCATCTAAGTTACATATTTAAAAGTTATACTTTGTGTGAAGTAAATAATAATAATCGATCAGTTACAACTTCGCTTTTAAAATGTTTAACTTGAATCTTTAAAAATTATGACTTTATCTTTATAAGTTGAAACTTCCATGATTGATCATGATATTTTATGATCAATCATGTATTTTTCAATTGCAACTTTTACCTCAAAAAAATTATAAATTTCACTGCAGTACCAGCTTTGTCACCTAGTCTTCATCCTAATTTGGACAGTCTCAAAAAATTATGACACTTGCCATTTTTCGTGATGCCATATAATAGTTTCCTCCAAGTTTTTTTTAAAAAGTTATTCATTGAATTAGATTGAAACTTGCCCTATCATTGTAAAATTACATCTTAAAAGTCGGTTTTACCCTCTATTATAGTAGTAAAGTCTCACTTTTTTATAGGAGTAGATGCTTACTAAGGTAAGACACTCTTTATACTTCATTCCTAACCTAACTAATGAATGTTGGGTTGGAATTTTCTGCCTTGTAATTAAAAAGGGAGTTGGGTAAAACAAACTCTCCTTGGTCAGAAAGGGTGAAATAAGTTAAAAAAACAATTGATCTTCTAATACAGCTTTGAATTTGTCTGAAAGACGAAATTTAGAAAGGTGCTTCGTTGGATTTCCGATAAGAAGGAAAACATTGACCCAAAAATAAAACTGCTTTACACTAACATGGTTCAATGTGGCCTACCAGCTAGAACCAACAAAAGAAGATAGCCTACAAACAAAAAGAAGGGGTTCAGTGATTCACGTAAGGGGACATTTTGCCCTACCAATATCCCCTAATATCTGGGCTTTGAAGAAAGTATCAAATCCCCATATGCTTTGCCTTACTGCTAGATAGGGGACATCAATCTTTTGTATCATCTGTTCATCCATTTGACAAACATTTAGTATGTATATATGGGTGTTAATCGAGTCGAACTTTTCGAATTTAGTTATGCTTAAGTTTGTGTTATTTAAAGATTATTCAAACTTGACTCGGCCTTACCTACCAAGTTCAAAATATTGTTCAAGTCCGGCACATACCAAATTCAAGTCAAGCTCGAACTAAAACAAGCCATTAATCTATAAATTTTAAATACCCAATCAAAAAATATAAAAATACACACAAATTTGAGCATAAAATACTTCTAAATCACAACAAAAACATACAAACTTAAATTTATATGTTTAACATACGAATTTAAAATTTTTGCTAATTTTATTGAAATAACCTTAAGATATGTAATAGTTTATATGTATACTATGTACAAAAAGTAAAATGAGCCAGTTCATGAATAGGTTGGACTCGGCTCGGCTGGAATACTAAATGAGCTTAAATATTTGTTCAAATTCGACTCATTTTATAAAAAGATAAAGTCAAAGTTGAACTAAAATCAACCCAATCTTGCACGCGAACTGATCAGATCGTTTAACAGTCCTAAGTATGCGTTTATCATCTGCATTGTTATGAATAGTAGTGAATCGGGCAGCATCATAATAACAGGCAGAACTGCAAATTTTTTGGAGGAGATGCTATCCACATATAAATTTTTACACATTTTGTTGATAATTTTCATACTTTAGAAATGAACAAAAGTTTTCCACTAATTTGCTTCATGTTTTATATTACGGGTGTTAAAAAATAGTACGACCTGTTAACATAACAAGAAATTAAAATGTTCGATTCTTCTTTAAGTCACTCATTTCGCAAATGAATAGATCTGACACAACACGATAGATAAATAAATCGGATATGGGTGAAAGTAATTAAAATAAATATATGATACAACTCGTTTAGATATGTCGGTTATATACGATTCATATATGACATAAACTTGACATGACATTATTTATTAGACTTGAATTAATAATAAATGAATTAGATATAAAGAAAGTGTTTGCGATACACCTACCACCAACTTCTCCTGCTCTTTTTAACAAAACCTCTTCCCATAAGACCCATCTTCTATCCTTATTAATGATAGTGCTTGGGTAATTAATAGGTGAGTAAATTATACTTTATTCTCTAAACTACTATCTTTATTTTATTTTATATTCTCAACATAAAATTTCTTATATTATACCTTAAAGTATTAATTTTATTTCATATTATTTCAATAGAAACGACAAACTTAAAAATTTGTCAAATGAGGGATGAAAACCCCAAATGGTTGCTCGGAAGAAAAAAATGACAGGTCATATGAAGAAAATTTAGAAGTTAGAAAATGCAAAGTCATGGATTAATATTTTTCTTAACTTTTGACCTGCACATGTGCAATCTGCTATTGCTTATTGGCAGTACATGCCACTCGTATGTACAATTACTATTAAAAAATTAACAGTTGTTATCTATTGGAGTAATATAAAACAAAATCAATACTTTATGATACAATATAAAAAAATTTATAGTTAAGAGTACAAAGTAAAATAAAGGCAATAGTTCAAGGGAGTAAAAGTATAATTTACTCTTAATAGGTAGAATTCAATCTCTGTCCATACAATTACGCTTCACTGCTCTTGTGTTTTGAAGGGAAAAGGAAAAGTATAAGAAAATCTAAGGGGGGAAAAAAACTACAAATTAATCTCTGTTTATAAATCTCTTCTCCTTCACGACTCCTTTATAAATATCCATTTGTTTAATAATGTCATATAACCCCTTAAAATAACAACATAATGAAATAAACTACCCAAATTAAGTTTACCTAATTCAATTATAATAAGAACCCTAAACAATTGGAGTGTGCAAGTATAAGAAAAAAAAATAAGAGCCAAATTTGTAAAGTCAAATAAGAATATTTTAGTAATATAATTATAAACTAACACATGGGTATTTAAGTAATAATATAATGAAATGTTTGTAGGATTCAACTCATGAGGTTTAACAGTAATGTTATGTTTATCAAATTTTTTACTAATTTTTTATTTTAAATAATGTGATATAATTTTTATTATTAAATATTAATGGGACTCACTTATTTGATGACAAAATCTATGTCATATCACTTAAGATAAAAAACTTGGTAAAAATGTTTGTAAGCGTAGCATTGTTGGAGATTTAATAGTCTAGAATGATTAAGTGATATTACACTGTAATTAATTAGTTTTTAGTAATTAATCCCAAATTAAATGAACTGCAAAACTTAACTGAGTTGAAGAAGGAGCTATGATGATGACATGTGAATGACGTTGGCGAGAGGAATCCCATTGGTATGTTTTTTTTAATCCAAAAAAAAAAGTTGGTACTGTACCGAAATGTATTATTGTCATTAATTTTATTTTAAATAATTTAAAATTAATGATTAAAAATTAATAAATTATATGTGTGAAAAATTTTTAGTGAATAAAAAATGAAGATACAGTACCAATAAATATATATTTGTAAAATCTGTACAGATATTCCAACAGTGGAGATCTGGAGTGATTATAGATATTCGGAATTAACTTTCACCGCAATAAGTCCAAAGTAATCGAGTCTAGAATTATAAGTTATCAAGGAAAAAAATGGTAATGTTATGCTGATCAAATTATTTATAAATTTTGCAGTCCAAATCAATGTAGGTGGTTGGATCAATGAGATTTACTAACTTCCACCAAATACCGATGTATAAAATTTTGACAAATTATTTTAAATATGATATATGATAAACAAATTTATGAAACATAGTTTTATTCAAGAAAAAAAAACACTTATACTTCGTTTGGTATGATAAAAAGTTAGAAACATAGAAAGTTGGATAAATAGATAGATAGATAGATAGAAAACATCATACTTGATAAGGAAAAAAAAATATAAAAGGATGGAAAAGTGAATGGATGAGCTTTCCTTCCAACTTACCAAAATCAACCTCTCTAAAATTGGAAGAAAAATTGGTGAAAAGTTAATTATTTGTGTTGAAATGTATCTTATTTGTCTATATATTATTTCATATATATACATATATTATGTATACATTAATTTCATATATAAATACAATGATAAAATATGTATTTATATATATATATATATATATATTTAAAAAAAAATTATAACTACAAATTTTAAAAAATAAAAATAAATAAAAAATATTTTTTCCATCTTACCAAACACAAAAAAAATAAATTAAATTAATTAATCATTTTTACTTTTCATCCATCCTACGAAAGTTTATCATTTTTACTTTCCTTTCTTAATGCTCCGTTTGGCAGGAAGATGAAAAATAAGAAGAATGGAAAGTATAAAAAATGGAAAGTATAAAAAATGGAAAGTATGAGGGTTGAAAAGTAAGAAAAATGAAAAATAAGATAGATACACTTTATATCTTATAAAAAAAAAAAGTAGGAATGATACACTTTCATTCATTTGTGTTTGATAAGATGGATGAAAAGTAAAAATAATTAATTTTTTTGCGTTTCATAGTGAGGTTTAGAAGGATAAAAATAATATACATACATAATTTACCATTTTATCCTTATATAAGATTAGTTATATATTATATATCATATTACTATGGTATATTCGAAATGTGTTTTAACAACACAAATTACATAACAATGCATCTATTTTTTATTTGATTTTTAAATAAAAAATAAATACACTAATATACAAACACACATAGTGTTAACACATAATATAATTACAATAATTGGTATATGAGTTTGAGTTTAGATATTTAATGTAAATAAGTAATTAGTTAAAGGTTAAAAAAATAAATAATATATTTTTATCCAATGTGAGTACTATTTTTCATCATTTTTTGCTCAATTTTAGAGGGATTGATTTTTGTGAGTGGAAAGAAAAATCCATCCATTTATTTTTTCATCATTCTAATTTTTTCTCCTTACCAAATAGGATGTTTTATCTATCTCTTTAACTTTTCATTCATCCATTTTTTCATTGTATCAACAGAGCATAAATGATAGAAAATATATTCATCATACTTTCAATATCTCGTACTTTTTATCATTTCTAGGAAACTGAGCATCAAGCAGAAGGGTGTCAATTAGTCATTGTTATTCATGTCGTGTTCATGCCAAAACTCACGAAAAAAAATCTATCTATTGTGTTTTAAGTATTAAATATTTGTTTAGACTATTTATGATGCGTATTTAATAATCGTGTCAATTTTATAATCATTCTTATCGAATTTGTATGGGGTTTATATCAACGGGTAAGAATTGATGGAGACGATAATAGGACTCATGAATCGAATTCGAATTGTTACAAAATTTAAATATAAACTATAAAAATAAAATTCGAAAATTTATTAAATTCAAATTCAAATAATTCAATCTTTGATTCAAATTCAATCCATTTACGAGCATAACTGAGACTCGATGACTCCGAATAGGAAATGAGCGGCTTACACGTATGATGATGGTCTGTCATCCATGTTTAAGAACCAAGCGTGCCGGTTAATGATGACTTAGTAAGTCTCCGGTTCCCTTTATGAAAATATCTTCCACCTCCGCCACAACTTGATATTTTAGCGCGTGAACTCGCTTTCTTAAAAAACCAATCTGTACCGTTCATCAAAAGTGGGTTCCTACCCTCATCAATTCCTTTTCCGCACGATCCACAGAAAAACAACGCTCATCCTCAGCGCGCGTGGTCAAAGCCAACTCACTCCTCGTTCGTGGGTAGGGAAGGAGGTTATATGTCACGGTCTTAACCCGGCAATGCAATTCAAAAGGCCGCTTTCTTGTCCCCCCACCCAACCACATCATATCGCTTCCCCTCATGTCCCTCCCTTTACTTGCCTACACTTATTAGTGCTTCCGTCGTGACTCTTACTCTATCATATCTTATTAGTGCTTCCGTCGTGACTCTCACTCTATCATCTTTTTTAAGACGTTAAAGGAGCCGAATTTTGTGAATTTGATTTTTAATTTAGTGAGTTTATTTTTTAAATTAACCTAATAAATTATTAAGTTTGTCTCGTGTACAACTCAAGTTTAAATCAAACCGAATATTTCAATTTAACTATATTGTATATAAATAAGTCGAATTTTGTAAGTTTAAGTTAGGTCTTTTTTAAATGAGTTTAAAAAATTGTTCAAGTTTAACTCTTTTAGATTACGAGTCTAACTCGAACTGAGTTTTATTTGAATTAAGTTGGAACCGAATTCAAGTAGGTCATCTCAATTAATACCCCTACTCCTATGCTTACCCTTTATGCCTCCAAATTGTTCGTATGATTTTTTTAAATCATATAAAATGAATAATTTATCTAATATTATAGTTATTAAATTAAGTTCTTAATTTATAAAATATAATATCAATTAAATTTGATCTAATTTTTATATATGTTAATTTAATATTATAATGAATGCAATAAAAAAACGATGACTTTTTTAATTCATTTTTTTAATATATGAAGTGAGATTTTCCATGTCAATAGTAAATTCAACTATATCTTTACTCCTTTTAGTAATGGTTATTCGTTATTCCCCAAACAACTTGATGAATAGGGAACCAAGCAATCATTTACCATACTTTATATTTGAAACTAAAAATATCTGGTAATCCACAATAAAAAATCTTTTTAATTCACCCTAAATATGATTTTTTTTTCAAAAATACCATTTATTTGCACGATTCTCAATGCCAAACAAATTCAACAAATACACTCTCGCATCAATTCATATATAATTTTATCTTTTCTCTTTCTTATTTTATCTCTGTTTATTTTAATTTTAAATTATGTAATTAAAAAATTACTATTTAAAATATAAATTTCGCACGATCAAAGTTCGATTTTTTCATATGAAAAATATTGTGTCCACCAAAAATTTTTACCAAATTAAATCTATATTCACTATATTCGTGCAAAATTGACAAATCATGCTAACAATCCTCAATCATGTTAACTACCATCTCCTCTTACATATGCTCACTATATATATTGCTTAGCAAAATTCAAATGAAAAACACAATGTATTGCACGACAAAGTACCTTCTCAAGGGTATCAAAACACTATCCTTTTCAAGGAAATATATATTGATTCTGATCCCCTTTTTGACCCTGGTGATTTGAAAGAGTGGACCCTACTGTTGTGGCCTTCAGCATCTGGACAGCCATTGGGTAGGACCCATGTTGTCTTCATGCATGTGAGTGGAGGGGTATTTCTGACTTCAAATTTTGATTTACATGTAACGTGGGATGGGAAAAACTGAATCTTCCTGAAAAAAAAAAAAGGAGAGCAGAGAGTAATGACTAATGAGTGAGTGGTTGAAATTTTGTTAGAATGGGCTAAGCAAGAGCTGTTCTTCCTTGTCTCCTATGATTACTTTGCTGCTCACTTCCTCGGCTGGTTCCAAGTAAGTGGTTTAGTCTCGTGTTTGATATTTCCTACACTCGCAATGGTCGATCAACTTTAGAATATATTCTTGAATTAGTTCAAGTTATAACCGTCAATTTTAAAATTTAAAGAAATAATCGAAATAAATCTAGATATTATATACTAAAAACAAATACATACTTGTGTGCATCAAATTGGTGAAGGTGTTGTGATTGAATAATTTTATGTATACTAAAAGTATGCACCAAATCATTGTTAGCCTTTCCACTATCATCCAACGATCGACAATGATTTGGTGCATACTTTAGGTGTACAAATTTGATACACATAGCATTATTGGTTGTCACTAGGGTCAAAGGTGTTTGACGAATAATTTGTACCATTTGGTTTAATCATCGAACAAGATTAACACGTAAACTCATATATCTTTAATTCGAATTTGACTGATCCCATAAAATTTAGATTTACTGGATATATATATAGGTATGACTAATTGTATGTATCTTGTGATCGTTTATAAAAAAAGACAAGCAATTAGGATGATGATCAGGAGAAGGAAAATAAAGGAAACAAAGGTGTCCGATGGACATGTGAAAGATTGGGTGAATCACTGCTCAGAAAGCTTAGGATATCTTGTGGGTTTATCCTACATGATTCGGGAAAGCGACAATGGAGGGCCTGGGCCATGCCTAATTTTAGATTGATTGGATGCTGCATAAATGGATAAATTCGGGCAACATGAACCTGTCCTGTTAGGGGTAGTTCTGTCCCGTCAAGTCCTCATCATGTACAAATCCAACTCATTTGTGTGCGCCTAGGATGGGTTATTTGGGTATAGATTTAACAATTGTTTAGGGATGACTTTTTAAGATTTTGAAGAATAGGAGTTACCAACTAGTATAATTTTAGAATATTTTATGAGAACAATTGTAAAATTAAAAAATATTATATGTCTGAACCAATTTATGAGTATCTCGATTAATTTTTTTTTCAATCCAGTCAAAAAGACTATTCACACCGAAATTAAAATATTTATGAAGGGCAAATCTCTTGTGGTTTGACCTTAATGAGTTATCACGATTTGCATTCAGGACGTCTGAATTTACAACTCGTCCCTACTATCACTATTCCTTAAAATTCAAAACTATAAAATTTTTCGGGAGGTGATGTCACCTTCCCTAGATCCATCATTGATCGTAGTCGAATTGATTATTATGACTAAATACATTATAGACATTAAAGTAAGTGAAAATATTGTTGTAGTTCCCCATGAATTTGATCCAAGTTTTAAAATGTATGGCTAATTAAATCTAAAATGAGTTAGCATTATTGAATGAGTGAGTTTCGTCAATATTTATAAATTTTTCATGAATACTCTAATTCCGACATGAATAATCTATGTTTTGGCTAGATCAAAGAGAGAGAGGAGATTAGTCGAGATAAAAAAATCACTTTTTTTTTCTCATTCATTTTTTTCTCTATTAAGGCTATTACAAAACTCATTCACTTTTTTCTCTAGTTTCTTTTGTTTTTTGTTCTGTTTTGTCGGAATTACACATCGGAGAGATGGGCAAATGCTTCATTTGAATAATAAAATATAAGTTTGAGGTCGAAAATTAATTTCTTTAAAATATAGATAGGTTATGTATCATTTACTTTCAAAAAATGTGTTATAAGTGGAAGTCCAATAAACTCGACACAACTTGGCTGTCTGATTACTTATTTATTTATTTAATTTCTTAGTGTTATTCATTTAAGAAAAAAGAAAGCAAAAAATGATGGCATTGTACATGTTAGAATTGGTGCTTATACTTTGTTGCTACGTTACAGCCATTATTCCTAACTGATGTGTTTGTGCCGTGTTGAATGATATTCTTATAGTTTCAGTTTTGAGGCAAAGTATGCGTGACATACTACTTTATCGCCCACGTAATTGCATCAGACATCTATTATCATTTTAACATTGAATCTGTTTGGAAATGACCGAAAACTTTAGTTTTTTTGGATGATTTAAAGAAAAAGAAGTCTAGTGTGTTTGAATTTGGGCTTATTGAGTGAATTTTTTATCAATTTTTATGATAAAAACAACTTTTATCAACACCAAAAATAAACTGAAAAATGATATTTATCCAAGGACTTTTAAGGAAAAATCATTTTTTTTAGAAACTCTCCCAATGATTTCAAGAGTTTTTTTAATTCTGATTTTTCATTTCATCTTTTAACGCCCAAAAAAATTAATTTCAAATGAACCAAATCTTTAAGGGTATTGATATAGAGTTTTCGAATTTGAGTATGCTCAGCATAATCAAGTACTAGTGATCTTATTTGGATTTTGCCCATTACGATATCTACCCAATTAAAAAACTCAAAAACGTCTCAAGAATCAATTAACTTAGTACTATTTATGACAATAAGATGAGAAGGATGTTACTTCACGAGAAAAAACAAAAAGATATGGTGGGGGTGTTGGTGTTTGATTAACTCTTACTTAGTCGTAATGAATTCGAGTGACAAAATATCTCTAATTACATAGGATAAGACTGCTACTCTTTTGATATTACAATCACATGCTTATCCTCGTACTTTAAACTTTATGAGGGTTTGAATTCCTTTTGAACAATAAATAAAATTGTTGCCTCCACTCAACTATCTAATCAATTCACTGGTCATTAGCATCTTATCTTCCCACAAGTTGATCCAATAATTAGGCTGTGTTATTTGGGTTTAGATTCAACTCAGTTCGGATAAGATTCGATTCGAGTTCGTTTCGTGTTTTAAAGCGAACTAAATTTGACATTTTTTTTAAACGAGTCGAACTTGAATAGTTTAGATTATTAATCCTATCCACAAGAATGGACAATTCTAAATAACTTTGAAACAAATTTTTTGTTTTTAACTAATAGAAGTATAGAAGTTCAAAAAAACAAAAAAAAATAATTATAGATGCGAGGTTAATGATTGACTTAATAACTATGGCTCCGCAATTAAATATTAAAATTATGGATTCGATCCTAATCGTCCACCTTTTTATAATAATTAATAATGTCTAAAAAAAATACAAACGTAAGTAAAAAGAAAATTGTTTTTTTTTTCTTTTTTCCCTTGCAAGCTTATGTAGAAGTGGTTATTGTATTTTAAATGAGAAATGTTACAATGATCAAATTTTGAGATCAAATTTAGAGTCTAAATAATATGGTAGTTGATTTAGGATTCTTTCATTGATGTCATGTCATTTGAGTCCCAATAAAAATTCAAAATAATCAATTACCTTTGACTTTAAATTTAATCTTAAAATTTGATTAATATAGTATTACTCATTTTAAATAAGAATTGAGTTTCACATCGGAGAGCAAATAAGCTTTTGTAGCTTTTTGCCAAATGGAGGGTCCTTAGCCTTCTCTCTCTCTCTCTGAAATTTTCACTGCAAATCAAAACGCTTACTTCGTCGTCGTCGTCGTCATCGTCATCGTCTTCGCTCTCTTTATCTCTCGTAATCAAAACTGATTCAGTGGTTTCTTCAGGTTTAGTCTCTTACTCTGAGGTTCATTTTCGAAAAAAACTTCTCTCTGCATGTTTGTCCGTGTTCATGCTGTGTTTTCTTTGATGTTTTGTAGTCTGGTGATTTATTATTGTAGGCTTTTGGATTCAGCTATTCTAGCTCGGTGTTTAATTTCTTCAATTTTTTTTGTTTATCTCCTTGTTATTTGAATGCATTTCTAGTTGTTTCTTGAAATTTGTTCTAATATGTGCATATTTTAGAGATCTAAATCTCCTAAGTAGACCGTATATATTCTATGCATGTCTGTTTCTTAGTTTTTGCTTGTTATATGTATCTATTTGAATATTTCTAGTGTATTTGGTTGGAAAATGTTGAGTCAGAGTCTTTCACTTGATCATTGAGTTAAGACATCTAATTTTTGGAGGTATACATTAGAAGTTTGGTCCCTAGCTCCATGTTCAAGCGATTATGTGCTCAAACTGTGATATATGTTATTTGATAATTGATAGTTTGATGTGGATCTCCATGTGGTGATTATTGTTTTTTTCTTTATGAAAAATTTTGGAAAAAATGGCTGGGTAATTTCTTTGGCAATTTTCAGTTCCTTAATAGTTGCAAGGGCAAAGGATTTGGCTTACTCTGTCTAACTTTATCCATAAATTTTACCGCCTGTGAACTGAAAGATTTTGGCAAGGTTAAATACTTGGTGGTGTTCTATGCTACTTTTGCAATATTTTCAGAGTTTGGATTTGTGTACTCTAAAACTATTGTATTTTTGGACTGTTTTACGATGGAAGAAATGTTATTTTTTAAAATGGGAATTCCCAGATCATCATTTGAAAGAAATTCATTGGATGGTTTGCTAAAAACTGTGGCCAGCTCTTGTTCAATGTGTTGGCTCTCTCTTTTTGGCCTTCATTAAAAGGAATCTGGTTTTTATTTTGTTGTTTTTGTTTTTGGCTATTTGCTTGAATCTTCAGATTGAAAGGTCCTTATTTTATTTCAATTTCCCTAAATTAAGCAGGTTTGGGAAAAGACAAAAGAGAGTTTTGATTTGGAATGGTTATGTCTCCTCCACTGCTTGGTGTTGGGGAGGAAGAAGGCCAGAGCAATGTGACTTTTTTGGCTTCTTCGGCTTCCTTGGACAGTATATGTCGTAACAGCCCAGAACTGAAAGAGCGGAACTACATGGGGTTGTCTGATTGTTCTTCTGTGGACAGCTCGACAATCTCCACCACATCAGGAGACAATAACAGCTGTCTGAATTTGGAGGCCACCGAACTGAGGCTTGGGCTTCCTGGATCCCAGTCTCCTGAGAGGGATTCGGAGCTTTCCTTGCTAGGCTTGGCAAAACTTGATGAGAAGTCACTCTTTCCTTTACATCCTTCAAAGGAAGGTAATTACTTCTTGTCGCAAAAGGCAGTTGTCTCAGGCAACAAAAGGGGCTTCTCAGATGTTATGGATGGATTCTCAGAGGTGAAAAGCTCATGCTTAATGATGAAGTTGAATGATTTCTTCTAATAAGTCTGATTCAGAATCTGTTTAATTTGTTACAGCGTTCATTTCTTGTCAGTTCGGAAGTAAATGTGATGCTCTCACCCAGGGCTTCTCTAAACTCTAGTGTGAAATCAGGTTCCGTGAAAGAAAACCCTGGAACTCAACCAGGTAAACTGAAAGAGATGATTCCCCAAAACACAGCTCAGGAGAGATCTCGCCCTGCGAATGAGACCAGTACAAACTGTGTCGGAGCTGAAAATAACAACAGCAGTGCACCTGCTACAAAGTAAGTGCAGATGACTTAAAAGTGGGGCATGTTGAGAACGTTTGCAGTTAATGTTGAGGATTCTTTCTGATCTTCCATTCATGGCAGGTCACAGGTTGTGGGTTGGCCACCCATTAGATCGTTTAGGAAGAATAAACTGACTTCTAGTCCAAAGAACACCGAGGAAGTTGATGGAAAAGCAGGACCTGGCGCATTGTTTATCAAGGTCAGCATGGATGGTGCTCCTTATCTAAGAAAAGTGGACTTGAGAGCTTACTCCGCATATCAGGAGCTCTCTTCTTCCCTTGAGAAGATGTTTAGCTGCTTTACCATAGGTAACCTGTTTTAAGTTTCAATTGGTACAACAATCATAGCAAACAATTCAAGCATTGTGTAATGAACATTGAACTTGTCTTTTGCATGTCAAAGATGGTTTTTGTTACGGCTATTTTGGTATGATGTCAGGTCAGTATGGGTCTCATGGAGCTCCAGGCAGGGAGATGCTGAGTGAGAGCAAGCTGAAGGATTTGCTCCATGGATCTGAGTATGTCCTTACTTATGAGGATAAAGATGGTGACTGGATGCTTGTTGGTGATGTTCCTTGGGAGTAAGCTCTGATCCTCTACGTTTGTTGTGTTGATTTTTCTATCCTTTTGATGTCATTTATTTTTTAATGATAGATTAGCTCTATAAACAAGAAGTTACAATTTCTGTTCTTCTAGGATGATTTTGATATGTGACAGTGCATAAAACAAATGAGATGAATACAGCAGAGTGGGTAGTTTTGGAGTGCTGCCTGATGGTTACTACGAGTGTTTCTTTTAGGAAGCAGCCAGTTAGGGGGCCAATAGGAGCACTGATTTTGTTCTTGGGGAATGTAAGATTGGAGTGCATGAATGTTTATTAAATTCAGAAAAATAAACATGCGTGGAAAGAATGGTAACTAAGCAACATCTACTTCCTAGATTAATCCTACTTAATAGCATCTCCATGGCACACTCTTGCCATGGAGATCAGGAGATGTTATAAGCACATTATGTTTTATTTCGATCCTGCAGCTGTTTGATGGCAAAGTGTAACAGTTAAAACTGGTGCGATAAGATAACAACTAGACTATATCTTGTTAGTTCGTTACTGATCCATTAATGATGTCTGGTGTCAGGGAGAACCCACAAGTTTCCTATATTGGCTTAAAACGTTATACTTCATATTTTCGTTGAGGTTCCAATCAGCTAGCATGTTGCTACTTGTTAACCATGGAAAGACACTGAAAGTCGTGTAGGTTATTTTGTTTAATGATGTGCACAGTAAATATTCATTTTGGCCATCACCATTGCTGTCCAGGCTCCCCATCCAAGAGCATGAACAGACAGTGGCATTTTTGTTAGTATGCATGAATTTAATATTCCACCATGGCTTCTTAGATTTGCAGTTTCATGATCTTTAAATATTGTCATGAATTTCATATTTTAGCACTAACTAGGTATTCAATACAGAAATATCTCAAGGCATCGGGATGTAATTATGTTTGTGTAATTGTGGGTTCTACCATTAGCAGATATATATGTATCAATTTTCAAGTTGTATGTGCAGAATGTAAGACATTGATGAACAATAAGACAACATTATAGCTAACCTTCTTAAAAGGCACTGAACATTGTGGTTTTATGCATTTTTTAAGGACACAGACACACTTTCCGAAGTAATCTAAAAGGTGTTACACATGGCTTGTCAACACTTGTCTGACTTGCCAATCGTGGATAGTAAGGGGTTTATTTATGGCAGGAGATTCAATTTACTGTTATTCTTGCGGCTTATACTTGCATTGGTACTCAGTTTTTAACATTTTCCACCTCCTCAATTGATGAAATGAGCTTCCCCTTTTCTTGGATGAGTTTTCTGGGCAATAGCCTGATGCACCATTTCAGTTCTTAGATGTGTCCATATTATTATAGCTCTATTACTGATGATCTAAAGTGCCATTCAGTAGTTTAATATCAATCAACTAGAACACATTATTTTCTTCATTTTTTCCTTTTTGCTTCCACTGAAACACATAGAACTTTGGTCATGAAGTAAAACATTGCTGCTGCTCATAATTTATCTATTAGTGGACTGAAATTTGCATCAATAACCTAGGCATCTACAAATTCGACAAATTAAAGTTGTCCAAAGTGTTTTTAATAAGTTGCACAGAGTACGTGCTACCTAATTCCTACTTTCACGCATGGCAGGATGTTTATTGGTACATGCAAGAGACTGCGGATCATGAAGGGTTCTGATGCCATCGGCCTAGGTGAGTATTTCATATATTGCTACAGGGGGGGACGATTACAAATTATCAGAACAGAAAACATTCCCTTTTCCTTGAATGGCACTTCCACTTCACCATTTGCTCTTGCATGTGTGCATTTCGGACTCTCATTCTTGAGTTATCTTTCCTTACTATGTCAACTGGAAAGCTACCTAGAAAAGTATGCTCTATCACTTTGAGAATTTTTCACATGTGAATTCGAAGAATTTTAGGAAACAAGATTCACTTTTAAGAAAAAAGTGGTAGTCCACCCCATGCCCCTTCCTCTCTTGAATTATTTTATGATGAACATTTTGATACCAAGACCCAAAAAATCTAGCAATTTTGTTGAGGTTTATAAGGTTCAATTAGGCAGGCCATGTGCTTTGAGTCGTGCATATTGGGGAGAATTGAAAATACACATGCATTTAGTTTGTCATCCTAAGTTTGCCCCAATAACTTTGAGGTTGTATATTTGATAAGGGCTACTTCGTGCAAATAGTGCTGAAGTTTAGGGTTTGTATCCAGTCCACCCCTCCAAAATCCCATTAATGGGGGACTAAAACTGGGGGTACATTTCATTATTTTGGCAATGCTTGTTTCTGAGCTGCTTTTCCATGTCACACTTTTGCTTTTTGCAGTTATTCAAGTCTCTGGTTTCTGTGGGTATGAATTCATTTCTCTGAAACTTTTTGCTTTTATGTGCAGCTCCAAGGGCTGTGGAGAAATCTCGAAACAGGAATTAGCTTATATTTGTTTACACATGATTGTTGCCATCCATCCAGCACAAGAGGGAGAAGGGTTGCAAAGCATGTTACCCAGGTGGTTGTTGAAGGTTGAGTTTTGATCAGTAGATGTTGGCACTGGACGGCCAATCATGGGTAGACGCATTAGTGATCGTTAGTGTGTTTTTCTTTTTGTAATTCATGCTTTCATGTCATGTCTAATCTGAAAATGATAAAACCCTTTCTCGGGGAGTATATAACTGCAATGTGGTGAATTCCTGCTTATACAGGAATATTTTAGTATGTAAATTGTTTTGCTTGTTGAAAAATTTTCTTGCATGTGTACTCAAAACCAAGTTGGCTGTTAGCTTGATTTTTCGTTAGCTGTTCTCAGTATTCCTGCTGTGCAGGTTTGGAGGCAGCTACCTTCATGCCACTTTGATGGGGTCTAAGATGTTCAAAAGCATCCAGTTAACCTTTGACTATCTCGGCCATTTGCATCCTTGGCGTTCTCTAATATGGGTGTCTTCTGGATTGTGTTGAGTCACACTTAAAGAGTCGTATCATTTTGGATTTGTGTTATATTTAGGGCGTGATATTTCTGGCTTGTGTCGAGTTCCGGGAATCAAAAACCATAGGACTAGGGTTTGAATCAAGAAAGAGGATGATCTGAGAATCATCGCTACTGTTTTCAAATGATGTGTTATTTGCTGTGGGGCTTGAAACATTCTTATTTATGAGCAATGTTATATGGAGTTAAAAAATAAATTTAAAAATTAGACTTGATAATTACAACAATTGATTTCATTGTAAGTTTCAGTATTTATTAGGACTTGCTGTCTGTTTAATGGTTGAGATTATTTAGTCTAATTTTTAATTTTACATAATATTACTCCTTATTTATACATGAAATTATGTAGTCTACTCTAGTAGTTATCCCTTTGGGATATGCTTAGTCTGAGAATAGTCATGGCTGGCATGTGGTGCTCAGTTGGTAGGTTTGCATTATTGAGATGCGCCCTGGGAATAATTTAATCGATAAGTGTGGGCACAAACTGTCAGGCTCACCAAATGCTTGAATTACAAGCTGTTTTGTTTTTTGGTTACAGCTGTCCAATCTTATTTTCATATTATTTCTTCGAGATTAGTGGTTGGTTACCATGATTCTGGTTTAAAATATGTCTCTAAAAGTATAAAGATAGCTAGTCTTTATAGAGTGAAAATAGAATTGAATCAGGGACTTTTAAATTAACAAAAGACAGGTATAACTATTGGATCACCCATCTTTTAGTATTATTTTTTTTTTATCAGTTTACCACCCAAATACTAAAAGAAGGGTGGGTTTTTTTTTTTTGTCGGTGCTTGCTTTAATTAAAAGTGTGGAAATATTTTTTGTTTGACGGGACAAAATCCTCTGAAAATATGCTTAGTCCCCACCTTATAAATAGGCTTATCAATTTTAAACACTCATGAAATTAACATGGAATTAATGGACTCGATTTGAACTTTAACTGGTAATTAGTAAATGAATGGACCCGTTAGATTTGTCATATAAGTAGATAAATATGAATTGCAATCGCTTAAATGTAATAAAGACAAACACGATTTATGGATGCTTTATACACAACACAAACTAAACTATAAACAAATATAAGTAGGTTGGATATGGGCTCAACCAATGTTGACATAATCAAACTTAGAAATGATACAAATAGAACTTGATACGACTCATTAACAATTATCTAGCAATAATGTAAGCAGATATTTGGAGTGAGAGACAGAGTCCATATGCGTATTGTGCCCGTAAATGTAGGTTTATAGTTCGAACCACATAAATTCATGCATTTTTATTTTTTATTTCGTATTTCTAATCTCTTTCATTCCAAAATTTGTTAGCTAGGAAGAGTAAGGTATGTCTTGTGATATTTTTGAAGTACTTTTATAAGCAAAAAAAAAAAAGGATGGCTGCAAATTATTTTTCAAAAGTGATATATATATATATATATTTATATTTATTTTAATGGGTGGGTAAATATACTTGTAATACATACTTTATACTCGCAATTAAGTATTCTTTGCCCAAACTTAACATATCCCAAACTGTACTATTGAAGGATGCTGATTGCTGGGCTCTATTTGTTGGTGGACTATCGAATTCAGCTCCATCATACAAGAGGTTTGGGCCCGAAATAGGGCTATAGCAATTTTCTAGCAACTGGACAATTCAATTTGGTCAAATGCCTAATAGCAAACTTCTCTACCTTTAATTAAGGAATTTTTGAACAAGTTCCGGGATAATTTTCTTATTAGTGATCTCGATATATATTGAGGGTTAGTGACGATATGGATCATAATGATAATATTGTTAGTAGTGATGATACGGATGATACATTCTGCTAGTGACAATATTGATGCTAAGCACGATATAAATTGTGATCTTTATATAGAGCTGAAATTGTTAACTATGTTAAATACGCTAATTAGCATATATATGCTAGCTCTCATATATAACTACTAGTTATTGTCTGTGCCTGAAAGTACAAAATAATAAAAAATAATAAACAGTAAACATATTTATATTTATATCCAAAATTAAATTACAAATATAGAAAATAGATAAAAGAATTTAAGCACTGTTTGTAGTAGGGGTGAGAGGTAGTGGACGGAGACGGTGGTGGTTGTGGTGGCGGCGACGGTCATGGCGGTGGTGATAGTAGAGGTAGTGGTAGGATAGTTTTAAACACTATTTTTTTTTTAATGTATTTATGAGAAATAATTTATAGAAGTATTTTTAAAAAATCACTCAAAACACACATTTAGGAGCCTATTTTTTTCATTAAATTTACGGTGTTAATATTAATCGTTAGATTAACTTTAAAATAAAATTTAAAGCGATCTTAACCGCAAATAACAAAAATTATTTTATTTATCTTTTGAAATTTAAATTGTAAGCTACTTTATTATAGATATTATGATTGCCCTTTATGTTGAGACCAAATTCAAGCCTAGACACTAGTGTAAATGCATGGATCATTTGGGTTCAGCATATAAAAAAAAAAATATGGTCTCAAGTGAAGTCTGGATTTGTTTAGCAGAATTACTGTTAACTCAATCGAATTATACTGTGCACTGACGTCCTAAACTCAGCTCACGTATCGTTTTAAGTGGTCAAACAATCCAACCCATGGAACATACTGAACCCCCAGGTGACAAGAAGACAACATCAAGGTGTCAAACCTTTCTGTTACAAACTCTTGAGGAAGATTAGCCTAATATTATTTCTAGAGTAACTTATATCCATGGAGTAACAACCTTTCCACCTTACACTGTTGGATCACTAAGACCGACTTTAATCCTAGCTCGACAAGTGGGACTCGCAGTGAAAAATTACTAAGAGTTGAAATTTCTTGTCTTTTTTGAGAGTTTTGAGGTTGTGCCAGTTCCCTCCATTCTTCTGCTAGCATTGTAGGGGCAAATGAAGACATGAATCTCTGTAGGAATCAAGGGGGGGATCAAAACCCATCACCTGCCAATAAATCTTTGCCCATTCCTTCTATCACTCAGTCAAAACTTTAGGTGCAAAAGCATGGAAGAACACAATTCTCATTCAAGGGTTTTCAGTAATTCTGATGTAGATAATAGCAGCAGGGAATGGCATAGGCATAAAAAGCCACTTGGTGTTGGAAAAGAAGCCAACAGGAAGACTTGAAAGTTGAGTCCTAGTGAGGAAGTGTGACAGTATGCTGGATGGAAAGTAAAGAAGACGACACGACAAGCTTTTTTAAAAAATTGACGAAGAGAAAATGATTCGATTTCATTTTAGGATTTTCTTCTGAACAGAGACAAATTTCATTTCATCAAAGTCATCCAAAATTAACTGCTTGAACATCATATAAAAGACCCTTTCTTCTCTGCATATCCCTAACCTTGTCTAGTTGAACGAATAAAATTCAGTAAACACAACCCTTCTAGGCCATAGCCATTTAGAAGCATCTTCTATACATTGCAGCAATTCAACCATGGTCGGTTTTCGTTCAATGATGTAAAATGGAACATACATCCGACCCTTTTCAAACCACGTGGTGACACTGCCAAGAGACTAGTGTATTAAACTGCCCTATAATTTAAAATTACACGTGTTCTAATACCAACCTCAAAACACCAAGGACCTGTCTAGCAATGGTTCATATCCCCTTGGCTGTCTAGTTTGGCACCTGCTGGCTCCATACCCATATCTGAAGGAAATCTAATCCTTTGCATTTTGTCAAGTACACACTAATCAATCCATCAGATCTTCACACATCAGACAATTTATGACAATGATTGGGTTGGCCACTTGTGAAGCCCTACAGAATCTGAGAGAAAAAATTTTGGCCTCTCCTAAAAAAAATCTCATAATATCTCAGGTGGTAAGTCCATGTCCAAATCATTGGATCTTAAGACTCTTAAAACCATGCTGGACATGATTTAGAGAAAGTAAGGTATTAGATTTTCTGCTTAAGGGTTTAAACAAACAAAGTTCCCTTCAACTGAGCTTCTGATTTAACCAAAATCAGGGCTGAAATGCGTTACCAAATATGCATGCATGCTATACACACAAGACTCTAAACATGGTTTAACTTGAAAGCCTATGTCCTTGGGCCAAACCAAATATAAAGGGCATACCTAGTGCACGAGGTTTTCATTATTGTGGGATTTGGGGAGAGTTAGATGTACACAGTTTTATCCCAACAAACAGAGAGGTTGTTTCCGCCGGCAAATGAAGATGAAGGTGACAAAAATTTCTCTAAAATAAAGGCAAGAGAACCCAAATACCCTTGTTTCCCAATGGAGTTAGATTTCCAAGTTGTAAAGAGAATAGGCTTCCAAAGCACCATCAATCTCTAATTGAAATCAGATTCCAAACAAGTACGAATCTGGACTGAAATACAAAACATTCACAATAATTCCTAATCCTCATGATTCTCACATTCGCCATACAATTCCCAGTTATGAAATGGTTTCTTGCTTAAATGCATCTCATTAACACATGTATAAGCTTGTGATCATATGCTTGGCCATGTGAACATCTGAAGATTTAAAAATTTTGCACTGGTACTTACTTTGTTGATCATTGGAATTATTTTCAAAACAGATCATAATCATATGGAAGAACATGCAGACTCCTATAATGACAAATAATATATATACTTACAGTCTTACAATGATTAAAATTATTAACAGTCATATGGTTCATAATCATATGGGCATTTTGTTCCATGAACATGAAAGTTCATTCAAGGACTACTGATGAGGTTGTTAAGGGATTGTAGCAGTGGTTATCAGTTCATAACATGTGCCCCAATAATGGCGGCATCTCAACCACCAGAAGGAAGGAAAGCTTTCATTTTCAAACACATTAAAGTCCTCTCTTTACTTAGATTATTCTCATCCCAACCAATCCCAGACCTTTTTATTCCTATCGTCCATGTGACTATGCCTACTAATTTAATGTCCAGTCTTGTCGAATCATTCTACCATTGACGGCTAAACCAATTAAGAGAACCTATCTCACCTTACCTCCTGTTTAGTTTTATAGTTAGTGATTTGGATTTTTTTAGGTCTGGGTTAGTTGAGATGGGGACCCAAAATGATGTAGTTAAAAAATTTCTAATCCATTTCTGACCAAAAAACTCAAATTGCAGTTCGAGTTTTTGTACTACTGTATTCGGGTTAAAGAACTCAAACTAAAACTCGAGTTGTGTTGAGTTCGGTTTGAAGATTTTATGGGTATTGGATAGAACGTAGGTTGAACTCTCAATTGATCCAACCTTCCTAAGTTCCATCCTTAATCGTGACTTGAGGTGCCATGGTGGTTGAGCAAAGGAATGTCTTTATTCTAATTCTAATCATACAAAACCAAATCTCATTATTTTATCATGTCATAAGTGACAATGTGATACCATAATGCAAAGCCTTGATAAAGTACTAACAATTGATTGCAAATTAAGAATAGAACTAATGGGGATCTGCAATTATGTGTACTTGAGGATTTGTTCAAGGTGGCAATCACATTGCCATATGAACCTTTCTGTTACACATGGTGATAACATGTTAGCTTACTGAATAGTTAGTGTTAAACAACTATTTTGGTCCCTCCTCTTGTTTTCACTTTAACAAAGGGACAATTTCTTTGCAGGAGTGATAATCCCCTTTAGCATAGCCAAGATAATCCCCTTTTAGGGCATGTTTGGATGGTTTTGGGGTGGGAGGATTGGACTGATTTTATCAAATATTTCCAAACCCAATCTTCACTTTTGTGTACATGAGATTCATAAATGAATCCTATCTATACCTGTATTTGGTAAGTAATATGTACACATGTGGAACCTAAAAATTAATCACAATTATAATCAAGCATTTATCATGTAATTGACTTAATTGTCTACTGGCCATGTACATGAGACATTTTATTAGGGATTTGACATAGTTAACTTAGGCTAGCATATATGAATCTCCCCTTGGGTTTGCCCAATCTCATGTATATGAGTTTAATACCCTGGCCCACTTACGGGTCGCAATATGAATCTCGGATTTAAAAGTGCTAACTATCAGATTATTTTTCTTAAACACCACCTTCCAAATCTCCCCAAAACTGGTAAACAAACAAGCCATTAGTGTACTAGGAAAGAGAATACACCTAGGAGCACATTATTGTCCATGGATCTATGTGCAAATGTTCATTGGACCAAATCTCATGTTACGAGTTTAAGTATGAAAATTAATCTGTCAAAAACAAAAATAAGATCAATTTATATCTCTCTTAAACCAATTATATGTCAGAATCTTGTACACAAGTTACAAGGTTTTGTTGGAGTAGGTGCACAAACAAGGAGTTTGTGATTTGGATTTAGATCTAAGTATTCATCCTGCAGGCAAGACTTTCACATCCCCCACTTTGGAGTTTGCAAAATGATGGGATCTCTAACATATGGGTTGTCCAATAATGCCATGTGATATGTGGGTATTTCTTAAAACTCTAACTAGGGTAACCCCTACCAAATTTGTACTCATTGGAGTAAACCATTGTAACATGCTGCTCTTTGTTCAAAGCATGTAACACAATAAACAAGTTTTTGATAATAACATCATACCAATTAGTCAAAAAGAGAGTACAGGGGGTTTGGTCAGTCACAATAATTTATAGTTGGGTTATTCAATTATCTATCTGGTCAGTTAGCAGATGTATCTTTGCACTCTTGCAGATAATTAACAAACTCATTAGAAATCTTATAAAGGGTTTTTCCTTTTTGTATTATTCAAACTTTCAAGACTAGAGTTGACAATTAATAATACTCTTCTCTAATTCAATACAAATCTGACATGAACCAATTATGAGGTATGAGTTTCGTCCTAAAAAAATCAAATTATTGTCAAATTAATCCGTTTAATGAGTAGACAACACGAATTTGACGATTTTCGATATGAATCGAATAAATTTTTGTATTATACGATTTAAACACGATATACAAACTTGGTATGATACGAGTCATTATCTTGTTTTAATTTTTTTGTGACAAATATATAATAAGGACATTTGACTTCCAAACATCAAAGATTGAGACACTAATGGCATACTCTCCGGCCTTGAAGCCTAGTGGTTAGACCCACCCAATTGATGTTTTTGGCTTTATACTGATGTAATGGTGGTCAATGCCCTAACCCCAAGCAGATGTATCTGTACCAAAAGAGTATTTTCTCCGAAAGGCAATGGGGGCAATCTAGAATTATGGTGGGGCTACAAGATTGCTAACGCTGCATTAATAAATTTTGATCAATCACTTTGATTTATTTTTTTTAATCATGCAATGCTGTGGTTACATATAAAAAAATAAAGATCCTAGAGAGAGAAAATGAGTGGTTGATGGGTGGGTTGTGGGAAGTAGGGTACAATGACCCAACTCCAATCAAGCGAGGGGCTTGCACTCTTTGACGTACTCTTTTGGGGTCGGTCATTAATGTTTTTGTTAACTTACATATATTTTGATTAATCTTTTTTATGATCCGATCAAAGACATGTCATTTATACTAAAATTAACATATGCATGAAGTCTGATATTAAGAGATTGTTAAGATTTGAATAAGATCAAAGGTTATCATCAAACAGGTCCATTTTTGTTGATTGTCTTGTGGCCTAATGTCCAAAAGGAAAATATGGTTCATTGAAGAAAAGAAAGAAAAATAGCACATAAATGTCTCTTTCTTTGTGTATACTTAAACTTTTTTACATGTAGTAATGATAAGAGTCTCATTTATATAATTGGCAATCAATCGCATCGTGATTCAAAATTGTATTGTTGGTGTCATTGACTCGGGGACACCGAGACAAAATAGTGGCAACATTGTCGATAGTATTGATATAATAGTATTGGACAGTTCAATAACAATAATTTAAACGATTCAAAATTATTTTAAAATTGTATTGAATAATCCAATTTAGTCATATCAGACTCATTATTTATACATAACATAAAATGATATCGAAAATGAAAGGTGTCGAGTCATATAAAGTTTAATTATTGCAGTTGAACTTTAGAAAAGAAAAGAAAAAAAACACAGGGAAATGCTTTTAAAGAGTTCTTTGCTTGGAAGCTTCCATGGCAACAAAAGAAGACCATCTTTTTCTGATGATTTCATCATGGTTCTTCAATCGCTGTCTAAAGGGTTTGACCAAACAGCATCATATGAGTCCACGTGGAAGTAGACCTCTTAAATGATGATTTTTAGTGATCCTACTTGGACAGTGCACATGGCATGCCCATGCCACGTGGATATTGGAGAACATAACTAACTAATACACAAAAAAAAATTGTTTGATTGTCGGATAGTGAAAGAATGGATTTTATTAAGTAATATAGACTTAATTTTATATAAATAGATAAAATATAAAATAAAAATATTATGTATTATAATATAGTATTTGATAAGATATTGGATTAAAAGTGAGTAATATTTTTGTTTATCTATTAGATAAAATAGTAAATGTATAACTTAATACAATTGAAGTGGACAATAATAACAATACAGATAAAATATATTATTTGGGTAAGTAGTTGAAATAAGACTATATATAATATGGAGTGTTTTTTATAACCAAATATAGTATAAAGTTGGATTAAAGAGTCAGAATTTTGTTATGGCTATGTAATTCACCTTTTAACGGTGATGTTATATCAGTATTGTCATATAATATCATCGATCAATAATAAACGAATAAGATGAATTTCACTTAGATAACTTTTATGGATAATTCAATAGATGAATCTGACTTTTAATAACTCAGAAGTTTTAGATTCAATCATTTTTTATACTCTCCAAGGACAAATCACTTTTGTCTTTTTAGGGACATGTTCTAACTCAATTCAAATCACAATAGTCAACCACTGAATTCAAGGTAATCGACGCAAGAAAAAAAACTCTATAGTAACCCAAAAAAAAAATCTCACTTAGTTTTTTATTATATGTAAAAAAAATGGGTAGTTATTGACTTAACTAGAGAGGTAATTATTAGTTTATGCATGATCTGTTTTTTTTTTGTTTATTATATATTGATTGATGATATCACGTGACAATACTGACATTATATCACTATTACAATAAATATTTTCTCATCGGAAGTGCATTAATAGGTTTGATAATTTGATACTTACTAATAAGTGGAGTGTTAAGATAGCAAATGTATTTTTTGGTATCCTATCATCTTTTTTAATTAATTAAAATGTCATATATATATATATATATATATATATATATAATATATTATTTTTAATATTTTAATATCTATATTAATAGATCACTTTTTCAACACGTTATCCCTTAATAATAATAACGACAACAGTGGATTTGAAGACCCCAGTTCCATACAAGGGTAAGTGTGGGGTGCACCCTAGCATTCTTAGGCTAGGGACCTTAAGCTTTAAACAACCATATCGTCAAGTAATAATGATTGGCCTTCATGGCCCTCCAACCCCTACCTTGTTAATTTGGCACCATAATTATACTTTAATGATAAAGTTTATTAATAATTTGGATAAATTAAGTATTAATAACCTAGTTTCTTGTCTTTCAAAGTTAAATCAGTTGTGATTAAATGAGCTCGAGCTCCAGCTCAAATCGAGCTTAGATGTTACTTTTAACCAGACAAAAATTCACTAGTATTCGAGTTGAAATTGTGACTATTTCTAAGCATTATTTTTGAAAAAAACCAAAAAGTTAATACTTAATAACAAAAAAGGGTCAAATGTATAAGAAATTTTCTTTAAATTTAATATAATCAACCATTAGATACAATTATAAAAAGTTTTAAATTGTCAGACAACTAGCAAAAAAAGAGAGAGGAGACGAGTAAATAATATGATGTTACTTAGAATTTGGTGTTGTTCATCTATTAGATACAAATTATTCGACAACAAAACTAGAATTACTAATAAATAAGAACTTGTCCAATACAAGTTAAGTCAAATTAAACCAAGCCATGTCTTTTAAATTCAGGATCATTCATGAAATCAATTTAAAAATTTGATCAAATTATACTATCATTTCAATTAATTTGAACGAGTCAGACTCCACTTCAATCGATCATGAACAATCAGAATCATTGAATAGCCATAAATTAAAGTTGGACTCCCCTTTCTTCATCATTTTTATTAGTAAATAAGAAAATTTTTAGAAATATATCGTAACCTAACTCTTGCTTTAATCTTCTTATCCACAAGAACACGTAGCCCCTTTGAAGATTGTGGTGAAACTAGAGTAAACCTAACCCTAGAGAAAGGGGTGCAACCGAATCCTCCTTGAAAAAACACAACAATTAGTATTAAACAATGAGTTAAAGTTGCTTTATATTGCCTAACTTTGATTAATATAATGATTAGGTAAGATTGGATCATACTTTATGGGATTCTACACTCCAAAGTCCAAAAAGTACTTTTGCATTTTGACAAAACGGTTCTTCTCATAAAAGTGAACAAGTTTTTATAAGTTTTTTTGACAGATGGCACACATCCCAAAGCCCAGAATGATGTCAGCAGTGAAAGGTTAAACGGCGTTAGGGAGAGAGAGTTTTCCGTTTGGGCTGAAACCCACGTGACTAGCGTAATTATTTACTGTAGATGGACAAACTGTCAAAACCCAAAATTCAGCCCCTAAGCTGTCAACTCCTCGCTGCCATTTTGGGAAGGGTACCACCCCCAACTACAACTAGGCCGGTCAACTAAATTTTAACAAATTTGAATTAAATTCTTTTAAATAATTATTTATTTTTTTAATATTTACATAAAATATATAAATAATTCAACTAAATTAACAAATTCAATTAAATTCTTTTAAATAATTATTATTTTTTTAATATTTACATAAAAATATATAAAAATTCATATTTGATTGGATGAATATAAGTATATCAAATCAAATATATGAAATATAAGATATCGAATTTGATTAAAATTAGGTCGATTATCAATAAAAAATATTAATTCACTAGCAATACCCCGTGACTGAAGTCACTGAATAT
>CAUOFW020000670.1:0-224872 GCA_963454935.2 Ilex paraguariensis | reverse complement strand
AGAGTTTTGTGATTGCATACCGGGCTTTGCCTTTTGGGAGGAGTATTTATACCTTAGAAGCTCATGATTGCTGTCAGTGTGGTCAGTAGGTGATCATCAGGCACAGGTAGCGTGGGTATTGATTTGACGAGGAATGTCTTCTCTAATTGACTGCTCGGGGTCCCGAGCAATCAATGTTGAGTCGTCGGACGCCGACGGTACAATATGCTCCTTTCGGAAGGATGTAATAAATGCTCGTAATAGGAGCATTTATTGCCTTTCATATCCGAACCTTACCGCATTGAATGCGGTCTCGTCAACAGAAGGGTGCAATTAATGTTTGCTTCCCAAGCGCATGTCAGCAATAGCATGCGGTTTGCCTGTTTTTGATGTGATATCGTATGCCACGCGTCCGTCACTTATTGGCTATGACTTCTGTATTCCAGCATGTTCTGACATTACTTGTGTAAGACGAGGTCATGATGAATAGTCTAGACTGGCATAGGCTGATGTCCGTACGTCAGTAACTTTATCCGGGAGTAGAGGAAGCGTCCAGGATGGAGTGACCCTCGGCACCGAGGAAAGGCTCACCTCGGGGACCAAGGGGTGGTGTGTTTCCGAGGTACATGGTGACCGAGGACACGTGTGTTGTATAATGCACCGAATATGTGATCCTATATGAGAGGTACCTCGGGGGAGAGGACGCTTTTGCCGATGGTGCTTGAACCGAGCAACATTGTTCTAGAAACCCCCGAGGACACGTGTCTTCATCATAGGCTTTTCAGAAGAGTCCCATCAACTGCCCCCCAGCCTTCGATCTTCTGACGCGAGGACACGCGTTGTCAGGAGACGAAGGGTTTTCCAACTGCCATCCGTCCTTCATTATGGCCTCGAGCAGCTTTCCCCGTCTTGGGATGTCGTGCGCATTAAATGCGCTGTTTTGGTTCTCCCGCCCAATGATGACAGTTTCCCCCCTATATAAAGGGGGTTCTTCTCCGGTTTCCATTGTTTTGCCATTCCGATCTCTGACCCAGAATACGCCTTTTCTGATCTGCTCGCCGGAGTTTTTGTTTCCTCAGCCATCGTCGACAGCATCTTCTCTTAAAATCACAGTCAGTAAACCCATTGTTGACTCCTGGTCCTTCCGGTGCGAGTCTTTTTCAAAGTTTTTCCTGAAAAAACTCCGTTTCGACGTCTTCTGGTGAGTTTCACAACCTTCTTCTTTATCGTCCTCCTAGCCTTCTTGTTTTCCGATTTGAACGGTGGTGTCATCCGGTCGGTACGTCTTGATTTAAACCCTCGGGGAACTTCCTCAGGTTTTCAAGAGAGAACACCTTTTCCTTCCCTTTCTTTTAGAGATGCCTCGTCGTCGCCCTGTTCCCGAGAATCCATCGGCTGGTCCCTCGGGGTCAGGGAAATACAAGGTGACAGGCGAGGCGCAGATCGATAGGTTCAGGGCGAAGTATGGCATCCCCCCGAGCGTGGACGTAGTGGGCTTTAACCCTTTGTTGAACTCTCCTACCTTCGGGGCCGCGGATGCCATGCCTTTCTATACCAAGGCCATCATAGAGGGTGGCATTAGGTTTCCTTTACCCCCCCTGCTTCTTCAGTTCCTGTCTCGCTTCCGTCTCTTCCCCGGGCAATGCTGCCTCAACGTCTTTCGGATAATTATGGGGGTCCTAGAGCTCAATAGGCGCCTCGGGGTGAAATTGGGCTCAATGATCTCCTTTTCTGTTACTCCCTCCTAAGAGTCATGCCCCACCAACATTTCTACCTCAAAGCCAGGGACCCCTCCATGTACCTTGTAACCCATCTTCCTGACTCGGACAAGGGGTACAAGGACGACATCTTGATCTTCAAGGGATGTTGGGAGAGGGGTGTTGGTCCCGAGTACAATGACTTATTTTGCCCTCGGGAATGGAGAACGACAAGTACGTCGGTTCCTTTGGGTCTTTTATTTGTTTCTTGGGACTTCTCATGTTTATGACAATCTTTTTTGTTGTGCAGATATTCCTTCTCGGGAAACAGCTCCACCCCCCGGTCGCTGGTCAATTTTGCCGACTTAATAACGGTTTGGAGTTTCACGGGCGCCGACGGATTTGGCCGAGCTGCCCATAATCTGCTGCACTATACCCCGGGTATAAGAAGTTCTCACAGCTCCCAACCTTTCGAGCCTTCGCAGTGGTCAGAGCTCTTTGATCAGGCGGCGAGGTTAGAGGTCGAGCAGAACTTGGAGGAAGACCCGGATCGGGCTTCAGAGGGAGAGGTAGAAGGAGTTGCTGAGGTCGGGGTCAGAGAGGACGTTGCTCCTTCGGACGCCGAGGTGGGGACTTCGGGAGGCGACTTGTGGCCGGATTTTCAAATTCTCCAATCTTTGGACGCCGAAGACGCTCTCGAGGAAGCGATGTCCAACGCCCCTCGCATCAATTTGGGGTTTCTTAGGCAGAGGCAATCCCTCGCAGCCGGGAGAGGCCGAGGGACGACCGGCGGTACTCCGGCAGGAACCAGTTCCGCCAATTCTTCGAGGGCTCCCGGTCAGGGTCAGGTGCGAGACCGGGATCCTCAGGTGGAAGAAGAGAGGAGGGTAAAGCATCGGCATGACGGCCTCAGCCGGGGACCCAGGGCATCTCCCGCTCAACCTCAAAGCGGGAGGGATCGTGGGTTACCGCCTGCTCCCCCACAACAGCAACAACAGCAGCCCCCGACAACAGCAACAGCAGCAGCAGCAACAACAGCACAGCAAAGCAGACCCCTCTCCCCCCTCCTCCGCCTCGGGGGGAGGCGCAGAGTGGAATCCTCGAGCCACTGATCACATGAACAGAGTGATCAGGGTCGATGATTCTATTCTGTCGGATCCTCATGTCGCTAATGCAGTGAGTGAGACACTGCATTTCGAGGCCGACATGGAGGCTCATAGGGGGCGATCAACCAACGTGTTGTTCCGCTCCATGATCCAGAATTCCCTGGTGGTGAGTTTATTCCTGTTTTGATCCCTTCTCTCGTTTTCTATTTTTGTGTTTAAACACTCTTTCCTTCCTTACAGGCTACCCAGCAGATTTCTATCATTGCTGGCCGGTACCACGCGTCCAGGATGGACCTTCAGAGGGCCAAGGATCAGAAGGCGGAAGCGGAAGCTGCCCTTGCTCGGGCAACGGAAGATGTTGCTGCCAGGGATTCCACCCTGGTGGGGCAGGCTGCCCAAATAGAGCAGCTCCTCAAGGACGCTGAATCGGCCAAGTTGGGCGCTGAGAAGCTAAGTGCCGCACTTGCCGATGCTGAGAGGAGGATTACTGAGCAAACGCAGCGGCTCTCTGCGGCGGAGGAGAGGGCAGTGGGCTCCGAGGAAAGCTGTCTGGCCCTTACCCAGGAGCTAGATAGGATCAGAGCCGAGGAGCTGAACCGGAAGTCGGAGCAACAACTTCTGGAGGAGTTTGCCGATGACGTGCTCCCCGCTCTTGAAGAAAAATAGCAAAGAGTTCTTCAAGAAAGGTGGGACGAGGCGCTCCAGGCTGCTGGAGTCCCGTCAGACTCCCTCTCTTCCAAGTGCACAAGTATGTGCCCCGGCAGAGATGGAGCAGGCAGAAGCACAGGTTGCTGCCGAGGATGAAGCCCCTACACCGATGCAAACCTCGGCTGATGCTCCCGAGACGGTGATAGTGGACTTGTCCGAGGACGCTCCGTCCGACCTGCCCCTGAACCTCAAGCTGCTCAAACTGTTCCAGCTGTCCTGCTGCCGAAGTTCTTCTCCTGCCCGCTCCAGAAGCTTCCCAACCTTTTATCGCTGATTCGCCCTCGGCCGAAGTTCTGGAGGTGCCTGGAGCCCGATGAAGCTGCTTTTTACTTCCCCTTTTTTGTACCCCTTTTGCTTTCCTTTTGTAGCTTTCGGGGACGCAAAGCCCCTATTTCTTTTGGAAATAAATAACTAGTCTTTTCATTTTTCTGTCTTCTTCTGTATACAGTAGTACTTTGCTTTTCTTTATTTCTGTGTAGAATAAATCATAAGTGTTTTTGAACTGTCTTCGGGGCGTGCTGGCCCGTTCCGGAGGCAAGATCTTGTATCTACCTTGGGGACTGGAATGCTTGTGTTTCGCTCCCAGGACCATGTTCTTTATGGATGCTTGTTCCTGCATTCGCTTCGGGACAGAGTCCTGAACTCTGTCCCCAGGGCCGCATCCTTGCAGGAGGCTTGCTCCTGTATGTACTTCGGGGACGAGAGTCCTTGAACTCTGTCCCCAGGGCCATACCCTTGCAGGAGGCTTGCTCCTGTATGTACTTCGGGGACGAGAGTCCTTGAACTCTGTCCCCAGGGCCATACCCTTGCAGGAGGCTTGCTCCTGTATGTACTTCGGGGACGAGAGTCCTTGAACTCTGTCCCCAGGGCCATACCCTTGCAGGAGGCTTGCTCCTGTATGTACTTCGGGGACGAGAGTCCTTGAACTCTGTCCCCAGGGCCATACCCTTGCAGGAGGCTTGCTCCTGTATGTACTTCGGGGACGAGAGTCCTTGAACTCTGTCCCCAGGGCCATACCCTTTGTCTTTTGTTTGGCGAGTTCTTGAGAGAGTACTTTAAAAGTAATACTTCTTCAAATTCATAACATTCCATGGTCGTATTACAGGTCTTCCACTCATATCTTCTAGTCCATACGACCCGGCGCCCCCGATTGATATTACTTTGTAAGGCCCTTCCCAGTTAGGTCCCATCTTTCCCTCTGTTGGATCCCGGGTATTGGCCGTTACCCTTCTGAGGACCAGGTCGCCTATCCGGAATTCTCGAGTCTTGACCCTCCTGTTGTATAGCTGGGAGATCTTCTCTTGATACTTGGTTATCCTCAAGGCGGTTTCCTCCCTTCTTTCTTCCAGTAGGTCCAGATCCAATCCCAGTTGATGATCATTTCCCCCTTCATCGAAAGCTTGGGTCCTTATGGTCGGGAGCCCTACTTCGAGGGGTATGATTGCCTCCATCCCGTATGCCAGGGAGTAGGGGGTTTCGCCTGTCGATGACCGAGGGGTTGTCCTGTACACCCATAAAATGTTTAACAGCTCTGTCGCCCACTTTCCCTTGGCTTTCTCCAACCTCTTCTTGATTCCATTGATAATTGTCTTGTTGGTGGCCTCCGCCTGCCCATTGGCTTGAGGGTATGCAGGGGTGGAGTAGAAGTTACGGATCCCGAGATGCTCACAGAAAGACTTAAAGCGCCCGCCAGTGAACTGGGTCCCGTTATCCGATACCAGTGCGCGAGGAATCCCAAATCTGACGACTATGTTCTCCCAGACGAATTTTTGGCGTCTATGTCTCGGATGTGACTCAACGGCTCCGCCTCCACCCACTTGGTGAAGTAATCTGTGGCCACGATGAGGAACTTTTTATTTCCCGGAGCTTTAGGCAGAGGTCCAACCAAATCAAGCCCCATTGGGCGAATGGCCAAGGGCTGGTGAGGGGGTGTAAGTCCCCCGCAGGTTGCCTGATCGCAGGGGAGAACCTCTGGCACTGGTCGCATTTTTGGACATATGCCCTCGCGTCCCTTTGCATTCGCGGCCACCAATACCCCTGAGACATAATGCGGTGCGCCATTGATCGTCCTCCAGAGTGCCCCCCACATATTCCTTCATGCACTTCGTACAGGAGGTCTTGCACTTGATCTTCTCGGACGCATAGCAAGTAAGGTCCTGAGAAAGACCTCCGGTAAAGCTTCTGATCCGAAGAGACCCAAAATCTTGGAGCTTTCAGCCTTATCTTTCTAGCTTCCCTTGGACACTCCGGGAGATCTCCCGTTGTTAGGAATTTGACAAAGGGATCAATCCAACTGAGCTGCTGGGGCGCGTCCTGGATGACCATCGCCTCGAGAGTATGATCAATGCAGGATGTGGGAAGATACTCAATGGTGATCCTGCGCGACTGGGAGGAGTCCACTGCCGAGGCTAGACAAGCCAGGGCGTCGGCATGTGTGTTCTTGTCGCGGGACACCTGCTTGATTTCAAATCGGTCGAACCTTTGGATAACGGTCGTTGCCTGGTGATGGTACGCCTTCATCCTAGGGTCCCTCGTTTCGAATTCCCCATTGACTTGATTGACCACCAGCATGGAATCGCAATGCACGATCAAATTGGTAACTCCAGTCGCCTCAGCTAACCGAAGTCCTGAGATGAGTGCCTCATATTCCGCTTCATTGTTCGATGCTTTGAACCCCAACCGGATGGCCTGCTCTGCAATAATCCCTTCTGGAGAGGTCAGCAAGACACCGATTCCGGACCCCTTACTGTTCGATGAACCATCCACACATAAAAGCCATGGCGATCCTTCAACATTTGTTGGAGATGCTAAGTTGGGAGGAGGCGATCCTTCTAGAACAGGATTCTCCCCCGAAAACTCGGCTATGAAGTCCGCCAGTATTTGTCCCTTTATTGCAGTTCGGGGTTTGAAATGAATGTCGTGCTCCCCCAACTCTACAGCCCATTTGGAGATCCTTCCGGAGAGTTCAGCTTTCCTCAAAATTGCCTTCAAGGGCTGATCAGTTAGGACAGTGATTGGGTGCGCCTGGAAGTAATGGCGCAGTTTCCTTGCAGTGGTGACCAAGGACAGGGCCAGTTTTTCTAGGGGCAGATATCTTGTCTCTGCATCCAGGAGCGCCTTGCTGATGTAGTAAATCGGCTTCTGTCGGTGTTCATGCTCACGGACAAGTACTCCGCTTACTGCAAATTCTGAAACTGCCAGGTATAGGAACAGCATCTCCCCTTGGATGGGGACGGATAGGGTCGGAAGAGTCCTCAGGTATTCTTTGATCCCAGCCAGGGCGTCCTCGCACCCCTGGCTCCACATACTTTTCCCAGCACATTTGATTGCTCCAAAGAAGGGTTTGCATTTATCCGAGGAGCGTGAGACAAATCGGTTAAGTGCAGCCAGCATCCCTGTGAGTTTCTGGACCTCTCGGACAGTGCGAGGGCTTCGGATATCCAGGATTGCTTTAATCTGATCTGGGTTGGCTTCGATTCCCCGCTGACTAACCAGATACCCGAGGAATTTTCCCGACTCCACTCCGAAGACGCACTTCGCTGCATTCAGCTTCAACCCATACTCCCTGAGAGTGGAGAAGGTATCCGCCAAGTCTGTAAGATGATCACCACTCCGTTTGCTTTTTACCAGCATGTCGTCTATGTAGACCTCCATGGTGTTGCCGATCTGCCTCTTGAACATCCGATTCATCAATCTTTGGTATGTTGCCCCGGCGTTCTTCAATCCAAACGGCATCACTTTATAACAATAAACTCCCTTCGGAGTGATAAACGCCGTTTTCTCTTGGTCCGGGGCATAAAGAGGGATCTGATGATATCCTGCTCGAGCATCCAGGAAGTCCATTCGTTCATATCCGGCTGTGGCATCTACCAGCTGGTCCACCTTCGGCAGGGGGTAGTCGTCCTTGGGACATGCCTTGTTTAGATCTGTGAAATCCACGCAGACACGCCATTTTCCCCCTTTCTTTTTTGCACATACTGTATTGGACAGCCATTCTGGGAACTGTATCTCTCGAATGGCGTCGGCTCTTAGGAGTTTGTCTATTTCCTCATTGACCGCGTTGGTGTGATGCGGGGCCATACGTCGTGGCCTCTGCTTTACTGGCTTGTGAGATGGGTCAACATGCAGCCTGTGAGTAATTATTTCGGGGTCTACTCCTGTCATTTCCATTTCGTTCCAGGCGAACACGTCTGTATTCCCTCTTAAGAACCTGATCATCTCCTCCTGTTCGGCTGCGGGCATCGAGGTCCCAACTAGGAAATACTTCTCTTCTTCTCCTTCAACCAAGGGCACCTTCCGGAGGTCTTCAACCGACCGTTCCGCTGGGTCTACCCGGGGGTCATCCATCCCCGGACGCCCGGACTGTAATTGCTATTTTTCTATGATCTCTTCCGGTGCTCGCCCCTTCTCCTGGCTGGACGCCCCGGCTCGGACGGCCGAATAAAAACAGTTTTTCGCAGACGCTTGATCTCCCCGGATCTCCATGACGCCCTCTGGCGTGGCGAACTTCAACTTTTGGTGGAGAGTGGAGTGTACCGCTCCCAACGCGTGTAGCCATGTTCGCCCCATAATCACGTTGTAAGGGGAGTCCGTGTCGATCACCACAAACTCTGTGTCGATGACGAAGGGACCAGTGGCGACCGGTAATGTAATTTTCCCCACGGGCAAGGCGAAAGAGCCGTTGAACCCGATGAGGGGTGTCCTGATTTTGGTTAAGTCTTTGGGGCCAAAGCCCATCCGCTTCAAAGTCTCGAAGTACATCACCTCCGAGGAGCTCCCTGAATCTATCAAGATTCTCTTGACATCGAATTTCCCTATCTTTAGGGTTAAGACAAGGGCGTCGTTATGAGGAATCACCACGCCTGTCAAATCCGCGTCAGAGAACGTAATGCCAAGCTCACCCATCCTGGCCCTTTTACTTGATGGCCCCACATCTCCTTCGGCTACCTTTCTGGTAAAAGCTACCCTCTTGAGGTCGGATTCGAGCTCTTTGGACGTGGGGCGCTCCAGTGGACACACATGGATGACGTCTATGACGTTGTTCGGTTCCTCGGTCGGGGCAAGGGCTCGTTTTTCTTCTGGCCTAGGCTCTATGTATTCTTTCAGGTATCCATCTCGGACTAAGCTCTCCAAGAATGACTTGAACACCCTGCAGCTCTCGGTGCGATGCCCGACATCCCGGTGATATGAACACCTTACTGTTTGATCACGGGTGGAGGGGTCGCTTTGCATCCTGGGCGGCCATTTGAAGAACGGCTCGCGTTTGATTTTATGGAGCAACCTGAAGATGGGTTCCTTGAAGACGGTGTGAACTCCTCTGGACGAACCCCCTGGACGGGGTAGCAATCCCTTCCGGGGAATATCTTCGTGCTCTTTTTCCTTTCTCTTGGGTTGGAGGGCTCGGCCTTTGTTGCTCCCCATCTCGTCCTCGACCCTTGAGTACTTGTTGATCCGGGCCATCAGTTCCCCCATATCCGAGGGAGTCTTTTTGGTCAGGGATCGGTACAGGTCCGTGTCCCTCGCCAAGCCGAGCCGGAATGATGCTGCTGCCATGACCTCCGAGCATCCCTCGACCTCATTGACTTCTTCCCAGTATCGGATGGCGTACTGGCGAAGAGTCTCGGATTCCCTCCTCCTGAGGGTCAGCAGTGATCCAATGTCCTTTGGGCGCTTACTCCCCGTGATGAATCGGGTTAGGAACTGCCTTGTCAATTCTTTCCAGGACCCAATACTGTTTGGGGGAAGCGCCTCGAACCACCTCATCGCGGAGTCCCCCAAGCTCATAGGGAACACCCGGCATAGAAACCGTTGGTCCGAATGATAGAGGGACATCATCTGCTTATACTGTCTGATATGGGCATCGGGATCAGATCGCCCATCATAGGTCTTGAACCGTGGCACGACGAACTTTCTTGAGACGTCCATCTCACTGATTTCCCTCGTGAAGGGTGTTTGCATGACTTCGTCCTCGGCCTCGTCCTGGATCGTCTTGCCCTTTCTTCTGGAGTCTAATCGGGCTCTGAGATCTACTTCTTCCCTTACGGGATGCCTCCTGAAGTCTCTGGGTTCGTCGGTAAGCCCCTCGTTTCCTGGGCGTCGTGTAGATTGGGTTGAGTCCTCCTCGGATTCATCTCCCTTCCTCCGTCTGGATAAACCTCGCCGGAGGTCGTCCAGGGCCAATGGCCTTGCTTTCCTGGAATGGTTGTCAAGATGGCATTCGCCGGCTTTGGGTCGCTTCGGGGCCCTGGAGCTTTCTGCTTTGTGATCCAGGTGGTTCCTTAGATCCTTTGTCTCCGCCTCATGGACGGGGAGTCCTCGGGAGAGGAATGAATCCCTCGACCCTCCGCCTGAGGCAGCAAACTCGTCGAGCCGGCTAAGGACGTTTACATTGTCCTTCTCCAGCTGACGTAATCTATCGCCAAATTTCTCTTCAATCACCTCTGCCAGCTGACGGGCCAAGGGGGCTGATCCTCCTGACCTGATACCCATACTGGTTTGAGGGGTTACCCCCCTTGACCGAGTAGAGGCACTTTTAATCGTACTGGTGCGATCCCTCCCTCCGTGATGGCAGGGAGCTTGCAACTCATGACTCCGTTGGTGGGGTCCTTTCCCTTTCTGTCTGGTGTTCACCATGGTCACTGTTCTTTTTAGAGAAAAGATTAGGAAAACTACTCGTTTCCCACAGACGGCGCCAGATTGTGCGGGCTTGATCCTGCACGATATATAAAATATTGGGAACAGATCTCTCCCCTGGTGAACTTTGAGTGAGCCGGTTGAGTGGCCTTGAGACAGCCTACGGGGTACGGTGGCAACCTGGAACGGTAAAGGAAGATCCTGGGAAAGGAAGAACGATCCTGTACGTGTGAAAGGTTTTCCTGGAACAAAGAACAAGTTAGAAGGGTGCCGGAGTGTTTTCCGGCGTATCCCCTCCGACGGTCTAGTCAGTCTTTGAATGAGAAAGAGGAAGGAGAACACTGAGGAAAAATGTACTGTAGTCGAGAGTTTTGTGATTGCATACCGGCTTTGCCTTTTGGGAGGAGTATTTATACCTCAGAAGCTCATGATTGCTGTCAGTGTGGTCAGTAGGTGATCATCAGGCACTGGTAGCGTGTGTATTGATTTGACGAGGAATGTCTTCTCTATTTGACTGCTCGGGGTCCCGAGCAATCAATGTTGAGTCGTCGGGACGCCGACGGTACAATATGCTCCTTTCGGGAAGGATGTAATAAATGCTCCGTAATAGGAGCATTTATTGCCTTTCATATCCGAACCTTACCGCATTGAATGCGGTCTCGTCAACAGAAGGGTGCAATTAATTGTTTGCTTCCCAAAGCGCATGTCAGCAATAGCATGCGGTTTGCCTGTTTTTGATGTGATATCGTATGCCACGCGTCCGTCACTTATTGGCTATGACTTCTGTATTCCAGCATGTTCTGACATTACTTGTGTAAGACGAGGTCATGATGAATAGTCTAGACTGGCATAGGCTGATGTCCCGTACGTCAGTAACTTTATCCGGGAGTAGAGGAAACGTCCAGGATGGAGTGACCCTCGGCACCGAGGAAATGCTCACCTCGGGGGGACCAAGGGGTGGTGTGTTTCCGAGGTACATGGTGACCGAGGACACGTGTCGTTGTATAATGCACCGAATATGTGATCCTATATGAGAGGTACCTCGGGGGAGAGGACGCTTTTGCCGATGGTGCTTGAACCCGAGCAACATTGTTCTAGAAACCCCCGAGGACACGTGTCTTCATCATAGGCTTTTCAGAAGAGTCCCATCACAAATTTTATCTTTTTTAAATACACTAGTCTTAGTGTAAATGACTTATTTTTAATCAGATTAAAAAAAAAAGAATTAATTGAGGTAAGACTGATGTGAACACTCTTTACTATTAAAATAAAAACCTATAAAACTAAGTAAATTTTGGTACGATAGGGATTCAAAGCCCAGTAAGTCCATGAGCTTTTATGTACAGCTGTGGCCCTAAAAATCTCTTCATTCTGATTTTTAAAACACTCCAAGTTTAGACTTCGTATTCTTTCCCCACACGCGACGATCAACAGGGAAGAGCCGAAGCAAAGTAAGATCTTTCTCTGTGTCTCTCTCTCCAATAAAAAACATGGTAATTCCCAGAATTTATAGGGTTTCTCTCTTTCTACTATTTCTGTATGTTTTTGTTTTCTGATTCTATTACATTTGCAATTTGTGAAGGCTCAGTCAGTGAAACCGATCTCTAGCCCAGTCCCAGACGCGTGGTACCCAACCCTAGCTGTCTTCATGCTCGCCATCGGTCTTGTTGTCACCGCTTCATTTTTCATGTAAGCAATTTTATTGTTATGATGATCATTTGAAACAGTTGTGTTTAATTTTCAGCCAGTGAATAACAAAAGTACCTGTTCAAACAACAATTTAACAAAAGTATTTATGTGATTTGATATTATGTTTTGTTGTTTTGATGTTTTTTATTGATTCGTAATGCCTGATTGAAATTCAGATCTGAAGAGTAATTTCCCAATTGCTTGCAAAAGTAGTTCATGTTTGTCGGATATTTATGAAGTACTACTACCCTTGTTCTGTGAATAGGGATTTGAGAATTGTGGGTTTTGGAAACATCATTCGACCTTAAATAGAAAAAAAACAAAAAAAGAAAATAGGTTCATTACAGGACCAGGTTCGTTCTGCATAGTTGGTAAGGTCATTTGGGGATTCCCGAATGCCCTTTTCGCATAATGCCCATTTTATATATGTTGTTATGGCAATTTTGAAGCTAGCTTATATCACTTGTACCTGTATTTATGCTACTCATGTAAGCTGGTGTGTCAAGTATGGAACACGGGTTTTGAACTTAATTTTGCAGAATTGTTAAATAAATGTAGTGATATCCCTTTGGCTGTTTTGCAACTCAATTGGAAGGCTGCTTTCGGTCATTAGTCTTTCTTTCTTTGTTTTGTTTTTTGGGTGGATTTCTTATCCACCATTTTCTGTAATTTTTATTACATTTTTCGTTCTATGAAATGAAAGTTTTGTTTTCTATCCAAAAAGAAAATGTAGTGTTCATCTGCAAAAATACCCTAGTGTAGAGACAAGTTGGACAAATTGCTTTGTCTTTAGCATGATATAAAATTTAAAGTTTAAAACAATGTTACTTAGATCATGGGTCACTTTGGTACGTGATATGAGTACCGGTACATGGTATGACAATTTTTTAGGTACGAGGTGCAATGGGAATAAGTTTAGCTGATATGTATTTTGGGTCAAAATTCGTTTTAGAATTCTTATGTAGATTGTTTTCATTACTATAGAATATTATATATTACAAAATATTCATAAACATTAAATTAGTTACCATTTATCTTATAGTTGTATTTGATTTTCTATTATCTAAAATAATATGTAATTATAAATCTATATACATGCAATTAATTATTATATATTTTATATTTGTGCTACATATTTTAAAGAGAATTAATTTAGAGTTAGTATTACATTTTGGGGTCGTCCATTTTAATGATTTGGATCGCGAACCACGCCATTTGGTATCAATGTACCCAAATTGCGGGTCGTTAAGGGTTTAGTGAATTGTGGTAATCATGGTTTAAAAGTCATGAATGATTGGAGGACATGTTAGGATCATTTGTTTTGAATATAGAAGAATTTTGCTGTTCAGGTTGTGAGCGTTTGTTGGAATCAATTCTCATGTCTCCCCTTCCTCTTCTACATTCTGGCTTTCTAACTGCAGTAAATGTCTATTGCAGCTATGAAACTACCTCCTCTCGGAAGAATCGCAGCCTTGCTAAAGAGCTCACAACTGGGGTGGTGGCATCTGTATTCTTGGTACATCAATGGATCTTTACACCTAAATTGTCATAGTATAGTAAATTGCTCTTTTAAATCTTTTCATTGCTGATTCTGAACTTTCATTTCTGTGGTGCAGGGTTTTGGATCCTTATTCCTGCTGCTTGCTTCTGGTGTTTATGTTTAATTTTACGTTGACCCAGATAATATTCTGCTAAACAAAATGAGTCCTGTCTGAATTTTGATATCTATAATTGGAACTTCTTATGGTTTATAATTTGAAGATAACATTTTTGATTGCATCACATGTTTGTTCTCAGGCAGTGACGTATGAAACGTGATAAAAGCCCTACAGGATTTCAGTAAGATTTGGTTTAAACAGACCCATATTTGAAAAACTTACGACTTCTGTTGATGTGGATAGTAACAGAATGAGCCACTGCGGGGATTATTCTATGTTTACTTATCAGCGTATGAGCTTTGGTGTGTTGTTATTTGCATATTTAGTTAGAAGTTACCGGGTATGAATTAGTTACCGTTGTATAATTGCATATTACTAGTCGTTTTTTAATATCCAATACCGTTGATTTTGTGCTGCCTTCCGGATCCCCTCTAGTTGGGTCAAATTTCAGACGGTGTAGCTTGGTCAACTACAATTGCACAATGAGAATTGAGCAATCCATATTCATCAACACTATCATGCCAACTCCACGGCATTCATAAAATGTGCGTGTGCGGGTGATATAATAGATTACTGACCACTCGATTCTCATCATGGTGTAATTTTGAGTGACCCAATGTCGCCATTTTAAGTTGGACCCAATTTCAGTAGATCCTCACTCACGCCCGCCCATGAAGGGACTAAAGAAAACAATGCTAGTACATTACTGTTTTTTTTTTTTTTTGAACACTTAGTACATTACTGTTAGAAACAGCTGAAACAATGCCATGCCTACCAGTACCAGTGTACCTCTGTACCACAACGGTCGAACTGATAAGCAAACAAGTCGGACCCAACTTAATGGCTCACTGTTTCTCTGCTCTTCCTTTTATCAGAATCCGCAGCCTTTTTTAGTCTTCCAGGAAAGTGGAAAGAGTTATCAAAATTTTTATTAAAAAATATTTTTATCAAATGAGATGATAATTTTATAAACAATTAAAATTATTTTGATAAAAATTTTGATATGTATAACATTTTCCGAGAACAAAAATGTTACATCCCTAGTTGTTCCTCGGCATTCAATGTGGATGAGTATCCAAGTGTGTTCATAACATTTTTTGAATTAAGAGTTCTATTTTTCAAAGCAAAACATCTAAACTTCGATTCCCTGAAATGTTCTATTCACAAATGAGAAAATTGAGTACATACAATTCTTTTACTTTGTTGAATTGTGTGAATGTTGTAGAATTGTAATGTGAATGTTCTTGAACCAAAAAAAAAATTGTGAACATTACCTTACCGATGAAGGACAATGTTGCATTACGTCAAAATTTTCACAACTTATACAAAGTTCATACAATGAGTTTAAGTCAATGTAGTTATAACCCGCATCAACTAACACAAATCCAATGCTGTGTAGCAGTTGTTGCAAGGTCTATGTGATACTGACCTATTTAAGAGTATAATCCCAAAATTTCGAATTTATACATGCACATCACATCAAACTAATTGAACTTTTAACTTCCAATTTTACAACCCAAACCACCTAGCTGTCTTAATGATTTTTTTTGAAAAGAAACAAGTTGTTTGATTTCACCATTCGAATTTGCATAGTGACAGTATAGAATAGGACTGATAATCGGGTTCGTCTCCAGTTTGTATCATATTTAAATTGTATTATGATATAAATTTATGCAATTTATACTTGGTTCATTTGTAAAATTTAATTTGGGTGTAAATCGAGCAACAGATTTGTATCGATAAAATTATATGATAAATTTAAGGCTTAATTATTTTTTACCCCTCGTGATTTCGGCTATAATAATTTTACCTACTTGACGCTTACAACTAGAGCAATGTTATATAAATTTAAAAATTAAACTTAATAATTATAATAAATAATTTCATTGTAGATCTCAACATTTATAGAGATCTACTACTTATTCAATAGTTGTGATTATCAAGTCTAATTTTTAAGTGTATATAGCATTACTCTTAAAATTATACATGTTACCCTCTTGTAGTTTAGTAGCAAAGTTAAATAGTTACTTTTATTGTCCAAGTAAATGGAGAATGTGTTCCACATGCCCAAAATATGTTCTGGCTTTATTTCTATTGTTTACCTTCAAAAGAATATTGTGTAAGTGTCTAAAATACCCTTTATAATATATGATATAATACTTAAATAAGTAGGGCATCAGTCGCAGATAAAACAATGTAAAAAAAAAAAAGTAATTTTAAATCTTAGATCAAAACTTCACTCGAAGAACAAAGAGACTCGACATATTTGATTGAAATGGGTTAGTTTGTTGTCATGTTTTATTAATTTTATGGTCAAAAGTATAACAGACAAAACGTTTAATTTTAAAACGTAGATATTATGGTAATTTTTTAATTCTATTAATGTCGTTAATTATTTTACTTTAATAAGTACATAATTATAAAAGGATAATATGTATAATTTTAAACGTAAAATAAATAAAAAAAATTTAGCTAAAACTATGTGGGAGTAAAAAATAATTAATCCTAAATTTAATAAATTCAATTATTTATTATCCGGAGTTATTAGTCTTATTATCGTAACACATAACGGCCCGTGTATAGACTTACGATGCAGCTGCGAATCGCATTTGACTGACTCCCAACTAACGTCAACAACGCATCGGCCTTCCTCCGCCTCAAATTAAAACCGCTTTGTCAAAGGCTATAGCAAACATTGCCTACCCGGTTTCTAGCTTCTTCCGTACGTTGAAGTATTTTGTCCGTTGTGCCACGTCGGTATAGCAAACCTGTTTTTTTCTAACATTCAAGCAAGTGGATGATGCTTGAATAGTTAGGTACATAAAAGCTAAACAAACATGCCTCAGTCTCACTTACCTAATCATCCTAATCTTCAAGAGATACTGGGTAGGTAGGGTAGAGAATACCCCATAACTGTATGGATTATTTGATTCAATTTATGTGCATCTCAATTAATCTTCTTCTTAATTCGATCAAAAATAAATTATTCGTATCGAGACTAAGGTATTCATAAAGGTTAAATCTCTCATGTCTTGACCCTAAAAAATTAATAATATTTAAACTTAAGATATCTGAATTTATAATTCATCTTTATTACCAATTAAACTACCCCGATTAGTCTTATTCTCTTTTGTCCCACCAATAAATCTTCGATCTTTTTTAAGAACAACCATCGATTTCAATTATCCTAAGATTAATTTACGTAAAATATGTGAATAATAGAGCTTGTAATTATTTTGGTGAAATCTCTTCTAAAAATTATTTATCAATGATGAATGATCTACTCAATATGAAATCGACAAAAAATCAATAAGTATACATTTGATCTCAGTTGATCTAATTCATAAATGAATTGTCTCATTTGTCCAGTTTCATAAATAATTCAACAGAATCTGGTTGAGCATAAGACAAACTTGAGTAAATATAATTTAGAGTAAAATATACATTCAACCCCCAAAGTATGTGTGTAGAGTCTATTTGGTCCTCAATCTTTCAATTATGTCTATTAAATCTCTGAAATTCTTATTTTTGTATCTATGTGGTCCAATCTCAAACGTCCATACAAAATCGTTAATGTATTTGTTCATACGCCAATCATGTGGGACTAAATAGACACAAATTATGAATTTTAAAAGTGAAATAAAATAAATTAAAAATTTTAAGGACTAAATAAACATAAAATTAGGAACCACATGATGAACGTGTGACCAGAAACGTGACGATTTTCTGATAAACGTTTGGAATTTGACCACTTAGACACAAATTAGGAATCTTAATGACCAAATAGATACAATTAAAAGATTGTGAACTAAATACATATTTTCCAATTAGAAGTGTATTTTATGCTATAAGTGAAATATAATATAAAATTACACATAATTTATACATATCTATAAAATAAGATAACTAGGTGTTTAAATCTATAAAAGAAGATAACTAGGAGTTTAAATTTATGGGGGTATATTTTTCCCTTAAATTTCACACACCCATCACACATTTTCTTCCCCAAAATTCACAAATCCAACACAAATATTCCATAATACATAACTATACATACTTCAATACACACTCATTATATACACACTCATATATATATATATATATATATATATATATATATATATATATATATATATATATATTCTAGTTGTACACATATTCTAATGCACGCGTAATATCAGAATTTAGGATATAATAACTTCTCTCGTGGGTATCGTTAGTTATAAATAAATTAACACTAAATGATCACCAATTGGTAATTCCAATGAATAGACAAATTAAATATAATTAAAAATAAATATATTTAAACCTAGTTCTAAAACCGAAATAATTTAAACATTTCTCGAGATCAACTTTACTTTTATTTCACCAGAGGAGAGAGGACTGCCTGTTTGGCAGTCCTTTCTGAACCACCAATTCAGTATGCAGTTTCCCGCCATTTCAATTTTTAATAATAATTTTCAGAAACATTTTTGACACGTCACAAGCCTTAACCACCCACCACGTCACTCTCCCGATCCGTCTCCACCCACCTGGCACCTTCCCTCACACCCTGGCACCTTCTCTCTCTCTATCTCTCACACACACAACAGACCCTCTATTTATAGTCCTTTAAGCCCAACTCCGTTCCCTCTCTACTGCTCACGCACATTACACACCCACTTCTAGTACTCTACGTATGCAGTCCGTTATCTCTCTCTCATCTCTGTACTCACCCATAGAAATGGGTCTATATTAGGGGAACAATCGCTCTAAAGAACCACCCAGAAGCCAGTGTTGTCTCTTTCTCTCTTGAAGAAATGGAAGAAAGCAGAAAGAGGCAAGCGGGGTATGATGGCGCCGGAGACGTCTTCGGGAAACGACCAAAAACGCCGTCGAACTACGAAGAAACAATCTCCGACGAAGACGAAGACATGATGGCCTGGCTAAACGTCGACGATGACACAGTGACCGAACTATCGAAGTTCTTGGACTCAGAGATAACGACCTCGCAGCCATTCAAGGTCAAGTTCATCGAGGACCCATACTCGTCGGCTTTGATTTTCCAGTCATCGTCGTCGTATATAACCATCAACGGAAACGAAGAGTCATGCGGATCGTCGTTCTCCGACTTGGATTCGTCCGTCATGGCAAGTATCGATATGAGTGGTGTTAAGGGCGCGTTTGGGGGGTTTTCAGGGTGGTTCTCGGTGGAGGAAGCTGTCGCGTTCTCTTCAGACGCCGAAGAGGCGCGTGGTTGGATCGAGGATCGGGAAAATGAGGAGGGTAGTTCGGTCAAAGGAATCGGCAGCGGTGATTTCTCCGGCGACTATGATGATGATTTGTTGGCGAAGTTTCTAGATGAAGACTAGTTTCAGTCACAGTAAAAATAATAGACAACAGTAAAGAAGGGCACAGCGAAATTTTTGGGGTTAGGGTGTTGTTAGGGTTTGGGGTTAATGGGTTTGGTCAGTTGTATACATTTTGAACAGAAAATTTACAGAGAAGAGTAAATAGAGGGCTTGTTTGTGATTTTGAAAAGTGTTTGGCAATTTGTGGGTATTTTCTCTTTCCTTTTTCTTTTTCTCCCATCAATCTTTTGATCGTTTTGCAGCTTTTCATTTTCTGTTTCTATATTTTGTCTTTTGTTTGGAAATAGCCTGCATGCAGTGTTCTTGTTTTCCTCGTGTCAATCCTATTCAACATTTTTTTCTTGGCAGCTGATTGCTTCGATGGTCGGTGATTTTTTCATTGCTTAACTTTTAATTAGTGTGGAAAGAAGGTTGGTGTGAGTTTAGTAGAAACATGGTAAATTTAAATATTTTGAATTTAAATTTTAATAATTTTTTTTGAGTCATATCTATTTATAACATAAACCTTTTGATCGAATTCAAATTATAGAGAGGATTAATCGAAACATTAAAAAAAAAGTTGGTGTGATTAGAGTTATTTGCATAATAATAATTATTATTATTTTTATTATTTAGACCTACTTAATTTATTAATTTAATTTATTTTTCTAATGCATTTTTATTCATTGACTGGACTTAACTAATATTATAACTTATTGTTAATCTAATGATTATTATTACTTAAGTCTATCCTAAGTCCAACTAAGGTGGCATGAAAAAAAAATTATATTATATATATATATATATATATGATAGGGATGGAAAATTAGATTTTTATTCCACAACCAAACTTGTTTTTGATGAAATTTTTTGTGAGCAGAGTAATATTTACATAGTCTTAATTATCATAAGCGTGCAATAATACACAACCTTCGGTTAATAAGATTTTACCTTTTTAACAAGTCTAAAAAACACTTAGTGATGGAACTCAAATCTTGACGTATTAGGGATCATTTGATAAAATTTTCGTTTTTATGTTTTTTTTTTAAAAACAAAATAGAATAAATTTTTGTATTTTTTTGTGATAAAAATTAAAAATATAAAAAAACATGTCATTTATATTTAAAAAATTAAAAAAAAATATGTTTGATATTATAATAATGTTTTCATTGTAGTTATTTTGATTAATTTTTTGTAATCACAAATACATCTTCTCCCTAATCAATGAAACCCACTTCACCCAGCCACCACCAAACCGTCGGAAACCCACCACCACCGCCCCTGTTTAGCCACCACCAAACCCACCAGCAACACCCCTGGAAACCCACCACCAAAACCCCTAAAAATACACCACCAATATTACCGAAAAGTCACCACCAACACCATTAAAAACTCACCCCCAACCCAGAAAACCCACCAAAATCACCACCGAAAACTCACCCCCCAAGGCTCGAAAACCCATCACAACCTCCTAACCCACCACCAGCACTCGTAAAAATTCAACACCTAACCACCGACTGAGCTTGGGAGAGAGATCTGAGATGAGGAAACCCATCACATAACCACCGATTGAGATGAGAGAAAGAGATCTATAATGAGAAGCCTCGATTTCGTCACTTCGATTTCACACAGAGAGAGAGAGAGAGAGAGAGAGAGAGAGACGAGGAGTATTAGGTTTTCAGAGAGAATGAGAGAGAGATGAGAAGCTCCGGTTTGAGAGAGAGAGAGAGAGAGGAGGAGGAAAAGTGATGAAAAAAGGGGAGTAAATGGGTTTTTTATAATTAGCACAAAAAATCTCATATTTTGTTGTTAAGGGGATTCGAAGGATGAATCTCATTAAAAGGGTCTGCTTTGAGCACACGTGTTTTCGTTTTTGGGTGTTTATAAAAACACCTTTTTTTTTATGTTTGTAATTTTGGGCCTTGTTTTTAAAACACAATACCATAAAAAAAAAAAAAAACACACTCCAAACTTGTTTTTTATTTTTTATTTTGATAAAAATTAAAAACAATAACTCTGATTACCAAAACTACCTTAATAACTCATTTTCTTTGAAAAAGACGAGGCACTAATTAATAGTACCATCAAATTGAGGGAACAGGCAAACGTGAAATGGAAAGGAATTAAGGCAAAGCAAGAAGTGGAATTCTTTAGCTATCACATTCATTCTTATCTGTATTGAATGGAAAGAAAGGAAGTATTTTATTATTGATCAATAAGGCTGTCAACATATAATGACGTGTGTTTTGAAGACCCAATCCTTCTCCACCACCATAACCAACAAACCAAGCACTTTAGACCTGTTTGGTATGTTAGACAAAGGAGATTTAAAAGATGAGTTGAAAAATAAAAGTTCACATTACACAATAAATTCACATTTGACAACTTAAACATCTAGCCTAGATTATCAAATCCAACCCGCTTTAGACCCGTAATTTAAACCCAATCTCATGGATTTCATGAAATCCGGTGGGGGTGAGTTTTAGATAGGGGTTAAAGGATTCAATATACAAAATTACATAAATATCCCATATAACCCTATTCAACACAAGCAACCCCCTTTCCTCGTGGCAATTCAATAATTGAGGTTCCAAACTTGGTCATCATTATAAGAAAAAAATTGCCACTGTTTACACATGCACCTGTAACATATATACATGCATGTTTTTTTTTCAAAAGTTAGGAAGAAAAATAATCAAATATTAAAACCATAAAGACACAAGAAAATGTATGTATATAAACATGAGTTTAAATTAAATTGTTTAAGGGGCATAATAATTATTTATATACAAATATATTGTCATACTAGTGGTATATCCATGCACTTATTAAATATGGATATAGATGGAAATGAATGTTGAATCTCATCTTTGTAAATTGGGGTTTGGATTTATAAGAGTTTAGACAAGTCAATCAAAACCTCTTCCAAAAAATCAACTAAACAGCCCCTTACTATTTTGATCAAAACTTTGGTTAGTTAATTCTCTTTCCATGAACAATAGAATTGGCGTTCCAGTCTCTTGGTTTGAGCAAAAGGGGGTGTATGAACTTCTGTTAGAGTATGTGTGGCTCATATTTGTTGTGTGCACAATGGCAAGGAGGTAGATGCCGGAGCGTAACAGAGTGGAGCAAAGCGGAACGTAGCGGAGCGGACATCCCTTGAATGTTGGTAATATTACAAGAACACCTCCTGATATTTTATAAATAACACAGAGACTCCTTGAGATTTAAAATTTCTTGTATAGAGACCCCCTATGTCTCACTTCTGTCAATATTGCTAAGGAAAATTGATAATTTCATCCTAAAAACTTTATTATTTTTACAATTACCCTTCACTAAATTTAGTACCAAAACATTGATTACATAAATTTTAATATTAATTTGGTAACAATAAAAATTAATTTGATATTAATTAAACAAAGTTGAATATAAATTGGACAATATTAAATGTCAATTTTTGATAAAACTATATATTAATTTACAATGTAAAGTTCATTTTATGTAGCACACTATTTGGTGGTTATAGTCTGTCACGCCCCAAATTTCATAAAAGCGTGATTAAAATAAATAATTTATTTATTTAAAAAAACACATGCTGATATGTTGTAAAAATATCTAGCAAAGTATTTCTTTAGTTGAAATAAATCAATTTTTTTTTTGAAAATTTCGACAGAATTTGCTTTAAAAATTGGGCTTCCAACTAGTTAGTAAGATCATCTCTGTGAAAGCATAACATAATTTAAATTAATTAAACATCCACAACATGCTTCTATTCAAAAATATAATCCAACTAAATACGGAGTGACAATTAGATGCCCACGAAGTCCTCCCAAATCTAGATACATCTAACAATATATACCACAACTTAGTACCGAAAGTCATAATGTTACATTACAATATCCAAAATAATAATACCTCTATGGGATGATCAAGTGTACACCATAAATGTCTCAAGACAACTTTTTCAAACACAGTGCTTAAGTGCTAACATTTCTAAATAAGTTCTAAAGATAAATACAAAAAAGCTCCAAAAGAGATTATTTCTAGTCTAAACTCCCACAAGCATTCCATCACTTTATGCCCTAAGATGCATGCTAGTATCTGAAAATATTAGTAAGAGATGAGTAACTACACGCTTAGTAGGATAATCTCTTTTCTAAGCATTTACAAAGTTTTAAAAATCAATATTTCACAAATTATACGAATAAGTAATAAAAGCTTTCTATAATTAAGTGTAGGTATAAGACAATAAGTAAAACAATTATAAAAAAAATCTGTCAACACCTCAATATTAGAAATATACAAGGTATAAATTAAAGGTTTATATATTCAAATCCAAACCATCTTAGCAAATACTATGCATTCTTCGCATATGAACAATATCATCAATCACACCGAATCACGCATGAACCATACCCGGGAAACTTTTTGGGTCTTGCACCATAGGGTTTCATCGCCCTTTTTACTTTTTAAGGGGAACGTGTATGACACAACTTGTGACACCACATATGCCATCATCGAAAACCATTACCATAACCAATTACCCTTAGGACTAGTAGCTGCCTTGGCAACCCACTCAATAGGCCCCAACCGTCTACTAATCTTCTGTCTGTCTGTATCGAACATACATCTTTCAAAAATCATTAATTTTCATATCCATAAATCCTTTTGAAAATACATGTCATAGTCTTGACATTTTATCAAACATGTAGTAGGCTCAAATCTCAAAAGTTGCATTTTCAAAGCAACATAACCAGTTCAAAGAGAATAAACCATATATATTATGTACAAAATCATAGCATATTTCAAAACCCCAAATCGTATGTTTAATCAAATACTCATAGCTAAAATCAAACTAGAGTTCCAAACCCAAAACACTAAAATTATTTCCATTTTCAAGAGAATAGGCCATATTATGTATAACATCATAATATACTTTAAAACACCCAAATCATAGGTTTAATCAAATACTCATAACTAACATCAAACTAGAGTTTCAAAACCACAACACTAAAATTAATTCCAATTCTAAGGGAATAAGTCATATATATTATGTACAAGATCATATCATACTTTAAAATCTCCAAATTATAGGTTTAATCAAATATCCATAACTAAAATCAAACTAGGTTTTCAAACCCATAACACTAAAATCATTTTTATATATGTGAGTTCACAATTTATGACATACTCAACATTAAATCAAAGCTTATATCAAATATTTTGCCATCAAACACATAATAAGCTTTAGCTAAAGAAAATACATGAGATGCACAATGTAAATGCAAGAGAGAGAAAAATCCCACCTAGAAATTAAGAATTTTAAGAGAAGTTCCTATCATTTCCAAGCAAAATCCAAACTTTGAAGACTTTCTTCTTCCCGTTTCTCTTTCTCTTTATCTTCTCCTAGGGTTTTAAGAGTTTTTGGGTGAGAATGAAATGAAAGAATGGAAGAAAAGGGGCTGAAATTAGTGTTTTAAACACAGCAGTCTTGAATTTTTACTGTTCATAGGCTGAAATTTGGGTTTTCTTCAAAATTACAGTTTTACCACTAAACATTCTAATTTTGATCCATATAACTACTCTAAGGTTTTTTGACGTTCCGGATTCATTTTTAATGTTATTTTAATCTAAAAATATTTAGTTTTATGATTTATCTCAAAACTAAATTTAATTTACACCTGAAACACTAAATTATTATTTTACCTCTCCGAACTGCTGTATAAGCTAAGCATCCATTCCAAGTTTTTTGAACCTCCCAGATTCAATGGTAATATTATTTTGACTTAAAAACATTAATATATTTATTTAGTTACCCTTATCAATTTTAAACGCCTCCAAAAATTAAATTTGACACAAAAGTCAATACGTTCATACTTCAAGGTTACACGACTATTCTTTTAACAATGATTCGAAGTTTCTCTCATCATTTTAATTATTTTAAAAATACTAATAAATTAATATCATTTATATTTATATAACACACGGGATCTCACATAGTCAATGTGCTATTTTTTATTATGTTAAGTATTATTTACAAATTAAGAAGTAAATGGCAAATTATATGTCGTCAGATATATAAAGGCTTTGAATTAGTTTCATGTAATAAATAATTGTATAACATGTAATTTTTTTTATATATAGTAAATAATAACCAAAAAACAAGGGATAAACAAAAAAAAGAGATAACAGTGTGAGAGAGAGAGTTATATGAGAGATGAGACTCTTAGAATTACAATAGAAGTGAAAGTTCAATTAGGACCATCGGATCAATAATTTAAATAGCGAAAAGTTCAAGACAAACAATCTAACTACTTTATTATATATATTATTTATGTTATTTAAGGATAAATTAATTTTTATGCTTTTAATTGTCCTCCCAAAAAAATGCGCATAGCCTTATTGACCCAAAAAATCCACAATTGTGACCGGCCTCCAAAAAACACCCTTTTTTTTAACTCCACGGGAGTTTGGTATTGAGTTTGTGGACCGTGCTTTAAGGCATAGTGGTAAACTCACTGGTGGGAACAGAACCAGAGAATTTGGAGGCCCAGGCTTAATGGACTTAGGTCCCTTGGGCTGAGGAAACAATCCATATTTGTAATTTGTTGGTATGTAGGTAAGCCTTCATGAAGGACCCAAAAAAGCCCAAGGATTTCAATTGAAGGCTGAGGCCTTGGGCCACTTTAGCCCCAATTTAAGATGATGGGACAGGTCTAACCAAACTTTCCACAAGTAGGCCTAATGTATGGAGAGTCCAGTCCAGTTTATCCTTAATCCCATCAACATTCAATACCTAAAATAAGGGCAACAGCGGTAACCAACGATATACCGTCTCTAAAATTATAATTTATTATGATTTAGTTTTAAATTTTTTTTTTGAAGAAATGTTATAACTAATGGAATCAAGTTACTACAAAAAAAAAAAAATAATAATAAATTAAGTTGACCAGAAAATCTCAAACGATTTCGTTTGTTTGTGTAAAGAGAATGAGTTATATTATCGTGTGTTTTTTGATAAGAATTTTAGTATTGTATCGAAAAAATATATTTTTTTAATATAATCTTATCCCCCTAATTTATCTAATATTACAGCGGATTATTATACCATATTTCTTAGCATTATATCTTCATTTTTTATTCAATAATTTTTTTTTATTATGATATCATTTTTTCAATTATTAGCTAAATATTAAGTGTGACGACTGTGATTAATTCAGGTAGGATACTGATGGGTCCCATAGCCATATCATTAGACAAACAACTCCAAGCAAATGGTTGCTTTTGCACCCCCTACCCCAATCCCATCATATTCATACCAATGGCTCCAATCAACATCAAACGAAATTAATCAAGTCCAATCAGTATCAAACCAGCAGCAGTTTGTACTACTTCTTGTTTAATGTTTGTGGAGGTCTGTTAGGTAGGCCCACCTCTCTTAAACAATTGTAAAATACCATTAAAGTGTAGCTATTTCCCTCTTTTATTGATTTTGCATATACGCTCACCCATACAAGCCAAGGTTGATGTGTTTGTATATGTATGTTTGTGACGGAGAGTTGGATTTCGTAATAACTGTGGCCCTAAAATGAACCAAACTAGTCTTTTGATTTATTTCATCGATCTTTAATTAGAAAAAATTATATCGGTTCGTTCAAATCTAAGAATCAATCTGTTTAGCCTTTCTAAAAAAATAATAATATTTTCTATCATTAGAGTTTCACCGGCCAATACATGCAAGATCCTGACGGTCGGTCCAACAATATTGAAAATAAAATTTGGATTTTAGTCTCCAAATTTGTATAAAGTCATATAATTTTAGTTTCAATCAAAATTTTTATTACAATAATTTGGACTCATGACTCAATCCGTAATATTAAAAACTTAAAAATTTGAACTTAAAAAAATAAAAAAGTGCTAAAAATATCAACTCATATTTGATAAAAAAATAAAAAACAGAAATACAAGTTAAAATTAAACACTCTTTTCATTAAAAAATAAAAGTAATCGACAACATTAGCATATCCATTTTTTATCTTTCTCTTAAATAAAAAAAAATTAATTTTTTTTTAAAAATTAATAATAATAATTGTTTTGAGTGATCCCAAATCTGGTTGGAACACTGGTTTAAACAGAACACTCTTCACCTATATGCTAAGTTTAGTTTGTTTAATTTCAACCACAAAACTCTATACTTTTAGTTTAATTCTCCACAATGAAAATTTACCTTTTGAGAGGTTTCTAAATTTTTTTTTCCCAAACCAACTACTCCCTCCGTTCTTAAATATCTGTCGTTTAAGATTTTTGCACAAGGATTAAAGAAGCTATTAAATAACTGTAATATGAGTAAAAAATAATTACACAAAATTAAAATATCCTTATTTAATATGTATTGGGAAGGAAAAGAATATGAAAGACATTTAACCTCCACCTAATCTAATGCATTGAAAAATTAAGAGTAAATTTGAAAGAAAAAATATTAATTATGCTTTGGTTTCATAAAACGACAGATATTATGGAACAAAAAAAATTATATAAAACGACAAATATTATAAAACAAAAAAAATTATATAAAATGACATATATTTCAGAATGAAAGGTATAATATTTTTTCACCGTTTCTTGGGATTTTTCCATTTTTTCAGATTAAGGTAGAGAAAACCATACCTCTTTCAACAAGGAAACAAAATAGCATAGTCACCTTAGGACACAAGCTCCAATGAATACCATTTGAACACAAGCTTCAATGCATCTCCTAAAAGGATGAGAGAGAGAGAGAGAGAGATTGGGTGCTCAAGGAAATTAAAGAGGGTCACAAGAGACGAGGTGGATTAGTATTAGGAACTCAAGGATTTGACTTTGTGCTGAACAAAGATTGATAAGGATGCCTCACCTTAGTCATACAATTACTGCAACATTAATGATGTTTTGTTGATTTGAAACAAATACAATGTAAATAGAGCAATATTATAAAATTCAAATAAAACTCAAAAAAATTATAATTTAAATGGATATCATTCTTTGAATTATGTAATATTTTTCATGTATATATATTACAAATTATATTTGAATTGAGATGCTAATAGTCAATGTCATTAATAATGGAGTTTCCAAAGAGCTTCATCAACACAATTTTCATCTTTAATGATGGGATTATGGTTCTAGTCATGCTAGTTATTATGGTTTCAAGTCATTGTCATTGTCATGTGGGATCAAAAGTATCCAATTCGGTGTATAGAGTATGTGACCTTCACGTTACGATTATTCAGTCACTCTAATATAAATTATAATAATTTAGATATTTTTTTTGGACTAAACCTGCATAACTTTAAAACCTATTATAAAAAAGTTAAATCTCACACTCATAACAGTTTCGTACACACTTTCATCAAGTTGGGTGGGAGAAAGTAAAGAAACTTAGTACTTTAAACTCGTATGGTACATCTTGGTCCAAGTCTCAAGAATCTTGACTCTTGAATCCTTTGGATTCAGATAGATATTCAAAGAGTTGATTTTACTCCGAATCTGCCTCATATAAGAGTTGTAAAGTCAAGATTTGACCACGTTATCAACCTCGATGTCCAATATTATAGTTGCACGAGATATGCATAACTCAGAAAATTTAAGATTTAGTAAAATACTATTATTATTATCTGATTATTTATTTAATCGCTTTTTTGGGGTAAACTTACATAGTATTTCTTACTTTCTCATACCACTCTCATGCATATCTTACTCTCCCCCTAAAAATATGATACTGCTGCCATAGTTTTTCAATCCTTTGGCCAAATAGTCATATTATTACAAGGTACTACCAAGGTGAAAAATTCTTTCAAGTCCTACACCCATGCTGCTATGCATTTGTAGGGTTTTTATGCTCAATGTTTTTCATCTAGGGTTCATGCTGTGTTGATAATCCTAGGTAGAAGATTAAATGTCAACGATCTAGCATGAACAACATGAACAATAATAACTACAACAATAATTTATGAGTTAACTCAAGATAATCAGTTTTGCTTTGTTATTGCACATACATTGTTGAACATGTTTGAAAGGAAAAAGTAAGATTAGGTCAACAAACTTTAAGGTAAAATATGAGTGCTAATCAAGAATTGTGGGGAAAAAAAATAATCATAATTCCGACCAAAAAGAAAAGAAACCATGATCAATCTTTTCAAGTCATGTTTGAGACATCTAATCTTGTTTAATCTTTATGCCTTTTCCATTTTTAATCAAACCATGATGCTAACATATCTGCACTGCCTTTTATGAAGATTTAGATAAAGGCTTATGCTTAGGATATTGTACAATATTCTTTTGTAAAAAAAGAGATCGGTAAAAATAAGAATCACATCACTACGATTATAAAAGTTAAACTTAGTTACAAGTACACCACGGTGTTCGTCGATATGAATGTTTATACTTAATTTTTTGGATCTATCCCTGTTTACACGAAAACCACACAAACCTTATGACCTTGATTGCATGAACTCATGGCACGAGATAAAAGCTAAATTAAATCAGCAATAATGCTAAAATAAAAGCTGGCACAAGTAGTTAAAACTCTATGAATATATGCTTAAAACAAATGATCCTCAAGCGTGCAAGTAGGATTACACGTATCATATCTTTATTGGGTAAAAAAAGAGTTATCATAACTTTTTCGATTCTGTAATGTTACTGAGTATAATAAATTGTATGGACAATGCAGTTGAAAGGCACTTAAATGACAGATTACTTGTATTAATACACAGTAAGTTATTTCTCTTCAAGATTCAGTCAGTGGCTGTTGGTGTAACTTCTGATATTGGTTCAAATTGTGCCCTATAGTTCCAAAACACATGGGGGCATGCCAAACTTGAAGAAAATGTCCATTTGTGAACACCAAGAGCAAAAAGTATACAAATTCAGATGCTTGCTCTTAGGAAAAAGTGTTTTATCAGCGTGACATAAAAGGGCATGCTTTAGGACCGACGTCGGTGCCAATATTGTCGTAATACAGTGGTAAAAGCTTTTAAAATGATGTTGCATGCCAATATTGTCGTAGTAAAATGTCAAAAGCTTTAAAATGATGTTGCGTGCCTCCCCGTTTCAAGTCATTACAGTAATGCCTTGTCAAAAAGAGTCACTATCATAACTATTGAGTTTTTAACGATGTTGACAGTTTTTGGTATTGTATTGAAAGTTATTATTTAAATAAATTAGAATCTTCAACAGGTTAATGTACAATTTAAAAGGGTATTTGAAAAAGTTGAGATTTGGGGCTAATACAAAACTTTCAGGATTGATCTCTCCACATTGACATTGACTTTATTTATAGTTACTTTTTCAATTTGTGTTCGATAGTATACCAAACTCGAAACCATATACTTTTTGCAAAAACTAGAGGGGTCTTAGCTACAATATCAAAAACAAAGCCACCACAGAAACAAGTCCATCCACTGAGTTGTTACAATTGCTGATTGGAAACCAGTTAATCGACTTCTCATAGAGTAATCAGGACCATGTAAAGTGTTGCGTTGGAGGGCCATAGTCTATTGGATTCCATGTGAGGTTGGTGAAAGGCATCATCAACTTATTATTGGCCCTGCATCAACATATTCTGTGTATGGAGGTATGGAGACTAGAGAATTTGTGTGTGTGTGGTCATTGGTAAGGATGACCCCCCTCCTGTTTTGTTAGGTTCGGTAATTTCATTTTCTTGGCATATTTTAGTTGTATTATTTTAGATGATGACATATTAGAGTCATATTGGCGTTAGACATGTGCAATCCATCAATCTGAACAAAGACTCACTTGCAAATATACTACACCTATATCCATATGAATTATATGTTACTTGAGTCTTTACCAATAGTTCTATGACAATTTATATACTACTAAATTAAAAATTCATACCGTATCAATTACAATTCTTTCAATGATATATTAATAAGTCATATTAATTTTGGGTTCATGCTAGATGGTGGAATCGTATTACGGATTGTGCTAAAAAATATCGCGGGAGTTGGGGGTATTGGTTTCATTATTATTAGTTCAATAAAAGTATAGTCCTGTCGTTATTATAGACAGATAAATAATGTAATAGGAGTCCCATGGAGCCAAACACCAAACAATCCTTATATATCTCTATTCAGTAACTCATTATCACCTCACAGTTGTTCACTGAACCCTCTCTCTCTTTCTCTCTCTCTCTCGCTTGTGAACTAGTGAAGGTAACAAAAGCTAACAACAATGGTGGCCAAGAAGCCAAGAATAGTGATAATTGGAGCAGGAATGGCTGGTCTCACAGCTGCCAACAAACTATACACATGTGCAGGCTCAAAAGAACTATTTGAGCTCTGTATTGTTGAAGGTGGGAACAGAATAGGAGGGAGAATCAACACTTCAGAGTTTGGGGGTGACAGAATAGAGATGGGTGCTACTTGGATCCATGGAATTGGAGGCAGCCCTATTCACAAAATTGCTCAAGAAATCAATTCACTTGAGTCTGAGCAGCCATGGGAGTGTATGGATGGGTTTCTAGATGAACCAGTCACCATTGCTGAAGGTGGGTATGAGCTTAATCCCTCTCTTGTTGAGTCTATTACAAGTCTTTTCAAGAATCTTATGGATTTTGCTCAAGGGAAACTGATTGAAGATGGTGTAAACAATGAAGAACTTGACTATTGTAAGCTGGCAGCTAAGGCTGCTGATCCTTGTTCCTGCAATGGTGGCCTTGAAAAGCTTAGTCTTGGTTATTTTCTGAGGCAGGGCCTTGAGGCTTACTGGAGTTCAGTGAAAGATCAAGAGGAGGTTAAAGGGTTTGGTGGGCGGAGAAGAAAATCCATAGAAGAGGCCATTTTTGCAATGCAGGAGAACATTCAAAGGACTTATACTTCAGCTGGTGATTTGCTAACCCTTGATTACACTGCAGAAAGCGAGTATTGCCTTTTCCCTGGTGAAGAAATCACCATTGCTAAAGGTTACTTGAGCATAATTGAGTTTTTAGCGTCTGTATTACCTCCTGGTTTGATCCAATTAGGCCGAAAAGTTACTAAAATTGAGTGGCAGCCTAATGAACAACTACTGTTTGATATGGAAAATGGTGGTGGTTCTAGGCCAGTGAAGCTACATTTTTGTGATGGGTCGACCATGTCAGCTGATCACATCATTGTTACGGTTTCATTGGGGGTTCTTAAGAAGGGGATTCACGACGAATCGGGTATGTTTAATCCTCCACTTCCTGCCTTCAAGACGCAGGCAATTTCGAGGCTCGGGTATGGTGTTGTTAACAAGCTGTTTGTGCAATTGAGTCCAGTTAATGGGCAAGAAGCCGATGATTTCAACAAGTTTCCATTTCTGCAAATGGTGTTCCATCAATCGGACTCCAAACTAAGGCACCCAAAAATTCCTTGGTGGATGAGGAGGACAGCTTCTTTATGTCCCATCTATAGCAAATCAGGTGTTCTTCTGTCTTGGTTTGCTGGTAGAGAAGCTCTTGAGCTTGAATCTCTTGAAGATGAAGAGATTCTTGACTCTGTTTCAACAACAATCTCTAGCCTTTTATCCAATTCTCCATGCCATATGAATTCTAATTCTCATGATTTATGCAATGGGAATGTGAATTATGTGAAAGGCTGTAATGGGAGAGAATTGAAGTTCAAAAAGGTTTTGAAGAGCAAATGGGGCACTGACCCACTTTTCTTGGGATCATATAGTTATGTAGCTGTTGGATCAAGTGGAGATGATTTGGACTCTATGGCTATGCCATTGCCCCAAAACATCAATCATGGGTCTAATGCTTCACCTCCTCTTCAAATTCTATTTGCAGGGGAAGCAACCCATAGAACCCATTATTCTACTACTCATGGTGCTTACTTTAGTGGTCTTAGAGAAGCCAATAGGCTTCTTCAACACTACCACTGTATTGGAGTATGAAAATTGTTGTTGCATTATTAGAACACTAGGCAAGTTTATTGGAGCACCCATTTCTCTTATCCCCTTCTCATATTCAATTGCAAACATCTTTCTTATTTCCCCTCTATAATGGGAGTTGGACAGAGAGAGGAAACTATAGAAGTTGGGGGAATGAAAGGGAGAGATGGGGACATTTTGAGATGTATTGAATTAACTTAAAGAAGCTTCTTTTCAATTTTCTATTGCTTTCTCTTTGTCTGTGAGTTGTGAGTCTGCTTTTCTATTTGATGATGTCTTGATCTTCAAAGCAAACCAGTTGAGATTATGTTTGGCATTGTATATTTGAAAGATAAAGTTAAAGAAAGCTTTGCATCTCATCATCTTTTCTCTGGTTTTGATTCACTGGACAGGATCCGATAAACCCGGTTCTTTCCAACTTGGAATTTTCTGCACTCTCTCTTCATGTACAAACACATCCTTATCACTCCACGCATAATTTCTAAGGCACCTCTTAGTTTAAGCAACTTGGGACTTTGGGACAATCTGTGAGCTGGCTGAATTTTGTGTTCTTCACATGAATTTAGGCAGAGTCACCATAGAGGGGTCCCAAATGGTACCATTTGCTGTATCAAGTCAGCCCAAAGGGCACATAAGGTCCAATAAGACTTGTTTCCATTATGTCCTCAACTAAGAGACAGTAAATAGAGGTGCTCATGGCCATCTGATTGCTCTGATCTTTAGTGCAGAAAGATTTTTAGGAGGGACCCGTTGGCATGATAGGTCCCATTCCATGCATATGCAGACACACTGAGGCAGTTAGCCCTTGGTAAACGTTGAATAGTGCCCTACCCATTTGGTGTACTAGATTTCTCTACATAGCAAATCATAACCGGGCGAGTCATCTAAGACATCTATGAGACAGATGTGTATCAATTTCAAAACAAAAGGTGTCAAGTCGGATATGACTTAATTGGATCATACTAGTATTGATCTATGCTTTGATCCATATTACTATAGAAGAATTTGACTGTCCATACTCCATCCCAAACACGTAGCTCCTTGTGGTCATGCTGTCATTTAACTCTTTAGATCACATCCTGTGGTCTTATAAAACGAAATATCAATGGTCCAATAAGGTACCAAAGCCTTGAAAAAAGATCTTTCCCAGCTTTTCCATCATCAATTATAGTGATCAATTCCATATGACCAAAAACAGATCACTTAATTCATGGCACTTTGTTTCACAAATGCATCAAATATCTGTTGAGATTTTTGCCTTGGGTTTGATGTTGTAGGGTATCTGTTTGGGGACACTGAGTGGTCAAATCATCAGAGCTGTTCATGAAGAATCCAGTCTCCATTATTGTAAGATTGCATCCTCTCTCTCTCTCTCTCTCTCTCCCCCCCCCCCCCCAAAAAAAAAAAAAAAAAAAAACCAAAACCAAAACCAATTGCAAAAAAAAAAGGGGTGGGAAAGGAAAAGCAACTGGAATGGCCCACTTGATGTCTATTTTTGCCTCGTGGGTTTCAATCACCCTTTGATGATTGTGCATATCACAGACCATCTGTCATCCAGTCCTTGTCTGATTCAGCTATTTATCATAAACAAACAAGTGAGAATCTCTATTCCCCACCTTCCACCTACTGGCTAATCAAACATGTTTATTGCAAAACTTGACCCACTTTTGCTCTAATCCTATCAATGCCAATCCTTTCCTTGATAATAATGTTAGCTAAGTTAATTCTCATGGTCCTACTTGTCTCTGGGGAACCTTTTGCAATGATCAAAACCTAATTATAGTTCAAAAAATCAGCATAATTGCCTTTGATTATTATTCTAATTAAGTGGTTATTCTCTCTTTGCAACCACTCTGTTGGTGACACCTCCAACTGATGCTAGAGCAATAATTTATATCTTTCTTGTTGGATCCTTGTGATCTTTCCACTATTGAAACTTATCAGATCAAAAAAAAAAAAATTTATGTACTTAGAACTTTGATTATCTTTGCAGAGCAACTTAAAAAGTTAAATAATCCATGACGCCTTTAAACTTCTAAGAGATGAGTGGTGGATAGTCCCCTCAATTCAGATTGGTTAATTCTCAGATTCAAACCACCTAATAGTCACTTGTTATCACTCCAAGTTATCAACTTCCGACTCAACTGTCTTCACAAGACAGTTTTTCATTAAAGTTTAGAAATTAAATGGCCCACTTACTGATCTGCAAATCTTAGATTATCCTCACCACACATAAGGGCCCTTGCTTTATTCTAGTCAAATGAGAACAACATTTCATCCTTAAGAGAATCAATGGGAGTCTGTGACAGAGAGGATAACTGATTTAAGTATATTATCATATATGGGTATCTGAACTTTCTCTAGAGAGGTCTGTGATGAAAGCAGGACCTTTTAACTAAAAGAAAAAACCACATGCCTAAAAAATTGTATGCAGGAATCTAGGCTTCTGGTATAGGGCAATAGGGACTTTGGAGGCTTCTCTAGCCCTTGTAACTCTCATACTCTTGATCCTGAAAACTCTCGTTTACATACACTTGATTTTTAAACTGCCTAGATAGCCCCTTATCGTATGGAGTTGATTTTGAGAGGAATCGTAAATTTAAATATTTTGAATTCAACTCTCGCTAGTGTTTTCTCGGTTTAACTATACTGAGTAGCCTGGATGATTACGGCATCTAAGGTTTACTCTGCAAAAGTATGTCGGATGTGGTTCTCCTACTTCTGGGAGACTTCTCCAAGACATTTATGATTTTTCAAAAAACACCATCTTTTTAGGGATTTGTCCTTCATAACAGTTCAAGAACAACACCTCCTTGAATTTTTGTCCTATTACTGCATGGTCCAGCAAGGTTAAGCCAATTCTGGAACAGCCAGAAGAAAACAAAATTTATGATTTGATGCCATTTTGGCTTGTGGGGTTGGTTCCTGATCATCTAAGACAGCAACATGCTAATATCGGGTCTTCTACTCTTCTCCTTAAAACTTTTTGTTAGAGTTGAAAATTTTTTGTGGTCTAAATCAAAATTGGTGAATTGAGAACCTTTTAGTGGTAGCATCTGCATCAAGTTGTTGTCTCAGCATCAACACTGTTTGATTCTACCTCTATGGAATCCAATGTATGTTATGCTGGTCATATCTAAAGAGATATATATAGACAAACCAAGGTCTTCGATTCGAAACTTAAAAATACAGTTACGTTCGGTAAAAAGAGCTTTGCCGCCATTGTGGTCCTACCTGGCTCGAATCCAGAGTAGTCGGAACCTGTTGTGGCTACTGGATACCGAATGGTCTGACCAAAAAAATTATATAGATGAACAAAGGTTTGTTTGTACTTGATTGTCATGATACGCTGCTATTACATGATTTTAAGGTACAGAATTACAGATAACCTTGTTTTGTTTCTTTTTTTTCCTTGTTTTGTTTCTTTTTTTGCACCATCAAAGAATCATGCTAACCACAATGTGTTTTATAAACTCGTGACAATAACATAAATTTTAAATATGTGCAATTACTTGTAATCTCGAAGAAATCCAAATCTCTTCTAATGAAAGTGAAATGCGATGTAAAAAGGTCATTACCCACTTTACTCCCATTGAAAAAGGGTGTTGAGAGTCATGAACTAGGTACGAACCTTATGTTTTACACTAATTACATAAAGTGGTTGTCCTTAAATTCGAACTCATAATCACATCGGCGTTAGCCCGATTATTATACCACCATATAAAGCCGTGAGTTTTACCCATAAAAAAATCTATTCCTTAGTTTCAGATGAACTTGGGATATGTATTTTCCTGAACTATGTATTTCGTATGAATTTGTTTCCACAGAATATAGTGTGTAAAGGTGACAAACAAAATAGGAAGAGAAACTTACAGACCTCTGTTTTTTGGTTTTAATAACGCTGGGACATTGAGACCCCAGTACAACTAATTGTTTATGTGTCAGTTATGGAATTAATATTCCTTTGTAGATATTATATGAACAGCAGATATGTTTAAAAGGACACGTTCTGGAAGTATTAGAACAGTTGCAGCTGTCCACGTAGATGAAATCAATTCGACCCTATTAATTACTCACGTCTTGCTACAATCGATTAGTGCTTGACTTAATTTAAAATGACATGATTTGCATTTAAGATGACACGACTCAAACGCCATCCTCAACTGTCACAAGCAATACACAGTGCAACAAATTGTTTAAGTGTAAGTGATGTCATTAATATGAATACCATCAAGGCGATACGATTACTTAAGTGTCTAAGTTATCGCTTTTCAAAATGAACACAACTCAAACATGACATAATACAACTTAATTGACACCTCCAAATTACATCAATGAGGAACAGAAGCAGCTGTCCACATAGATGAAATCAATTCCATGTTAGGTCAGATTTGAAACCGTTCCATTGTAGCATTTGAAGGAGATTAAGTAACTACCTGGGAGGAGAGAGAACATGAATCTATTTAGTTGCATCGATGCAATTGTATGCGAAGGAAATCGCAATGTTCACCTTTTTGTGAAATTGATCATTACTCTATGTACAATTATGGTGAATAATAAGAAATCAAATAATTACGAAAGTAAGAGAAAATAACACAGAGATTTACGTGGTTTGACAATGTGCCTACATCCACAGGAGCGAGCGGCCGTTCTTTTTTATTATTCAAAATAGGGTTACATCTTAAATATTTATATAATCTTAGTACGGACGTATTTACAAAATACCCATGTACTGTACCACGGGGGCGTTGCCCCTGCACCCCTAACTAATCAGCATCCCCCCCATACATAAAATATATCAATCCTATAAGGCAGATGTCGTCGCGGGCTCCGACATCTGTCTCCTTGCCATTGTGCACACAACAAATATAAGCTACACATACTCTAACACTCTACTTTTTTACCACTTTGGTGCGGACAATAACAATTATTGCTTCTAATTACATGTAGACTTGTATTGCAACTGGTTTTGCTTTGGAAAGGAGTTATCAAAGTACTGTTTTTGGAGATGGATCGAGTCATGAAAACAGTCTCGCTGCTTGTAGGGGTAAGATTACGTACATCTAACTCTTCCCAAATATCATAATGACAGGAGCCTCATGCACTATATATACATTTTTTTTGTTTTTGGAGAGGGTGAGCACTTGTCTATATCTAATCACTTCGATTTTTTTCTTTCAATTTTTCTCGATATACACTATTTGATATGAATTCAAGTAAAACTTACCATATACAAATGGATATTTTTCTTATAAACAATGAATGATTTATTGCTTGCAAATATTGAGAAAACATGTGATTTGACTGTTAATGAAGACATATGAAGTAAGTTGCAAATGAACGGGCCAAGCCAAACAATAGATAGTTTTAGACTCAACTCAGAGTCGTGACATTTGTCAAAGATTATATTCAAGTTTGGGGCGTTATTATTTCCAAGCTTAAAGATTGGCTCGTTTGGGTAAACAAACAAAGCTTAGATGCGACTTTGTTTGTTTGATATAACGAACCAACTTGAACTCGAGAACAAGCTCGCTGTTGGATATAATTGATGGTTCATGGTCACTATGCCCCAAAAGTTTAAATGTCCATTGGCTCATTGTCGATTATTTTTTATCGATTATTAGGGTTGAATAATAAACCTAGGAGAGCGAAAAACATAACCATCCCCCTGTCTGGTATTTGGTTTATGAAGAATTCTAATATATCTATTTTATGACTTCTACCAGGATTGAGTATGTCACTTTTAATGCAATTAGGTTTAAGTGATAGATTAGGATGACGGGTTGTTACAGTGAAAACAACCGATGCTGCTTTGAATGTAAATAAAATTTATACTGAACTACATAAATACCACATTGTATGTTCATAGCACTCGTGTTCAAGACTAAACTGGTTTAGATTGGGCTTGAGCTCAGTACATTTTTTCATCAACGAACTTGAACGAGTTTAGATACGAACTTATCCTGAGTTGTTTACCGATAAGTTAATTCATTTCAATCCTACTAAGAATTAGAAGTCGTAAAATGACAATTACTGATTAGCTAATTTAAAAATTGGTAGAAGACGTCAAGGATATTTCCCCCATTATCGAGTGTGGAAGAGCATAAAGGCTCAATTTCAAATCTAATTACCCAAATTTATATTATTCTTGTGGTTAAAGGATGTATTTTCATTCCATCCCAATAATAGAGAACTGTCATAATCATTTATTTTTTTGACTTGTTATAAAGTAAACTCTGTAGGTATACAGTCGTTGACAAATTATTCTTGAATTAAGCTAATTTTTTTGTTTGTGAAATTCAAGTATTAGAACTCCTTGTAATAAACCATGAACTCTTTTTTTTTTGTTCAAGGGCAGAAGTGTCTGAACTAACTTGTGCACACCTCGACCAGTCTTCTCTTCAGTCCAGTTAAAGACAATTCATCTACATCTAAATTAAGTTATTTATGCACTCTTTCAATCTAACAAAGAAATACACTTCCCTCCTAATAATTTCACATTTTTGTTCTCTCGATGCCTTGTCTGCTTGTCTCTTCGAAGAAATGAAGAATTCAAGGGCTAATAAGGAAAAATCTTTCGAACTTCCTTTTCTCTTCTATTTTCTTCTCCATAATCCAATTGAAAAGGGCCTTATGGCTACCAAGCGATGGCCCATCAGTTGTCCCAAACCCATTAACCACTCCAAGCCCAAGCTCGATTTTTACGGCCCTTTAAATACCCATTTTTTTTGGCGGGAATTCATTCATCGTTCTCCTTGAGTCTTCGTCTCTCTGTCTCTCTCACTCTCTTGTTCAATGTCCAAATTAACAGAAATAACCAATCTGTTCGCTAGTCTCGCATCGAACCTCGAAACCCTAGATGAAACAGCAACAAGTGAATCTCAAAGTACAGATCTCTCAATTTCAATCTCAAATCTGACCCAATCTCTAAATTTGACCCCAACTTCTAGGGTTAAGGTTTTGGACACCGCACTATCTTTGATGTGCTTCACAGCTCCACAGGTCACTAAGAACCCGAAACTTAAATCAGGGTTTTGGAAATTTTCTTTAAATTTATTTTTTAATGTGGAATTCTTATAGTTTTGTCATTTTCTTTAGGTTTTAAACTCGATGAATGAAGATTTGGTGAAAACTATAATTACTGCTTTGTCCTCATCGATTGGTTGTATGGTGTTGAGATTTGGTAAAGAAGAGGTTCTACGAGTTGGTGGGTCGATTTCGAGTCAGGATTGTGTGGAAGTGGTTCAAGCGTGTTCAGATGTTTTGGGAAGATGCCATGGTGGGTTTTGGTGGTGTTTTTCATTTCCTTTCTTTTTGACAAAAAATATATTTGAAATTGGCAATATTACATATGACTTGATGAGTATGTGTGAACTATGACGATGTTATTACCGATTATGGCTAACTTACATGGGGTTTAAGTTAACTGCTCTTTCATAATGTGTATGTTACTTCTTGTGAGACTGATTTAAGCAGATGCTTTCTAGTGCATATTGTTTTTTGAATCTTGGAGAAACTTGATAGTACACGTTGGGAATTTTAAGTCCTATCTGAGCTTGTGAAGAACATTTTTCGGATCCTATCCGTGAATTTGCTTTTGTCATGTTGTAGGGGTGCTTTCTCGTTCACTATTATATGCTGTTGCAAGAGTGGCGATATCAGCATCACGCTTTCGATATGCATTACAATTGACACCTATTCTTGATCTAAAATCTATGGTTGGAAGAACTCCTGAGTTTTCAAAGCTGCTATGCCATTTGCCAAAAGAAAACACTCTTAAGAGCCGAGAGATACCGTTGAGGTGAGCTGTGGACTTTTATTTACAATGTTAGCAAGAAGTATTTTGCTTACCTTTTTGGATATTATTTTCTACTTCATTGGACTAAAAGGGTGCTATCTTCACTTGTGTTGCTAAAATTAAAGCACATCATTATCTATATGATTTTCTATGTAGTGTGCCCGTTGTACATGTGGTTCTTGACTTCATCTGTCTGGATGGATCAATAGAGTTGCTTAGCAGTGACTATGCTGCAAGAATGTGTTTGAATCTTGCCTGTATTGTCTTTGAATTCTTTTTGGGTTTAATTAATAGGTTAATATGCTATGAAGAGGATTTTGTTGTTCAACCGTTCGTATGCAATCTTATTCTATTAAGAGAGAATTGCATTATTCCACTTCAATTATGCTAACTTATTCTATACCTTTTTTAACATACCACCTTCACATTTTTAACCGAATCTTTTGTGTAGGTTGCTTTTGTGGTATCTTGACCCACTAATTCTGAAGCACAATGTATCCCAGATACTGCACGATGCTATTAAAAGACCTTTTCTTTGTCTAAATAAGGAATTTTATGAGAGGATGGAATGGCGTTCTATACTTATGTGCTTGGTAGTTTCTCCTGCTGTGTTTATCGAAACGAGGGCTCTATTGCATAACTGGTTTCTGAAGACGTAAGTTTTTGGTTGTCATAGATTTTTATTTTCTTGTATTGTTATCGTATTTATCTTTATCTCGGAGAATCTGAGCACTTACCTGTGAAAGTTAAGCTTTTGCTCATTTGAGTAAATTTCTGCCGCTACTATTTTCATTGACATTCAATTATTCATTGTAAGGTCCAAATAGTTCGATTTGCTATTGTACATGCTGAGTGCCTGCATTCTGGTATCAGTTTGTTTGGGGACAAACTTGCAGCAGCTTGCATCTGTTTATGGGAACTGTCCAATGTCTTTGCTGCTAGGTCTTCAATATGTCCAGTTACTAAGTTTAACTCTAGTAGCTAACTTCTAAATCTGACATATGGCAAAAATTCTAATCACAGTTCTAATTACAAGACCCATGGCATCATATCAAGGCCACTGTGCTGATCAATCATAGGCTTAACAGTTTATTTGACTTACCTTAATGAAGTTGGACCTTTTCCTACATGGAATTAAATTGAATGATACAGTTAACTCTGCTGGTATCAGCTGTCATGTTTTGCCTGCTTTCTAAGGTTAGAAAGCTACACCTGTTGTTGGACAGAGTTCAATGATATCTAATTATATCCACATTTTTCGATAAGCTAATGATATCCACGTAACCACAAACTATCTTACCTGATCGATTAGTATATCCGACTTTTTAACTTTAAATGTTTTGTACATAACAGGGGTTTGGCTTCTGTATTAGAGCTTCAAACTGAGTTAGTCTCCTGGTGCTGGATGTAGTTTCCAGACCGATGTGGTGGGGCATATCAATGGACGTGGGATCAAAGCTTCCATTTTCTCGGGCATATTTTCCGAACCATCAATTATTAAGGACTCTGACTGGGCCACTGTATTGCCAAAGTTTTCTACTGTTACTTCGTAATATAAGCAAAGCAGCTCCCCACACTAAAAGACATTCTGATCCAACTCCTAGGCAAGCTGGAACAAAGATTACAATGGTCAATCATATTTCTATGTGGTATTTTTCTCCCCATGCCAAATCCATTATTGCATATGCTCCTGATGACTTGATTCTGCCACCAAAGATTTATGTTTCATCTGTCGCATTATAGGGCTCTGGCAATGAACTTCCCAGATTGGTTCTTTTTTGCCTCCGTATTACTCTTCTCCAGGAAAAGTATTCAAGACAATTTTCATTCACAATGCACATTTGGGGCATCCAAAGCAGAACAATCACATAATGTGACACCACCTTGTACTGTTGCTGCAGCGAGGTACATTGCATGGATTCTGAATCCCATCAGCGAATCTCAACAGGATCTGTTAATTGATTGTTTGACTAAATTATCAGGGTCCTCAAATCTTGAACAACTTGGCTCAGATAAATGTGAGACAGCAACGAGTGGCTACAAGAAGGAATTTAAGAAACACAAGTTCCATGGTAAGGAGGATCATATTTCCCTTGAGCAAAGAATTCTTGTATGGCTCAAAATATTTCAAGACATGTATGTTACTTATTGTAAAAGAGCTATCTACAGTTCTGCATCCACTGAGGTGAAAACATCTCTAGGACTTGGCCTTCAGCAAAATGCTTTATTTAGGAGAATTTCATTAGGCTTCTTGCTCGGGAACTACAATCGTTTAAATGAAGAGGGTTGTGAAATACTTTTGCATTATGCTGCCACTGGTACAATATATCCAACGACAGAAATCCAAAATACTGGTTTGAAGCACAAAAGATGGCACTCTGAACGGGAGGATGAATTAATTACGCGGACTAATATATATGACGAAAAGGAGGCTGTAGCAGGAGCCTGTCTTGTCTTCCATTTTACTGATACCATTGAGAATATGTCAGCTTCAATCTTCGAGACTGAAGAAAATGGAGTAGATTTTATTTGCCAGGTAAAATCAAAAGCTGGATATTATTTACTCAAGTGTGTCAAGAGGCTCCTCCAGCCAAAAACTGACGAAATTGAGGGACATTTGATTCTAAGGGATCTCTATGATAGACTGGTCCGGTGGAGACATCAAGGGCAGGATGTATTTCATGGTAACAATGATACGGATGATGCAATTGCTGCTTTGAGTAATAAACTGCATTCCTCCTGAGGAAGTTCTCTAGGCCTTATGTTGTTGTATTTTGTAATTTCTATACAGGTTGCATGAAGCTGTGTCACTAGTACGTCAATATAAGTAAGGAATTAATTTCTTGTTCATCAGACCTTATAAATGGGCTTGATATGTATTCCTCTTTTCACAACTTTTTCAAGCATTAGCTTCTCATAAAATGATTATTGCCCTCAATTGCTGCAACTCTGGGATATATATATATATCATGTACTGGCGGTGAACCTGTGCAATGTATGAGATTTACATTCTCATTCTGTTTCCAGCATCTTCTCCTAGTTCCTCCCCCCAATCCCTCACCACAATGCTGTTACAAACAAAGATATGATATCCAGTAGAACAAACGAAATGGATAATATGCTAGTGTAGACCATAAGAATCCAATTACTTATTGTCCAGGCTGTGTTATTTCAAGTATAGGAGTAACAAGATTGCTTTCTCATAGATGTATGGTTACAGAAGAAAATTTATTCCTATGCAAGCTGTATGCTTTATCCAAGAACTTCTAGGGATGGAAACCTTTGCATGTAACCGTAGCAAGCTCTCTTAATCGTTGAGTAGCATAAAGAGGCTAATATACACGATTATTTATACACATGAAGCTTATTTGCATTCACCGTTAGAGATTTTGGTATGGCCAAAAGGTGTGTAATACTACTGTACAAATGGACTCCCAAAAATCAAACTAATGGCCTGTGTAACTTTGTATATGTAAGCTTGTATATGAATACATCTTGAACTTCATCTATTTTATTAACACAATTGTGCTAGAGTTCAGCTACAAACAGCTTCGACCGACAGTTTCTTTGAGGTATCTGGACATGGATCTCCTCCAAAAAATTCAGGAGCCACAGTCACTAAACAAGCTTGCTTCCCTATGCAATTCTGCAGCAGAATCTCGTCATCATCCGAGATACAAGTTATGGATAAAACAAATGATTTTTTTGAACTGAATAAAACAAGTAAATTAAATCAAGAAATTTGAAGGCAATAACAATTGATCCAAAGCAGGACAAAATAATTAGCCGAGGTTCAATTCAGTAATTGTAGCAAGAGTTCTAATTGTTACTGACCATGCAGAGTACTTGTCATACCTTTTCAACTGCGACGTATGACTTGTGAGCATGACAACTTCCCTCTTTGAAGCTTCCATATGTTCCCTGAGGCATTCCATAACTAGCAAACTGTATTTTCGAGATTTTCTGCCCTGGTGCACACCACAGATGGGCTTTAGGTTGACGACTATTAACTTTCCTAGAGGATAACATATTCCAATTCTGTGGTGTAGGTTGCTCTTCGAAAATATCAACACAGACTCTTTCTGTTGTTCTTCTAACCAAAGAAATCTGAGTTGGGTTGCCGCCCCATTCCTCAAACACAACCAATAGGTTGCCACCAGGCTTCAGCCACGAGCGTGGAACATGATACCTGAAATTGACAGCCTCATCACAAAATCTATAATTTTGCACAAGTTAATGACATAAAATTAGACCAAACTTTTCTCACCATCTTTGAGAAGGCTCTCCACAGTTACTTTGGCATTTCTTCTCATCGTATGTTCCAGCATACCAACAGTCACTACAGCTACCATGTGCTATATATCCAGGCCAGTGGCGTCCTATGCCTTTACCATTTATCCATATTTGACCTTTTCCCATGCTACTCATATCTAAAGCTAATGGATCATCTCCTCTTGGAGCATTAAAAGAAGTCTGGAAAAGTATAACATTAATTGTGCATGCCTAATATTTGCACTTTATAAGAGTAATAAGAAGGCCCAAGTGTAACTTTTTGGTTGAAATTTACCTTGTACCAGGTCAGAGGCTGGTTTTGAGCCACCAATGAACCTTCTACCCACTCAACCGAAGAACTTCCACTGATTGTGTGGAGACTTAAGGCTTCACCTTTTAAACCGACCTGTTCAGGAGCATGCAAACTAGTTAGACTGCCACAATCTAGTTTTGAGTTTCTAATGTCCAGCATTATAACAACTCTATATTTTCCAATGTAAGTGATAAGAACATCCAGCCATTTTAATAAGCCTAGATAATCAGATCTTATTATACATCTTTCAACAATTGGGGAATAAATACTCACAAATATGACTAGTGAATCTGGGACCACCTTCAAAACTACCAGACAATCCCAACCTTTTTGAAACTGCCCATACATAGTATGCTTCTATTTCTATGACGCGTATCTCTCAGTGGTGTCATTCTAATAACTTCTGTACCAAAATTATGCTATAAGTTCCTGTCGAGTTTACTTCTTGTCTCGGGCTTTGAACTTTTTAGATGCAAGCAATATAGTTGGCAACAGAAAGTGGAAAAAAAATCCTTAGAAAGCAAACCTTGTAAGACCATTTATGTCTAGTCAAGTCTCTTGTCCCCTCATTGAGACCCTTCAAGCTAACTGGACCAAGAACCCCCGCATTCCATGTTTCAAAATGCAAGCCAACATTCTGTAATTGGCCAAATTATGAAAACATAAGGGCTTGAAATGCAAGTTTATCCTCCCATTAGAAATATTTCGAAGTACATAGACATATCAGAAATTTAAGAGCTAACCGGAAGACCGACTGCAATGCTGAGTAAGGAAATCTTGTTAATGCCAGCTCTTAACTTCACACTGTCACTATACGTCAATTTTGGATTCTCCAATCCCCCATATACAGTTCCTGACATAAGCCCAGGAGTAAAATTAAAAAAGCATCTAATACACAGAAGTGAACGTTGTGGTTTATGCAACAAGAGAACTTCCCAATCTTGAAGTACACTCCATCTACCTGATAATTGACCATTGATGAAGACACTCAAGGCATGACCAGCTGACATAACAGTGAGAACTAGGTTTTCTCCATTCTTTAAAAATCCTTCATCAGATGCTATGTTGACTCTGGATAGTGCAATTGAGCGTAAGAATCAAAATCAGTACTAACAAAATTATTTCCAATGATTCTTATTTATGATATAAATCAGAAAATTAAAAAAAAAAATTTATCCAAAGAAGGCAAGCAGAAGGTCAGTTTTCAATACTCACTCTGTCAGGTACCACAAATAGTCTGAGACATCTTTGGTGACGTTTAGTTGCTCCCACAACCCATCCATTGCAAGAGTATCACTTTGATCAGAAGAGGGAGTTTCTTCACTGTATGACTGCCAAGGGAACGATCCACTACTTACAGGAATCATCTTCATCAGCGAGCTTTGGGAGCTAATCTGCCGCGACATATGTATTGATATTAAAAGACACTCTTGGGAGTCCTTTGGTATAGACTATGGATATAGTATAAGATGCTCACATTCTACAACTTAGTAAAGGAAAAATGTATATAAAACTCTACGAATAAAGTCTTTCCAGGTTAACCATTGAACATTTAAGATCAACAAAGGCAGATAAAGGAAAAATAAGATGGACAAGCATGAAGGTCTTTCCAACCAAAAGAGGAAATATATAGAAAGTGGTTGTCATGCCCAAGAGGGTTTTTTCTCTTACTCTTGCAGTATTGAAAACTACATTCTTGCAGTCGGGGAGAATGCTGATGGACCAAGGAGGCAGGTTGTATTGCATATTTTGAAAGGTCACTTTCACTGAAGATTTAGGGTCGTAGTTGGAAAGGAATGCAGCACAAGCCCCCGACTTTGAATTAAATACATGAGCCTAAATACAGATATGAGAAGAGAGAGTAAGTTTTAAAGGGGAAAAACAAAAGAGATAAATGCAACATATGCTATATAGTTTTCTCTCAGTCAGCTTATTTAAACTAACCTCTAGATTATTGCCAAGCCAGGTCACTGTAGGATATGCCGAAACCAAAGCTGGTTCACATAACTTGATGGCTTTATGCAAGTCTCTCAAATGTCCCCATTTTGGTCCCCTCAGTGATCCTTGTGTATAATAATTAATCCATCAGGACCAAGAGCTCATATTATGATTCCAAGGAAAGTGTGTATTTTTATCACTATTGTCCCTTGAAGTTTATGGGCGCATTGACCAGTCTTGTTCCCTTTATTTAAAATATGCGTGGTTTATGTGTGATTGTGGGTGTGTGCACGTTAAAATATGATCCTAATATACTTTAATTTTTAATGTTGTTGGTCAAGGTAAAGACCATAATACTAAAAAATGACTCCATCAGAAGATAACCTAAGCTGAACCTGGATGCATACCATATTCATCAATTGGGGCATCATAATCATAGCTAGTGGCAACAAAAAGACCAGCAGATGTCCGACCAAAATTTGTTCCACCATGGTACTGGAAACCAACAGATAAACTGATCAGAACTTCCACTAAAAAGAAACATTTGGTTTTATTACTGAATCATCAATACTATTGGAATTATTTATCTCAAAAACACACAGAATAATTGACTAACCATGTAATAATTGAAAAAGGAACCATTGTTCTGTATGAATCTCACAACTGAAAATGCCAAGTCTTCTGCAGGTCTATGAGGAATGGGACCACCAAACTGTGTGTACCTGGGGGTATAACAGAGGAATGAGAAAAATTAAATCCAGAGAGAATTCTGATCAAATTGTAACAAAGGCAATATATGATCGATTACACAAGTGAATACACTAATCGAGAGAGACAAAAAGAACAAGAAGAATTAGTTTTGGGGATAAAGATGACACTTCGTGCCTTACCCGCCAGTCCAGACTTCTGTCCACATTTTGGGTTTATAAGGCTTGCTAGGATGGAAACCTTCACAGTAGAAACCATTGCAAGTATCTATCTGTTTCACAAATAAGAAAATGAGGTCTAGAGAGAGAAATAGAGAAATTTCTGGAACCCTTATCCATCCCCTTACTAGTAACAATAATTTTTAGACATCCCTAGAAACCGGCTAATTCAACTGCAATAAATCTCTACCAAAACTAGTAATTTCAACAGCATCACAAAATATTATTTCGCCTCAATACTTACAATGAAACTAAAATAAAAACGGACTCATCAAGTAAACAGAAGAAAGCTCAAAATTCAAATCTAAGAAAAACTGAATTACTGCATAAGCATACAAAAGAGATTTCATTCTATTCGAAGTCACTTTAACTGGCCAACAAATATTCAACAACACAACCTGGAAATATGTGCATAACAAATGAATGGCAGCATAATGATTATAGGAAAATGACAAGAAGTATTGAAAAGAAAACATCAAAAAAATTTGGGAATTGCTTACAAGCGGATCAGGGGCATCCTCTTGTTTGCACATGATCCACGGGACACCAGTGCCAAGACCCACAGCCATTTTGGCTGCCCATTTCGTGTAGGCTTTACCAGGAGCTCCAATTTCCCACTCTACTGGTCCATATTCATTCTCTATCTGGAACATGCAATCAACACAACTGATTCAAATAATGAATGAGTTGAGAACACTAAAAATCGGATCAGGAGAATTACTAAAAAAATTCTAGAAACATGTTAAAGAACAGAATGAGCTTATTTGTCCAACCTGGGATATAATTATTGGGCCTCCCTGAGATTCAAACAATTTTTCTGACTTCATCATGTTGACAATTTTTCCGACAAATCCTTCCATAGCCACCTTCATTATAGTCCATGAAGTAATTGCAATAAACAAATTAGCTAACTGGCAGATTAGGGTATTTCAGATAGTGACCATATAATGCATTTAATCAACCTTGAAAGGCTGGTTGTCTGTTCTAAATTCTATGCCTGGTACATACTTTAGCCAAACAGGAAATCCCCTGCATCACCATTAGAGCAGAAAACAGAGGTTTAATATATATATATATAAACGTATCATAGGTGTATAGGCACAAATTTGCTCAAAATGTTTGTGTATAAACATCTGTATTGTACCCAAAGTTCCACTCAGCACAAACGTAGGGACCAATTCGGAGATGAACATAAAGGCCGGCTAGCTGTATCAGTTTGATGAATTTGACGAGATCATAGCTCCCTTTAAAATAGTACTGAAAATAAACAATGAAAAATCAATCCAACCATCAAAGCATAATAATAATTAAAAAGTTATGAAAGATACAAAAACTGAGTAGTATCATGGAAATTTTGCGTTACTTTTCCGGGAGAAGGCTCATGGCCATTCCAAAATACGTAAGTTTGTATAACATCCAAGCCTCCATCTTTAGCCTTCTGTATAAGATCAGGCCACATCTACACACACCCAGAATAATATAAAACCAACAAATATCAGTAAATCAGAAACAAAGATCAAAAGCATTATAAAAATGCAAAACAAAGAATACCCATTGGTCAGAAAGGCATGAAAAATCTGCAGAAACACACACACACACAGAGAGAGAGAGAGAGAGAGAGAGAGAGAGAGAGAGAGAGAGAGAGAGAGAGAGGTACACAAACAGCCACATTGGCGTTGATACCTCAGGGGTACTTCTAGGGTAGTGAATAGAACCAGAAATAAGGATTCTTCTTTGGCCATTAATGATGATAGCTTTGTCATCATAGGAAACAGTAGCTGTAACTGAAGAACAAACCAATGAAAATAAGGCTACCAACAGTAACTTGGTGATTCTCAGAATGGTCCACATTAAACCCGTGACGCTCGATCAGGTCTCAAATCACGTCGTATTCTAAAATCTTTATTTTCTATGTAGGGGAAGAATGACAGTTCTGTCTTGTCTTCCCTTCTTCATTGCTTCTTTTTAGAGTGATAGAAAATAAACAACACAGTATTGTGAACTGTATTTAATACACAGAGAGAGAGAGAGAGAATCCGTGAGTTTCCGTTTGGTTATGTGCAATAGAGGAATGGGAAGGTGAGCAACTGCTTTTATACGTTGAAGAACCTGGGACCTACTTTCTCTTTGTTCTCTGTTTGTTTAGGGAATAATGGTATTTGTAATTAATTTATTAGCTTTTGCATCGGGATCAATTAAAGATCTTATTGAAACTTGATTTTAATTCGATAATTTTATCGTTTTATTAAAGTCAAATCATTAGATCAACATTGCTCTTAGGAAGCAATGTTATTTAGATCTAAAAATTAATTTAATGATATCGCTTCAATAGAATCATCAGATTAATATTAAATTCTCATTTTAATAAAACTTACAATCAATCTAAATACCATATTAAATAAGTCAGTAAATTAAGTGTCAATAACATTGCCCTTATTTAGGAATGTTTTGTTAGGGCTATGGAGAGTAAATATTACATGTAATGGTTATATTATATCGTCATGTTAACACTAGATCGTCGTACAGTAACTTTCTCGTGGCATTTAGAAATTTAGGACACCCCGTATAATTATTCACAAAACTATTACCCAAGTGTAAAAAAAATATATAGAGAGTTTTCCATATTGCCTATATAAGATTGCCCACAAAGTTATTGTAATAAGGTCGCTGCTCACTAAACTTAATTGGCAAGGGAAATTAGGCAGCATGGTGATATAGATCTTCATGAATGCAATGCGTACAAGGGAGGAAGACTTGATATATTTGAAGCCAAAGCAATACCCCAGTGAAGGTTTCACCCTTTTTTCAACAAACACTCCAAGTTGTAAGTCCAATTATGTCATAAAAAAAATTATTTTTCAGCATCATAACTCCTATTTTTCACCGATTAGAATATGACGCGTGTAAAAAGTACATATATATATTTTTATTTTTTTTGTTTTGTTATTTTCAAGATCGACAAATAAACTAATATAAAATCTACGGTTCATATATGAGATGTGATATCATTGCGCTCTATAGGGGTATTCAGATTTGTTTCGAGTACTCCGTCGAACTCAACGATTAGCTACCGTGACTTTCATACTGCTCTCTTTGATAATGTCCCAACTCACCAATTTTTCACCCAAATTACCTACCATTTTACCAAGAACTTTGCATATGGTAAATCTGCTTTTCTTTTATTATTTTTTTTGGTCAAACTGATGAATGCATTTATTTTACGAGAAAAACTATATTTTCCCACACTAAATTCCAAAAAAAATCATCGCAAATGAATTGACTACTTCACCTATCATTCTATGAGTCCTAATAATCCAGTTTTTTTTTTACTCCGGTGTGAGGTGTCGATACATTTGGAATGAGTTTTTTAGAATTTATTTTCGACATGACAACATTTATCTTATTTTACACACCACCAAGCATGACGGAATGCACCGGCTGTTACAAATTGATAATCATTTCCGGAATAATATTTATTTTTAGTCAAAATTATTATTTTTTTAATTAATATAGTCTTTGATGTTTTAGTCAAGCAATCAGAAAAATAAAAAATAATTTTTTTATTATGGATTTTGTATGCAGATGAGACGTGGCATAACATAATATGTAAAACCCCTATTCCTAGCCATCTCAAAAAATTATAAAATAAATGAAATCCAGCAAAATAACACATTGTTTGGCATTTATTTCTTGAAAGTAAATTTTTTTATATATCTGGGTTATGTTTTATTATTTTGGTACTTCATCAATCATGGGTTGGAGTGGATGAGAAAATATTTACTTAAAAACAAGTTACCAAGAAAACGAAACAAGTATGAGAACCTAATGCACGTAATTTACATGAGATTAAATGAATCACGAGTCTTTGTTAATGTGTTATAGCCACGATTCCAAATGATATGTAATTGTTGTAATATGGTTATCCATAAAAATAAAAATACTAATGAAATATTCAACATCTTTAACAAACAGTGAAAATTCTTTACTTGATGCTTAATTCATATGACTACATACAAAAAGTGCCCTACTTTAATGGAATTAATTAAGTGATAAATAAAAGTTAAGGAGCTTTAATGCATAGATGCTTTGCCAACCTCCTCAAGGTTTTAAACTGGTGAGCATAAAGAGTAAATCTTGCTTAACCCAAGAACATGATATGCTTAACTCTATTTTCCCTAATTTATTCACATGTTAAGACATTAATATCATGTAAGGGTGGATGACATAAAGCAATGAATATGATTTGTTGATCTCAAAAATTGTTCACCAGGTGGATGGCTAAAATTGTGACTTGGTAGCTGGCAGGGATGGTCCTGTGCAAAGGAAGTCGAGGACCGGAGGGATTCTGGTGGTTGACCCTCCAAGAATAAAGTCAAAGATGTGGTGTCTGTTGGCGTGAGTATCTCAATTGGTTTGAATTAGTTAATCTGAGTTAGAATGCTAATGAGCTAAGGAGAAAATATTCAGTATTTACCAGGTATCAGGCTGTCATTGACAGTTGGTACTCATCATCACCAATCAACGGATGTCACCTCAAGATAGGCAATGGAGAGAGAAAAAATGAGTACCAGCCATATCTTGATTGGTGATGAGTACCAGCCATCAATGACAATCTGGTACCTGTCAATGACAAAATATGAGGTGACATCCTTTGATTGGTGATGAATATCAGCTGTCAATGACAGTCTGGTACCTGATAAATACTGAATATTTTCTCCGAGCTAAGAGCTGAGGTCTTCCCTAGTTACCAAGCACATGTGTTGAACTCCTGTCTAATTTATCATCATCATGATCAAATTATAATTCCCATCAAATTTAGAGTGAAAAATTGTGTTTCAAAATCTATCTATACTACTAATAAAAGACACTTGAGGTGAAAAACTTTTATGTTCCTAACATACCCTTAGTCAATTTTATATAGTAAATTTTATCCTTTACCCAATCCAATAGTTACCATACCTGATTTTATTGTAGATTGTACATATTCCAATGTTATATATTAAATGACTCTACAAATTCTAGGAATGAATGGATAATGAATATATTACCTCTTAGTTGGAACATGAAGAATGTGAGGCCTCCATACCTAGGCTTTACTCATTCTAGTATTGAATATTCAATGGCTATAAATCCTAGAATAAACAAACAAATGAATGTATTACTCCCCGATTGAAAATGAAGAATTTATTGTCTCCATATTTTGGCTGTACACATTCTTGCATTGAGAATATTCAGTGACTATGAATTCTAGGAATATATGTATATTACTTCCCAATTGGAACCTGAAGAATTTCAAGTCTTGCACCATTAGTCTTTCGATTTATTGTTTCCTTCCATTTGTCGTTTCTTATTGCTAAATCAGCTTCCTTATTTTTGCAGCAGGAACAAAGCTAATGTACAAGGTGGAGCAGTAGGTATCCTCTTAAGTTGCAGTGGAGGTCCTATTTTGGTCACACTTATGGGATACATTTCTACTGGTTTTGCATTCGAGTGTGGTTGTGGAAATCCAATTCTTGGGTATTTGATAGTTATTTATGCTTTTGCTTTAGGTTTTGTAAGAAGATCTTTGTCTTTCTTTGTTGTTTTACTTCAATGTGAAAGGAAAAACACAAACATTATACCCACTTAGTGAGGTATACATTTCTACTTTCTTTTTTTTCCTTGGTCAAAAAAAAAAAAAAAAAAATTAGCGAGGTATACATTCATTTGCTCCACACTGGTGAAATCGATCAATCATCATTCTTAATGAAGTGTGATAGTGCTCTGTTTGTTAACAACTGCTATGATGCAAGTTCATATAATCAAACTTGAATATCAAATATTTTACTTATTATTAGCTGCTTAGATTTATTGATGACTTTGTAATGGTAAGCATTCTCGCATTTTTACCAAATCTATTATGTTAGAACTATGCTCAAATCTTCTATCTTTTGTCGGTGATTGATATGCATTCTATAAACAATCCTCCTTAGATGACACATGTAATGTAACAAAAACCTTGACAAAGAGGTGATTAACTCAAGTACGATAAATACTTTTTTTTTCTTTTTTGTCATTTGCATTTTGTACTGTTCTCTTACAATATTATCAAACCCTCCGGTATCACCTATTGAAGGAATATTTGGTTAAATTTGTGTGTGTGTGTGTCTCTCTCTCTCTCTCTTTCTCTCACTAAAACACATACTCACATACAGACCTAAGATATCTCCACCTTACTTTGCCACGTATTGCCTTTCACTTTGGTTTATGACTTCTTGACAATTGTCTTCCTTTGTAAATTTTACTTATTTGTTTTCCTTCTTTTGGCATGTACAAGTGAGTATGCTAACCTGAAGTCTCCCAATTTGTAACATAGTTACTAACAAACTTATAGGTTTGGCAAGGTAGCTATTTTTCTTTTTGATTTGGAAATATTAACGAAAAATTATATTTCAAAATAATCCACGTGCAACGCACGTGTGGATGATCTAGTAAAGCCTAAAAAACGATCATTTTGAAAGGTCCTACTTCTTTCTTGACCTATTCAAGTCATGAAAGTGACCTTTTGGATTAGAAAACATGGGTTCTGAGACCTTTTATAATCTATTTACTTAGAAGTTATGTATTGGTTCAACCACAATAATATAATTATACTATGACCACTATTGAGATTAATATGTCATATAGGTTTGGCTAGGAGGACCTATGTTATCCCTCTTTCACTTAACAAGATCATCTTTAAATGCTTTAATGCAATGTGACATTGTCCTATGCTTCAATACTTAGAATCATTGAGTCATTTTGTATTCGTGTCGAATATTTATTAACATTAGTCCAACTCATTTAATTAATTGTGTCCGATGTTATAACACTAACATGACATACTAAAAATCTAGCACTAAGACCCCATTATACTTCTCAACAAACCTACTATTCAGAATTGTTTCATAGCCTAAAAGTCTATTTAAGTGTATATTATAGCAAAAAAAAAAACGAAAAGAAATTCTCTCATTTACAAAAATTGGTCATTTTATTTATATTATGCATGCTAACTATGTATCATATCAAATTCGAGTTATTCATGTTCAACACTAATCTGATATGTTTATTATTCTTGTTTAACAGACCATTTAATTTTTGGGTTTATATAGAAAATTAGCCAATCTTCACTCACAAATTTAGTATTGATTTTGAGTCGTATTGGTGTATCCGTATCATGTGTCCCGTCCAAAATATACCACCCTTAGTTTGTGAGTTTATCCCAAAAAATAGCTAGTCTTTATCTGTAATTGCATTGGAGCATCACCAATCTCTCTTATTCACCAGTTCAAAGTGGATTGAGTTTCAATTTGGTTCAAAACGAAAGACAATTCTGCCCAGCTTATCCTTTTATGGCAGCCCAAAAGATGTGTTAAACTGGGCCTGGACGGTCTTGATTTCATACTAACTCTATGCAATTTTAAGGGTTTTTTAATTGTGTGTATAATTTTTTTGACTTATTTGAGGAAAAGTATATAAATAAGTTATTTATTCTACTAAGTTCAATTTTAATAAAATATATTGTGTTTAACTACAAAATTCAACTGAAATCAAAAATATTTTACCTAAATACCCTCCCTTAAATTGTGTATTCTTGATTGACAGTTATATATCTAATCAAATATGTAAAGATTTCATTAGACTCTTTCATTATTTCTCCCCTATTTTCGCTACATCTCTCTCTCTCTCTCTTTCCCCATTACATTCCCCATCTCTCTTCTATTTTTTCTCTATATCTATCATTGATAATTTTTTTTTTTAAATATATAAAGATTTGATTTATTTTTTCATGTCTCTCCCTCCTATTTTCTCTAACCATTTCTCTCTTTCTATTTATTTCAACATTACAATAATACAATTACATTAATCAATTATACCAATTAGTTATAATTGTCTTATAATATACCAAACAGTTACTCATGCATTCTAATAAATCAAACAGTTACACCAACTCAATTTGTCATTCAGACATAAACTAAATATTTGTACTATTTAGTATCAGGACCTCATTACACTAATTATATATATCAAATTTAATATAATGATAAAGTTTTTTGTGTAATGATAAACCCAATTTGGTGTATATAATTGGTATAACTCTGTCGTGATACTAAATAATGTAACTCTTTGATTTATGTAAATAACAAAATGACAAATTGGGTTGGTGTTGTAATTTCGTATAATTGTTTAATATAACTGTTTGGTTTATTAGAATACATGAGTAACTGTTTAGTGTATTATAAGATAATTGTAACTGATTAGTTTAATTGTATTGTATAACGTTGATATAAGGAGAGAGAAAAGGGAGAGAATAAGGAAATAATGGGAGAGGGAGTGAGAGTGAGAAAAAATTGGGGGTGAGAGAGATGAAAAAAATAAATCAAATCTTTACATGTTTTAAAAAAATATCAATTTGAGAGAGAGAGAAAAAAAAAATAGGGAAGAGATAGTAAAAGAGTAATGAAGTAATAAATATCCCTTTAGTTTTTTTTTAAATGCACTTAGGGCCAAATAAGTTTCCTTAACATAGTTTAACTCAAGTAAGTCTAAATTTTTGAACCGATTTCCAAATTCCCGCAATTTTAATCCGAGACCAATTAACCCATTTGACCCATCCTTAAACTTAATTTAATTTAAATTAGTTAAACAAATCAAAAAGAGTAGGATAAGATTATATGTCCAATATATTGAGCTTATACAAAAGTTCGTATCTTGAATCACCATCATTCTATAATCACAACCACACCCGCATCAACTACCAGCACTATCACAATTACCTTATTATCACCACTATTGTTGTCGCTACTATTACTCAACCACCGTCTCTCACTATTACCACCGTCGTCACCATCCTACCACCCCGTTGTCATGGTCACCACCACTACAATACCACCCTAGCCATCGTCACCCTAGTGTAACCATCACTATCACCCGTCACCATTGCCTCAACCATTGATATCATTACACAACCACAATGTTATCACTGCTACCACTAACTGATCAATCTCATTAACTTTGATTAAATCTTAAAATTGATTTTGTTAGATTATAACTTTTTGCTACTATGCCTCAATCTATTAGATGTGGATGTGCACAAAACATCTACCTTGTTTGATACTTTCATGATTGTAATCGCCTAAGCTCCATATCCACACATATGATTGACTACGTACAAGATCCAATCATTTTTGGATGAGTGAACCAAGACCAGGTTTAATCATTCGAAGACATTGATAACATGGTTTATGGTACATAGCAGCAGTTCCACATCTCCTGCCCATGGATAACAGAGTGCCACCATAACTTACCACAAACACAAACACACATAACCAGTTCTTGTTCTTCCAGTCGTTTATGTTTGTCCCAATTACACATGGATCAATTGAAGTCCGAACCGATTATGATCTTCAAATATTATATTACTAACGTTTTTCGATTTGAACTACCCTTGCTGGACATCCAACAGTAATAAGTGATGAATTCAGTTGTATACAATGAGTCATACTTAAATCTATGATAAATGATTCGTCAGAAAGAGAATTGAATAGAAAATGTGTTGGAGAGCATCTTACTCCCCATAATCAGATATGGATGAAGTTTGCAGCTCTGAATTGATTCTGCCCGAAACTCAAATCGGGTTAAGCTTTTACTCTTTAGATCATCTTCAAGGACCCATTTATCTTCTGATAATGGATTTCGAGCTCTATTGTTCCTATCTAAAAAAAAGGACCCATTTATCTGTCAACCTATATTCTAACTCCAAATGTTGGTTGTCTACAAAACATATGAGAAATGCTATTTGCACTCAATTCAATAACGGGATTTAATGACTCAATTTATCGTTATTCTTAGATTAACAATAAATTTTAATATTAATGAGATTCTCTTTCAATTCAATAACAATGAATTAGATCGACAAATTGTGTCATTAAATTGACTTCAATTTGTATTCATGACATATATGGTTATTATTAGAGATAAAAAAAAGGCGTGGGAGTCTAATCCTTGTGGGAGTTTAGGATTAGACTCCATTCTTATCTCTATAAATAGTTATGAACAAATTCATAACACCTATTTGTTATATTATGATTCTAATGGCCTAGTGTCCATAACCACCCATATGATTGACAATCTGATCCTATCACTTGGATAAGTGAACCCCAGAGATCATTTGAAGCTATTGATTACATGGTTTATGGTATATAGCAGCAATTCCTATATTCTCCGTAAGGGATAGCACTGTGGTACTTAAAAAAAATAGTATCTTATCAAAAATTATTATTTTTAAAAATCAAGTTACATTTTTAAAACCTAAATTACGTATAATTGTTTAAGATAATTTATGATTGGAGGGAGAGAATTCAATGTGAATAGTTTTGAGAGGGATGTTGGTGGCCATTAAATGAGTTTATTTGAAACTGTCAGATAAACTTATTGAAGTCTGCCATATTTTGTATCATAGAATTAGAATTATAGATTTAGAGAGTAAAAAATATTCAAATATAAATTGAATTGGACGATAGAATTGACTTAATACTACTATACAAGGGTAAAATTGAAAATTAAAAGTTTTTGTAGTTAGCCTATTTTTAGTAGTATGTATATATATATATATATATATATAGAGAGAGAGAGAGAGAGAGAGAGAGAGAGAGAATTTTGGGGACCCTTTTGACATTGATCAAACTGTCATGTAGCTGAAGAGCCATGGTCCCTCGGATTTTCAAGCACCAGTATGAAAACTACCTGCACTTGGACAGACCCCATATTACTGACAGCAAAGATGATAATATTTTCACAACGTCTCCATCGGTGTCTCCAGCGTTAACATGCACAGGAGTGATCCGTAAGCAGCATACGTAGCCTACCTCGTGATCGTAAAAATCTTTTTATTTATTTTTGTCTCCCATATTTAACTGATATTATCGTGTTGTAATAATCAGACAAAAACTTCTTATTCTTCCAGTTGTTTATGTTTGCTTCAAATTCAAACTACCCTACAAATTCTATGTTCTTGTCTCTCTAGGGGATATTTCTGCTGTTGGTTAATTCAGGTTTTCATGCATTATAAAAAAAACTCACTCTCTCTCTCAATTTGTGCTTCATTATCTTGTACATGCCTTTCTTACAGCTGGAAAATTTCATTGTATTTGACTATTTGCCACTGTTGATGATGTATGTTACATGTGAATTACTAATCAAGTTTGCGAGTTTTGAAAAAGAAGTTAGTTTATGCAAGATATGATTAGGGACAATACGTGCACAAAAAAAAGGATTGAAGACTGTATATATAGCATAGTCGATGTTAAATTATTTAAATATTCAAAATTCATTGACAACGAGGAAAGAAGTTCACAAACTCATATAATAGTTAGAAAGTGTTTGTATACTAATATGAGACAAGTTCGATATTCCCTTGCATGTGAGACCCTCACTCATACATGGAGAGGAGGTATGATCTAGAAGACATGATCCAAGACGTAACAAGATGCACCTATGGTACGAATTGTTAGAATGTAGGAATGACATTATTGTAATAAGTATACCTTTAAGGTTATATAGGTCTTTTCTATATATATATATATATATATATATATATATATATATATATATGGAGTGGAGAGATGTGATCGGGACATGGTTTCCCCGTCTCTTTCTCTATGATTCTCTCTCTCTCCAAAACCTAGCTTGTATGGGCACACGAATAAACAAGGAACCAACTATAAATTCAAAGAAATTGGAACGGAGAATCTTGTCTAAAATCTTGTCTAAAATCTAACTCAAAATCGAACAACAATTTGTGATAAGACTTGCAAGACTCATGTAATATCCGGGACGGTATTAGTATATTCATATGAGACAAGTTCTAATTTCGAATATCACCAACTCTCAAGGATCTTTTAAAGTTTTGAGTTCACTCATGAAACACTCTTTATTCGAATAAGAGTACACTAAGAAATTTAAATGTCTTGAACTCAAATTTTAGTAATTTTATGGAGTCAGGTTATGAAAAAATTATCGCACATGAATACTTTAATCTTAATATGGATAGTCTGTTTTTGATTAAAAAAAAAAATTAATCACCAGTAAAATAAAAAATAAAAAATAAAAAAAAAAGAAAGGGGAGGGGGCCAGTCATAAATGAACACTCATTTTTCCCGTGAATCGTGTACTTGCCATTTAGGGGTATGGAATGATATGAAGAGCGGCTGTGGGCCTAAAAAGAAAAAACCTCCTGTGCCTTCAGTGACAAACGAAACGACAGATAGTTATTAATGATGGTAAGAGCATCAGGTACAATAATGCGCAAAAGGATCACTCAATCAAGCTGCAAGTTACAACTTGGTCCCTTTTGCGGTTCTGCACTACAAACTGATTGCAGAACATGACAGCGTAACTAACTCTTAAATTTACTACAAATACCAACTCTTTTACTAAAATTATAGATCCTAAATAATATGATAGATTGATAATTAGTAAAAATTTGTAAGACCTATTGATCTTATGAATCTCATTAATTTGAAATAAAAAATTTGATAAAAATTTTAGTGTATGTAACATTGTTGCTACAAGTATAATTCTCATAGCTTGGCTTTTAAATTAGTTTTTGACACAACAATAAGAGTATGCTCTATTCTGGTAGAACTGTAGATTCTATGATGAAAGAAGAAGACAGTATTTATGATGCGCAAAAGTGAATTTATACCTAATTAAATCAGTCGAATGTGATATAAAATAATTGATAAAAGAGACAAAGATTAGGTGGTTAAGTCTGGATGACATAACCACTGAAGACGGTGACGGTGGTCAAAAAATTTTATTAATGAGAGAATAAAATAGTAGGTGAGAGAGAGAGTAGGATCAAGCTCAAGCTGAGGTGTGTGAGACCTCTGTGTGAAAGATAGATGTCTCTCCCACATATATAAAGGACTTACAATTTTTAGGCTCAGAACCCTAGTTGAGGCGGTAATGTGAGGGTCAAGGTATTAGCTTATCAGGGAGGATAGCTGTAAGACCCCATACTATAATTAAATAAAAATAATAGCATATTAATATTTATCCTACGATGAATAAAAGGATTGTAAAAACCTTAAATCATTGTTAAAAGATTGATCATGAAGTTTGAATTTCATATGAATTGACTTTCAAGTCAAACTCAGTTTCAAAGGTGTTTAAACTTGAGAAGAGTGGTTAGGTAAGTTTCTAAATAGTTTTAGATTGAAATAAGGCCTCTATTGAATGTGGAAGGTCAAAAAAACCTTGGGAGATGTGATATGAGGTCTATTAGAAGTTAGAAAGTATTTCGAAGTTAAAATTCATTTTAGAAAGAATTTGCATAGGAAGAATTTAACACTGTCTTTATATTTTAGCCATAACTTTCTACTATGAACTCCGATTGAACATATTTTTGGACAGTAAAAAGTAGACTTCAAGGGATACAAAAGTGTATTTCATGAAAATTTTCTGAATCGACTTCTAAAGAGGTAAAAATTGTTCCTGAATTTGTGACAGAAAATTGGCTCCGTGCGGACGCCCCAAGCACCATCCGAACGGTACTCCCTGCCATGAAACCTTATTTTTAATCTAAAAGAGTGACTTGGCACCGTCTGGATGCCTAAGCACTGTTCAGACGCTACCCTAAAAATGGCCCCGATCAATTTTAGTATTTTTTTTCGTTTTTCACCCTATAAATACCATAAGGACGTCTCTTTAGTTGTTTTTCATCAGTTTTCAATCCTAAGAAACCTTAAAGGGCAAGAGATAATAAGAGAAACACAAGATTGAAAGGGAATTGTCAAGTTGGAATTAATCAAACACACTAAGTTTACATACAAAACTACAGAATCAAGTTAGGAGATTCTTCTCAAGTCTTTCATTGAGATTTAGGGTATAGTTATGTATGTTTTAAATCTTCTAGATTATTATATGTTAAATAATCTTTCATTCTTGATTTTTTTTTACTAATATATTGTTTATTTTTTATTCTTTTTCGAGTAACATATGTTTTTCAATGAGAAACATGTTTTGTATCCAAAATACATGTTCTATTATGAAATTCATATAGATTCTTAATTTCTGAATTTCTATTATTGACTAAATTTGGTTTTCAATTAACTACTTGTTCTTACTCCAAGAAATTATGATTTTTGACAAAACCTTAGAATTTTGATATCAAAATTATGAAGGTTTTCTTAATATGATCTCTTGCAGATTTTTATTCCTTTACTGCTGTAGTATATTGAGAATTGTGCAATTGTAATACTTGAATTGTTAAGGAAAATTATAATTGGTTAAGATTGTCGTTGTTGAAAAAATTGTAGTTTCATCTCTTCTATGGTTTGAGTGTAATGAACTTGAATTGCCTTCGAAAGCTGTCGTAAAGTGTTAGAGATTAGTTTATTCTAATGGGGGCGAGATGGTTGCCTAACACTTGTAATGGATTGTTATTTATGAGAGCAATCACTATTGTTCACGTAAATTCGAAGTTGAGGGATGCTATACGTTTCTTGGAAATGGCTCGTCAATGCCGTGAAAAGAAGGTATAAACCAAAAAAAAAAGTAGTTTGAGATTAGGCCCTGCCAGGAATGATTGAAATTGTGTAGTTGTGGTGTGTGAACGAGATAAAATCAGTGTGTAAATTCTTAAGAAGCAATCAACATACATGAGAATATAAGAAGATGCTACTGAGTTATTTATTAATGTTGTAATTTGTTGCATGTTTATTCATATCTTGAGTTATTATATCCTATACACTTGAGATCATTACAACTGTCATCGTTTCATTCTCAAAATTTATATATATTATTTTTTGAAAAAGACTTGCCTCCTTTATATTGTTTTAAAACTTTGTTAAGATTTGAGAATGATTTCTTATGAGCTTTTGCTCACCCCCTACAACACACTTACATATTTTGGCATAAAAGATAATGTCGATGTGAATGAACAAATTGACTACGAGGCATTAGAGAATCAACATGTGGATTCTGACGTAGAGGCTTAGAGATTCTTCTTCGTAATCTAGATTATTTTTAGAGTTGGCTACAAAATAATGTTTTAGCTAGTTTTAATTATTTTGTTGTTAGATACAATTTGAGTTTGAATTGTAAGTTAAAGAATTTACAATATTTTATTGACTTTAATATTTATTCTTTGTTAGATGGATGAATGATTTATTATTTAATGATTATTATTAGTTGCTCTCATGATTGAATGATTTTTAAATAGTAATGTCTTATAGGGTGAATTTTGGAGAGTTACAATAGCTACAATTGAGGATAGGTGCTACCTTCGAGTAATGACTATTATGATGTTTACTCTCCACGTATGTTGATCTTCCTAGACTCTTGAGCTTTGGATTAAACTAAGACCATTAGCTGAGTTTGACTTGCCTTTTGATGATTTGAACTCAACCCACGAACTGAGTCTAGGACTAGTCTAAATCTAAGCTCGTCAAGTATAATGTTTCAAGTCATGGTACTAAGTCAATTTCCTTAAAATAATATTCATTTCCACTAATTTAGTATATAGGTGTGCACCAGGTAACAATGAATTTGCCTTCAGAATATAATAACGTTCAAAATCGAATCTGATTTGACTGCGTAATGAACAAATAAAGTTAAACCCGGAATACCTTTGAATTATTCTAATATGTCAAGGTAGTAGAATTTTGTATCTGCAAAAAAAAGATTCTAGGAAAGAAAAACAAAAATAACAGAAAGTGCTTTAAGCCTGTTTGGAGAGAGATTGATGAAAAATTGAAGTAACTTGAAATGACTAATTCTTGGTTTATTTATAGATCAATTAGTGACTATTCAGAAAGCTATTGAACATGTATGGTGACTATTCGAGATATGTCTGTTAATTAACAGAGATTTAAACTTTTAAAATTAATTGCCTCTAATAGTCACATTTTGACAATTATTTTTAAATTTAAATATAACCATTTGATCACACCTTTTAGCAATCCACGATCTAGATTTGAGCATCAGGATATTTAACTTGATCATTGATCACGATCAAATGATCAATCATAAAACCCACTATCCGATCGTATGAAATTATGAAAATCGACAATCCAATCAAAAATAATAAAAAATTAATAATCATGATCTGATCGCTCTTTGCTATGATGCATATGAGCCAAGTGCACCTCTTATGTGCGCAGATAGCTTTGCATCATCCTAGTATTTATCTGTGGGTCTTAATATTTATCAGAACCTATTATTTATTCAATGATTGTAATTGATCAAGTCAATAAATTAAGTCAAAAATTTAAATCCAATATTTTCTATGTATAAATGAATGCTTTCATTTTCTTTTCATTTTCCAATGTGAAATTGCCTTTAAGACTTTTCACAACTTTTCATAAAAACTATCACTACATAATTTAAAATCCACCAAAATACATATTAAATATACCGATAATTTTGAAAAGGGAAATACTATTTATATATAATTTAATAATCTTATTTGGTGACATGATTGATTATAGCAATTGAATTGATGGTGGATCCCAACTAATAGTAGGGTTCACTATCAATTTAATGGCAGAGAATAATAAGGTCACCAAATAAAGCCACTACATAAGGTATATATATAGCATTGCACTTTTGAAACACGAAAAGAGTCTCTCGCATACAAAGTAAAGAGTGCGTACATTTAACCCTCATAAAATTTTGTATTAATGAGAGTTTTGTACATTGTGTCATTTTTTTTACCTTGTGTTTTAAACCCTTGATCTGGTTGGAGGAAAACAAATGAGAGAGAGAGAGAGAGAGAGAGAGAATCCTATAACACATTACAATTATAATACATTACAAGACATAAAAATAGGAAAATAAGGGCTTATAGATAATTGCAGGTTCTAACCTTATTCCCTTCCCTCTCTCCCCCTCTCCAATAAAGCAATAATTTTTTTTTTTTAAAAAAAAGGTAACCATTCTTAAACTGAACTGATCAATTGAAAAACTAAAAACTATATTAACTAGAAAAACAGAAGAGAATACAATTTTGGATATGGCTAAAAGAAAGTAGAAGAGAAGATATAAAAATATAGGATTAATATAAGGTGAGGCAAAGGTATGGGGAGTGGTGGGGAGTAGTGGGGACTGTGCTATGTCCCTCCCTGGCAGAGGCATTCAATGCTTTTTGGCAATACTAAGGTGGCGAGAAAATGTTGCCATGCAAATCTTACCCATCCCTTCTGAGTTTTGATCTCCATAATTCCTTAAGATCCCTCTGATGATAAATCCAAATACCATTTATTGTATGAGCAATGTTATTAAGACCTAATTTATTGATCTAATTTATTGTGACTTTTGGATTTACTGTAGATTTTATCAAAAATTAAAACTTGATTTTGATCCAATAATTCTTATGAGGCCACATTATTAGATTATTTTTAAATCTAAATTGTATTACTCTTAACGTATACATAGCTCTCGTACAGCACAACCCACCTACACTACACTAATGTTATGGTATATATATGCTATGCTATGTGGATCCCACCTTCCCAGTGGGCAAGGTGATATGATAACCGACCCAACCATGTAGGTTTCTTTTGGACTAACGACTGGTACATAAATTTATGAAAATATACGTAACCAAATGTCAGGGAGTCTTTTATCGTACTAAAATTTATAATCTCGAATAATTATTCATTAAAACTCTATTATTTGGGTTATTCTCACTTGTTCTCAAGTCTCACAGGTTCTTGAATCTTCATTTGGTTTGTTGTTTGGGACCCTATTTTGATTTCTTTGAATCTCTTCCTCTCATAGTTCAAAGAAAAGGAAAATTCTTGATTTACCAAAATGAATTGCCTATTATCCATCCTCATTCTCTAAAGAAAAAAGAGACAAAATCAGTGTCTTTTCTGGTTTTCTTGTGTAATCAAAAAGTTTTCATGAAAAGGTTTTATTTCTAAAATATTTCCAAATTAATTGATCAAGCTTTTAGAACCGAAATGATTGGTTGAAATTGTATAAGTACATCAGAATTCCATGTGTGGCTATCATCTTATCTTCTCTAATCTATTTGTTATGTGGGTGAATTTTGCAGATAGGGTTTGTCATGGGGGGTCGTGTGGTAGCATTCTAATCTTTCTCCTTTTGGTTTGTCTTGTTTGTTTGGGATGTCATGAACTCACGTGAATGCCTAGCTCTGTGCTTCCACTCTCCTTTAAAAGAGTTATCTCTCTCTCTTCATTAGGCCCTTTTTTCCTGTTCCTCCCTTTCTCTTGATCTCGGCCTTTTGCCTTCTTCCACCTTGACTGCACATCCAAAAGCCAGTTCGTTGTTCTCTCTCTCATGACTCCAACTTATCTAAATTCATCATCAGCTTCTCCTTTTCTTGTTGATCTCAATGAGGATCAACACCATCAACTATTCAGCCCAAATCCTCAGTCTTCTTCTTCATCTTCTCTCTCGTGTCATATGTTCTTGAACTCAACTCAAGATCAAAATGGATATTATCATGAGGAGATACAGGTACACCAGCAACATCAACCCGAGGTACATAGTATAAATGGGTTTTTTGCTGATACAATTTCTTTATGGTTTTTATTTGAATGTAAATTATTTTTCGAGTGATCAGTTGGATCACTTTTGTTTTCGTCAAATTTTAACATTAAATTAGCACTCTTCTTATGATCTGACATTCTCTTGGATAACTTTTTCATATTAGGTTAATAATTGCAATTTACATGGGGGATCATCGTCATATGATCAAGAAAATAAGGGTGACAATGGCCTCAAATTATATTTCTGGAAGAACAAAGATATAGGGGAAAATCAAAGTGAAAACAATCCAGTTAAGTGGATGTCCTCCAAGATGAGGTTGATGAAGAAGACAAAGAACCCAGATCGAGCATGTGTGAAAATAACCACCACTACTACACAGAAGTCTGAAGATCAGAAGCAACTATCATCTTCTCTCGAAACTGATTACAGCAGCAACAGTTCCTCACACAACAGCAACAACCCAATTAGGGTTTGTGCTGATTGTAGCACAACCAAAACACCTCTTTGGAGGAGCGGACCTAAAGGTCCTAAGGTAATATCTCTTTTCACCTCCGAATCCTAATAACCAGTATCTATAATCAAGAACAACACCTCTTGAGGATGCTGCAAATTTCTTCTACTGAGTTCCCCAATAGTAGCTTAACTCTTCCTACAGTATGGCACTGCTGGATGCTTCTGATCAATAGGAAGAGGAAGAGAGAAAAAAAAGTTTATGATGAGAATCTATTTGAGTAGATCATTATCAAGATCTACGAATCTTTGCGATTTATACTACTAGTTATCTGGAGTGAACTAGCATAGTATATTTCTATACCTTGTACTACTACAACCATAAGCCCCACTGTGCTATACTTGATCTATTTCCTTACTCCATCGGAGAATGTGGATGACTCATATTAATTCTGCCCTACCACGAACTGTCTGTGTTCTCCACTTGTCATTTTTTTTTCCTGTCAACTATTTACCATGTTGCCAGTTCAAACACTTAATCTAATGATGTACCATTTGTGTTCAGACACTTTGCAATGCATGCGGAATTCGGCAAAGGAAGGCGAGAAGGGCCATGGCAGCAGCTGCAGCTGCAGCAAATGGCACAGTTCATGGAACTGAGACATCACAAGTGAAGTTTAAGGTACAACACAGAGACAAGACAAAGAACAATGGTCATGTTGTACCGTACAAGAAAAGGTTCAAACTTGCTGCTGGACCGTCTCATGTGCAAAAAAAGCTTTGTTTCGAGGATTTCCTGATAAATCTGAGCAAGAGTTTGGATTTTCACAGAGTCTTCCCTCAAGACGAGAAGGAAGCTGCGATCCTGCTAATGGCTCTATCTTGTGGTCTTGTTCATGGCTGAGTTTCCCACTTCTTTCTCCTCCAATTTTAGGGTTACATGTTATGGTTTTGCAATGGTAGGGATAGAATATGTCTGAGTGAAGTGAGCAAACCAAATTTAATAAGCAGTACTAATAAATTTGTGTGGTGAGTTTGTAATCTTTTGGTAGAAAGAACAGGTTGTAACCAAAATGTGGGTCTCTTGTTCAATTATGTACTTTGTGATTTCAAATTTAATGAAGTATTTAAACATTTCTGCCACACTTTCTAGTTTTAGACAGGAATTTACTTGGTTCCCCTTGCCTTCTGAAATTATACAGGTTAAGATAACAAGTGAAAAAGCTGCAGACCATGAGGGTGACGCCAGAGAGAGCAACATTAACAGTCTGTGGCTGGCCTTAATGCCTCATCAATCACGATGTTGAGGATTTCCAGTAGACAACAGCTTTTTCATGTTCTGGACAAGTCGCCTAGAGCAGGGTACTTTTGTCACAGATTTGATCGTGGCTTACTAGAGGGTGGGTCTAGAGAGAGACAGAGAGTTGTACTGTTGAGAACAACTGGACTTTTACCACAGACCCTCTCGATGTGTTTATCTTAGGTCAGATAAGTTCGCAGGCACGCATAGAAAACACAATTAGGGTTCAGAAAATAGTGTTGTTAGTTCTAAATTTATAACCTTGTGGGGTCTTGGCACTAATGTTGTTCTATGGTTTCAATCAAGTGAACAATTTTTTGTAAGTACGCAATTTTTAAGTGTCAATACTCTCGTGGGCTGCCCTTATTTTGACCTTGTCTGGATGACATAGAAGAGTTCAAAATCAAATCTGTCTAACAAACTAATGCTATACTATATAATCATGCAGAACTATTGACCCGATATTTATGTAGAGATTAGAACTGCTCATTAGTTTCCTAGCTCATAGCAGAAGGCCGTCAAAGTCTGTCTTAATTCGAACAAGGACGCTAAACTTTTGTTCTTGAACGAACTTGTGGATTAACATTTTCGTTATAAATTTTTTTTCCAATCAATCGCTATATAAGTACAATCAAGAGAAGCAAAATATAGCCATTGATTAGCATTATGATACAATTGGCTGCACCTTTGGGGACCGATGAACCCTAAACGGGTCTTTCAATTGTACTTGGTAGGCACTAACCATCGCACAATTGAAATGCTTTTTTTTGCTAAACTATGTCTAACAAAAACAGCTTGTGGAGTTGACATATATATATATGTACTTCAAACAGAGATGCCCAGACCAAAAACAAGAACAAAACGATAGGAAACTTGTTGTATAATCAGGTTACGTTATTCATGAAAATCAAATGTGTATGGAACATATTCCACTTTCCGTTCTAGAAACCTTGCCTTTCTGAATGATGCATAGAAAGCCCGACGCTGCGAATAAGAAATCCATTTCCATATATGGGAAGCAACGGTTATGTTTCTTACTAAGTTCTCATATTCAATCCTTTAATTTCAAGTACAGTTGTTTAAAAGCTTGTTTAATTAATGACCTGTTAACATCATGTTTGTTTGTGTGTTTACTAATGAAGAACTTAAGAAAATGGGTCATAAACTAGGATCCGACATTTCATGGGTGAACTTTGTTCATGATTGATGAGGATGACATGGGTTGATGTTTACAATGTAACGGTGATACACACAAATCAATTCATGTAAGCAAATAATTACTCACTTTTCTTTTTTATAAATCAATAACTATCCAAGTGGAATTCACCTCAGTTATTTAGTATTTTATTATTGGTTGATAATATTACATAACAATACTGACATTGTATCACCGTTGTATCTTAATCCTTGACAACTAGGGTTTTGGATTAATGTCATTCATAAATTGTCGAGGATTAAGATTTTACTAAGTGAAAACTAGGTCTTCCATAGCATCAAAACTCGCATGGGGAGTGATTAATTAAGACTTAATGCATAGTTCTCTATAATGTCAAATTTTGGATAGAGTAGATTTGAAATTCAAAGTGCATCATCAAGTATGATGCACAAAATCGTCTCGTGCAAAATCAGCAGTCGAGTGTGTGATAAGGTATAATTAATGGATAATTAATAAGCAATTAGTGGCAATAATATAAATATTGACTCAACACACAGATATATAATAGTTTGGTTCGAGTGACCTACTCCACTTTGAAAAATGGCAACGGTGGCTGGGGTCTTTATTGATGGATAAAGTAAGAGAGAGAAAGTTCTGGGAGTGTGCTCCAGGAGAGATACAATTGCCAAAAGAGAGAAAGTGTGTGTAGAGAGATGTAGAGGCAAAGCTCAATGTGTAGTAAAATGTCAAGATATGTTGGGAGATGCCTCTCCATATGGAGAGAGCTTACGATATATAGGTATGGTGAGGCGGTGACGTGAGTGTGAGGGCGCTATTTTTTCGGAGAGCATAGTTACAAAAAGTAAGTACAATTAATTTTTGTATATCCATCTCAATGATCTCTCCCTCACGTGCCCATTCCTTCATGGACTCCTTGGATCTTGGACTGTGTCGAATTGATAAAGTGGGATTGGGCTGTCTTTTAACTGACTTGGGTTTGCTCGATTTATTGGGCCTGACCTAGTTAAATTTGGGCTCATCATTTGCCCCCATGCTCCAAATTCTTGTTGTGTCAAAGATTTTGAGGGCACGAGTGAGCTCTCGTTTCTTGTTCTCCATAGTATAACTTTTTAATCCCATTTTATTACAGTAATGTTATTGAGCTAGAATGGGTTTCATTCAAAAACCCCCTTTTCCCCCATTTTAGGCATTCAACATAAGGGTTTCATTGATTCAGTATTGATAAACTCCATTTCACTCCTCCTTCTTTGCAACCCATTTCTTTGAGACATTAGATCCTCCATTGAAGGTTAGGAAGGGTCTAAGAAGAGGGATTTCATAGAGAAGATTTTTGAAGTGGTCTTATCAACGGAGAAGAGTGGGGAGCCAAGAGGCACATCAATGGGTCAAGAAGTCATCCATGGCGGAGTTGAGATCGCTAAGGGAGCTGGAGATTTCAAAGCCCAAGTGAGGAAGACCTTCGGCCGAGCCAACAGGCTGCCTGGCGACTTCAGTCAGTTGTTGGGCGGCGCCTGCAGGAGGGAGAGAGCACGAGAGGGAGATGGGAGCAGGGCAGGTGGTTGAGGAGGCAAGATCTCGGTAGGCGGCAGTGGGCCTGTGATAGGCAATGGCTCCTTAGGATGTGTGTGCGATGTCTCAGGCGCAACCCAACTGCAAGGAGGCGCCCTAGGGGAGCTGGGACACATCTAACACACATTGGGCAGCGCCAATTGTGTGCCAGGCGACGCCCTAGGCGCAATTCGAGCTTTTTTTTGCCAAGCCAGTGATGAGGGTGATGTCATCAAGAGAGGAGGAATGCTGACTGGTGCCCAAGACGCTAAGGTCTTTGCTCCAGGCGGCATCAGCGGCGGTGGTCTATTCGTCCCAAGCGACAGTGGTGACTTGGATGTATTGGGTGATGTTGGCGGAGGTTCAGGCACGTTGGGCAACTCTAGGAAGTATGCGAGCAAGTCCAGTGGCTCCTTTGGGCGCTTAGGTAGCGTGAGAAAGTGGCCAGGGAATGATTTGAACAAGCCGAGCTCATAGGGTATGTTATATGGTGTTCATATTTATCCCTTTGTTGGTGTGGGTATTTTCTTAGTATTAGCTTGATTTTTTTTTGACAGGCGCCCATTCTGATGAGTTTGTCATGGGGGAGACTACTCGAGACGTCGAGCAAGGCATGGGGACTGCTGAAGATAATGGCCCAAAGGTAGCCTCCATACTTAGCTCCATTGACTGTGATGAGGATATGGTTGGTATAGTATCTTCGTATCACATTCCTCCCACTATAATGTGCCGTCGTGCGGAGGAGGACGAGCCAACATGTTGCGACTCCTCTGACGAGATTGTCCTTTGTGAGGATATCTTGGAGGCGGGCTTGATGTTCCCAATCCCTGGGCCCATATGTCGGATTCTAGGGCATCTGTCGCTGGCTCCCGGGAGATTGGCTCCCAACGGTTAGAGGGTGATACTGGCATTCTTTTCATTATGACGGCTGATTCACAATGCTGATATCCCTCCCCCATTCGAGGAGTTCTTGGCCACGTATGTGCTTTTGGAGAACCCCATCCCCCATTAGGGGTGATTTCGTTTTGCCCTAAGGTCGGGTAAGTTCATCATTGGGCTTCCTTCGAACTATCATAGCTGGAAGACCAAGTTTTTCTTTGTTGGAGGTTAGTGGGCCACCAAAAGTGATCGTGACCTGGTGCCTTCGAGGGGGGACACCATCCACAGGACCAAGCTAGGTAAGGACTCAAATTTTGATTTTACTTCTAGTTGTCACATACCTGCTCTTACTGAGAGACTGGCTTCTTTGTAACTCCATCGATATTATCCGCGGAGCAAGAGGGTTGGCTCCAGATAGTACGCGACCATCCGTTCAAAGAGTTCTCAGGGATTATGTCCGCCTCAGGTCATTCCAAGGCTAATCCCAGGGCGAGGAGGAAAGGTATTTGATCTTTCTAATAAACTCTTCATGGTTACAACGCCGTAGGCTCTTTATTTCACACCATTTTTGCAGGTACCTCTATTAATAGAGCAGTGGTGGAGGCTGTCTATGCTTCTAGGGCGGCGTCTTCTCCTCCTTTTTCTAAGAGGGCGAAGTCTGATACCCCCGGTGTTTCTTAGTCGAGGTCCACTGGCCAAGCTAGTTCCCAAGAGGCAGAACTTGGAGATGCCCCCTGTTCTTCCCCGATTGTTGTTCCTTTACCTCCCAGAGATAGTCTCAGTACGATTGTGAGGATTGAGGCCCCCGAGCAGTCTCTTACTAGGGTAGAGGCCCTGCCTAGCCATTCTGCTTCGGGCAGTAGTTCAGTACCAATGTTGCAAGACGTAAAACTAGCTAAGGAGCGACTTTGGGGGTTTGTGACTCGTGCGAAGATCCAGGACGTTGCCTCTTGAGGTCTAGAGGGCATTGTTGACGCTTCCATAGAGGGCTTCACCTTTGTATGTTTTTCATTCTTCTTTGATTTTGTACCTGACTTCTTTCCTTCACATTCCACCTTTAGAATGTCTGTAGGTGACTAATATTTTTTCCTGCTTGTTTTCAAGTACATTGAAGATTAGGGAGGCACTTGATGGCCAAGCAGCAGAGGGGCAAGTACAAAGGGCTGCTGAAGAGCAATTAAGGCTCGAGCAGCAGCCGTGAGAAGATGCCGAAAAACAGTCAAGGCTAACACACGAGAGCGCTATCATACTTGAGACCGAGCTTTGAGTGTCTCGTGAGAGGGCTGCCCAACTGCAAGCTGATAGAGAGGTTGCAGAGATAGAGCTGCAAACGTCCGTGAGAAGGTCGTTGTGTCAGGGGGTGACCTTTGAGCAACTCTTGAGAGAGCTACTAGGACTGAGACTTACTCCATGGAAATGGAAAAAAATAGGGATGTTGCTGAGAGGGCCGTGGCAAGCGCCTTTATTGATGGTTATGAGGAGCTCAAGGGGAAGGTCTCAACAGCTTTTTTCGCTTATGACTTTTTTGGCTTCGTCCCTTACGAGGCTCTAGGGACTGGTGACGAGGACGCAAGCGATAATGGGAGCGGAGGCAATGAGTGTCATTAGGAGTATGAAATCTTTGTATTCGCATTTTTGTTGCTAGATCTTGTTCTATCTTTTTGTAAAAGCTTCATGAACTTCTATGAAATAAAACTTTTTAAAAAGATATTGTGAAATTTTATTTCATAATCCAAAATAAATATTTAAGGGAAATTGACCAAAACAAAAATAGATAATCTAAATGGTGACTACTGACTTATACACTCACTGCCTTGCCCCTGACTACTGCTAATATTTCTTTAGGTGCTCTACGTTTCACGGATGGGTTAAAACTTTTTCTCTAAAATTCTGGATTTTGTAGGTGCTCAGTCTTCAACTTCTGTGACTGTATAGCGTCCTTCCTAGTTGGGTCATAGTTTTCCTTCTTTAGAGTCTTTGGTAGACAAGATAACCTTTTCGAAGACTAGATCCCCGGACAAGAAGGAGCGAGGCTTTATCCTCGAGTTGTAGTACTTGGTTTGTATTCTACATTCCTAAGCATGGCTATCTCCCTTTCCTCCTTTACCAAGTCAAGGTTGATGCGAAAACCTTCTTTATTATTGGTAGAGTTATGGTGATGGACCCTAAGGGAGTGTACCCCAAGCTCAACGGGTATGACCACTTCTGTCCCGTAAGCTAGGAAAAAAGGGGACTTGCTCATGGGCCTCCTTGGTATCGTTCGATAAACCCACAGTATTCCTGGGAGTTTGTCTAACTATCGTCTTTTTCCACTCTCCAGTCTGGTTTTCAAATTGAGGAGGATAGTCCTGACAGTGACCTCTGCTTGCCCATTAGCTTGTGGATGGGCGGGGCTGGAGTGGAGCTGCTTGATCTGTAAGCCGGCACAGAAGCCGTTAAGGAGTTTGTTACCAAACTGCTTGACATTGTCACTTACAATGGCATGAGGTATTCCGAAATGGAAAACTAGACTCTTCCATATTAATTATTTTATTTTCTAGTCTGTTATCCTAGCTAAAGCCTCGGCCTTGGCCCATTTAGTAAAATAGTCAATAGCTATCACTACAAACTTGAACTAGCCCTAACTCACAGGGAGGGGATCTAGGATGTCGATCCTCCACATGGAGAAAGGTCATGGGCTCTGAATGGTGGTGAGCTCTTTGGGCGACTGTCTGGGTACGGTCACGAAGCGTTGGCACTTGTCACATCACCTGAAAAACTTGCGGGTGTCTCTAATCATGGTAGGCTAGTAATAGCCTTGCCTAACTACTTTGTGGGCTAGTGCTCGCCCTCTTGAGTGATTTTTATATATTCTCCCATGGATTTCCCTCATTGCGTAATTGGCTTCCTCAGAGGTGAGATAGCGAAGTAGCGGTAGGAAATAACTTTTCTTGTAGAGGGCATTTTGCAGGATGACATACCTGGATGCTCTCATTCTTAACTTTTTGGCTTTCATTAGGTTGTTTGGGATAGCGCCCTCCTCTAGGTAAGCTCGGATGGGAGTCATCCAGTTGGCTTCCGAGGATACACAATTGACATCGTTCTCCTCTGTCTTGGAGGTGCTTGGTTCGAACTGGTGGCCTATTAGTGCCGGTCCCATGAGTATGTTGGCAGATACGAATCTTGCAAGGGCTTCTATCATGGTGTTCTCCTCTCAAGGCACATGGTGGATTTAGAAGCAAGTAAATTTTTTTAACAAGGTTTGGACCACTCAGAGATACTCTTCATTCTTTTCTCCTTTGTTTTAACGTTTCCCTTTACCTGGTTAATTATAAGCTGGGAGATACTGTACACTGTTAGGCAGAGGGCCTCCATTTCCAACGCAAGCTCCAAGCCTGATATGAGGGCCTCATATTCAGCATGATTATTTGATGTAGCAAAGTGGAGGGAGACAACATACTTCAGTGAAGTGTCATGGGGGCTAATTAGCATTAGCCTCGCGCCACCACCCTCACTAATGGAAGATCCATCCACATAATGTCTCCAACATGGTAAAATAGACTGTAGGAGTGGCGCCAGCTCTACGGGCAACATTGTCTGTAACAAGGGGAGTCGTGATGGCACTGAAGAGCCAAGTGGCAGCGGGCTACTGAGCGGCGCCTGGGGAGAGAGGAAAATGGGAGGTAGCCTTGGGGCACAGGCGATGCCTTGGGCAGCACAGGCGATGCCTTGGGCTGCGTAGGCTGTGGAGTTGTTTTCGAGACATCAGGTCCTCTCAGGGTAGTGTCTTGGATAGCCTCATGGTGGGTGAAGGCAATGTGTATTGAGTAGGCGGGCACAGGGGTGCCTGATACTTTCTCCCGGGACTCCTGTGACAACGTAGGCTCAGCCACGAAGTCTGCAAGTACTTGTACTTTGATGGTAACCCTCGACTGGTACTGCACGTTGAACTCACTTAACTTGACAACCCACTTGAGTAGTCGACCGAACACATCAGATTTTTCTCAGAATTCTGTTGAGTGGTTGATCTGTAACAACCATGATGGTGTGGCTCTGAAAGTAGTGGCTCAGACGTCTGACGATAGTGACAAGTGCGAGAGTCAACTTTTCAAGATCTGAGTACCTTACTTTTGTCCCTCGATATGCCCTACTTACATAACACATGGGCTTTTGGATGCCTCCACCCTCCCTGATGAGGACAAATCTCATGGCAAAGGTGAAGAGGAGAGGTAAAGATACAGTGTCTCTTCTAGTACAACATGGAAGAGCAAATGTGGTGTAATGAGGTAGGCCTTGAGCTTCTAGAAAGCCTCCTCTGCATTTGGTCCCCATTGGAAAGACCTACGAAGGATTTTAAAGAAAGGTCATTGCTTATATGTTGATTTAAAGACAAACCTGTTAAGAGCTGCTATTTTTTCATTAAGGCGCTAGACCTCCTTTGTTGAGGCTGGGGACTTTTATCTTCAAAATGGCTCTGATCTTGTCTGGGTTGGCCTCAATACCCATTTTGCTGACCATGAAGCCTAAGGATTTTCCTGAATTGACGCCAAATGCGCACTTTTTAGGATTCAGCTTTATTATGTAGGCCATCAGTACAATAAAGGTTTCTTGGAGGTGTGTCACATGGTCCACCACAACCATACTCTTTACCAACATATCGTCTACGTAGACCTTCATAGTCTTCCCGATCTGAGTCTCGAACATCTTGTTCACGAGACATTAATATGTGGCTCTAACATTCTTGAGTTCGAAAGACATCACCCTGTAGTAATAGGTGCCCTTCGGGGTGATGAATGAAGTTTTCTCTTGATCTGAAGGGAACATGCTGATTTGATTGTACCCGGAGTAGGCGTCCATAAAACTCAGAAGCTTGTGTCCTGTGGTGACGTTGATAAGAAGATCGATGCGTGGGAGAAAGTAGTTGTCTTTATGACAGGTTTTGTTGAGCTCTATAAAGTCCATGCAGAGGCGCCACTTCTCATTGGCCTTCGTAACTATCACTACATTGGATAGCCAGTGTGGGTAGGCTACCTCTCTTATTGACTCATTTGTCTGCAGTTTATCTACTTCTTTCTGCATGGCATGTCCCTTCTCAGCACTTACATTCCTCAACTTCTGGTGGATAGGCTTATACCTAGGATCAACGTTGAGTCAGTGAAAGGACAATTCGGGGTCGATGCCCTCCAGGTCTTCATGGGACCAGGCAAAGACATTGGTGTTCCACCTGAGGAGAAGCCTATCAAGGAGATTGCCTGCTCCTGGTAGAGTAAAGAGCCGATATAGACTCTCCTCTTTGGAAGGCTATCATCCACACGAGACTCTCCAAACTGATGATGCACAAAACTGTTTTGTGCAAGATCAACAGTTGAGTGTTTTATAAGGTATAATTAATTGACAATAAAAAATAATCAATGGTAATAATATAAATATTAAGTTAATACACAGATATATAGTGGTTCGATTCGAGTGACCTACTCCACTCTGGGAAGCGACAACGGTAGCAAAGAGTCTTTATTGATGGATAAAGTAAGAGAGAAAAAGTTCTGGGAGAGGTGTGCTCTATGAGAGATACAATAGCCATGAGAGAGAACGTGTGTGTAAAGGGATGTAGAGGCAAAGCTCAATGTATAGTGAGATGCTAAGATGTGTTGGGAGATTTCTCTCCATGTGGAGAGAGCTTACAATATATAAGTATGGTGAGACGGTGACATGATTGTGAGGGCACTACTTCTTCGGAGATGATAGTTACAAAAGGTAAGCATAATTAATTCTTGTGTATTCATCTCAATGATCTTTCCCCCATGTGCCCATTTCTTTGTGGACTCCTTGGATCTTGGATTCGGTCGGATTGATAAAATAGGCTTGGGCTGCCTTTTAGCTGACTTGATTTATTAGGTCTGACTCAGTTAGATTTAGGCTCGTCAATACTTACAAAATACATCGCACAAAATCGTCGCTGATAGTAAGTTAATTTTTAAGAGTAATATTATTGAGACCTAATTTACTGACTTAATTTGTTGACCTAATTCACTATGACATTTGAATTGACTGTAAACTCTATCAAACATTAGAATTTTATGTTAATCCAATAGTTTTAACGAAATCACATCATTAAGTCAACAAGAGTAATGTTATTTGGATCTAAAAATCTGACATAATTTATTAACCTAATAATGTGTTTTCATTGAAATCATTAGATTAACACTAAATTTTAATATTTAATAGAGTTCACAATTAATTTTAAAATTATTGTGAATTAAATCAACAATTTAAGTCCACTAACATTCCTCTAATTATAATTAGAATTGTCACGACTTTTCAATTTCACGGGCCACCTGACAGGACTGATTGTCTTTTGGGTTTTTTGGAAAACATTATACTTATTTGGCAATTCTCCAATGAACCTCCATGGTTTTGGCTTTACAAATGGGGGGAAAACAAAGAAGAATTGAGTAAAGCAACGAAGTTGCAGGGAGGGCAAAGAGGAAAGCGTTGATTCATTCTACGCCGATTCAATGGAGCCTCCGAAGGAATCGGTAGCTCAGCGTTACAAATTCGTTTGGCGTTTTCTTCTCATTTCTAATCTTGCTCTTGGTGGTCAGTACCCTCTCTCTCTCTCTCTCTCTCTTGCATAGACTTTTTTTGGTAGTTGAATTGAAACCCTAGAGATTTCAATTCAATGTTTGAAACTGTATGCGTGGTGATCGGATTTAGTCACAGTCATTGCAACTTAGAGATCCTTTGAAGCCCCCCGGCCGGGGGGGGATCCAGGGAAGTTTAATAAGGGAGAACAGAAACTTTAAAATAATGGCGAAACTTTGCATATATACTGTATTCGCTAAAAGATTTTCACTGATGCATAAAGGAAATCAACCTTTCCATTACTTTATAGAGTGCAAGTGTGCTTCTTGGTTGTCTTGTTTATTTTGGTTCTTTTTTTTTTTGGCTGGATTTAGAGATAATTGATACAATAAAGTAAAAAAGTTATTGGAGATAGTAAAGGGGTTATTGATCTGCTGAGGAATCTTCAGCCTAGTTATGAGAATTGTAATTGGGCTGATTGATTTTCCTATAAAACTTGTTGCTGCCGACAAACCAAAGATACTTCTCACCAAACAGGGGAGATGCCTTCTTTCAGTAGGGGTGTTAATCGAGCTAATCATTGCAAGTGTCGAGCTCGTTTTTCTAAATCGGCCTAAAAAATTATTCAACCTCAGCTTGTTTAGAACTTGAGCTCGGGCCGAACCCGAGTAGCTCGACTATTTTACATATAAACGAATTGAGTTTTGCTTACTTGAGCCAAGCTTAGCGAACTTAAAAAATTGTTCAAGCTGAGCTCGTTTAGAACACGAGTCGTGCCTGAATAGTTTGTCTCAATTAACACCCTCATCCGTCAACCCTCCAATTTGTTGGAACCCTTGCACAAATTCGACAACTAAGAAACTGCTAAATGAGCATCGGGTTGATACTAGGGCTTTGCTAATTGAGAGCATGGCAAATGTCAACACTAGATGCCTTAATTTAATGTTTGTTAGAAACCCAAGAAATGGGTTACTTAAGAAGTTAAAATTACTAGTTGATGTTTTCGTTGTTGCTCCGCCTTGCATTTCCTAATTGGAACCTCTTTCCTACTTGAACCTAATTATTGCATTTTGGGCTTGCTGATTGTTAGTGCTGCCTGTTTGTTGTGTTTAGTGTCTATTTGTTATTCAGTCAGTCTCAACCCTAGATAAAGGAGGAGAGTGGTGTTAAATAGTTTGACGGCCAACCTAATACTTGTCCGCTGTTTAAAAAAAAATAAAAAAAAACTTGAAACTTGTCTGATCCAATATGATAATTTTTCGCACTATCGTTATAGTCTGACGCAATGGGTATCAACTATCTATTTCTTCGGCAAAGGCCTGACATCTATTTATTTTATCTCTTCCATGTTATGATGCCAAAATCCTGGGAGTAAAAACATCTATACTGAACCCTGGATTGATGTGGAAAGCCGGCTTTAGGAAAACTGAAAGAGATGAGCTGATTTGTACATCTTTTTGCTAGTATTATTAACGTTGTTGGCTAAAAACCATTCCTTGTTTCAATTAAAACTAGTTAGAAAATTGACTGAAATTATCTTTTGAGAACATATTAAGGAAAGCCTTGTACATAATCTTTTGACAGACAGCCTCAGCCAATTTTGGAATCATCAGGGCTTAAGTTGCCAACTTCTATGTTTTGCAGCGTATATGTTTGCCAGGGCAAGAAAGAAAGATACAAGTGTAGTAGAGGAAACCAAAGCCGCAGCCAAAGTTCCCTCTTCTCCCATCACGACTGTAGCACCTCCAACTCCTGACGAACCTGTTTTCTCACCTCCCATCACAGAGCCAGTGAAGGCGCTGCAGCCCATCCCTGAAGATGAGCAACGCGAACTTTTCAAGTGGATATTGGAAGAAAAGAGAAAGATCAATCCCAAGGATCCTGGAGAGAAGAGGCGTATTGATGAAGAGAAAAGGATTCTGAAACAATTTATTCGTGCAGAGTCCATCCCAAAACTCTGATAACTTCTCCTCTGTTCTTTAATGACAAATTATCCTCTTACAAAAAGAGTACTGGGGTAGGCTCTATCCTGCTGGTGCTTCCCTATGAATTAGGATACCACATCTGGTATACGTCAGCGTCGTCCCTTGCTCCTTACTCCTTACCCTTACTCCACATAGGAACCAGATTTGCATGTCTATAGCTGACATTTTTGGCTATTACCTCAAATTAGGAAAAAGGAGGGAGGAAAATGCTCCTCTGAAGAAGGAAATCACTGTAAGTTGATATCAATGGATTTGACATTTGGTGAAATTAACTTCATTGCTTTCTTTTTTCAGTGGGTTTGTGTCAACGGCATATTTGGAACTCACAGATGTGCCATGGTGAAAATAACTGTGGTCACCTGCGGCTGTGCTTAATCAAAGTGATATACCACTTTTTAGAGTGTTTGGTTCTTAGTGTTGTCGTTCTTTACAGCCTCTCCTTCCGGAGGAGCACAAACCTTTTGAAATTATATGTTCTATGCCTATGAACATGAATATTTTAATCCCAGCGTGGATGACATGCCTTTAATCAGACGAAAAAGAAATTTGTTGGGATACATGTACATTAGTCTGAATACTAAAAAAAGAATGGAGTAATTTGGGTTGGCAGTGCTTTGTATCAGGTTTTATGCCGTTGGTGGTGTGTGGTAACATCAGCCAACATCAATTGACGTGGGTTGAGTGAGCGATAGAACAACGGATTGGGTGTGAAGCCGTACTTCTTAAGTTCGAGTTCTTATGGCCATAGAAAACCAGGTTTAATTGATGTGTGACTGATATGGTGTGTTGATGCCATGAGTCTAAAAAATGCATGAAGGGTGATTCTCCATTATCAAACCATTTCAACCGACATCTATAGACCCGTGCATATGAGCCGTAGATGTCCATTGTTCACTGAATGGGGAGGGAGACTCGTTAACCCGTCTCCAGACTCCTTGTTCCAATATACCATGCTAGTGGTACGGTGGAGTGGAATACTGATGGCTTTTATCCTTAGATTAGCAAATACAAGTGTAGGTGCATTAGTTAACCTTACCCTATTTAAGAATTCTTCGATAAAAATTTAGCAGTCGCCATTGAATTTAAAGTCTTGGGTCTAATCCCAGATCAGACCACAACCCACAAATGGATGTAATTGACACAACAAAGAGTAGCAAATCGTCTGATTTTTACCCACTTTCTAGATTTATTGTACTAAACTTTTCAACATTTTCCTTAAAGAGTCGGAACAGAGTAGTCAAGAATGAGACAAAATAGAAATTTTGCTTTCAAGCATTAGAGGTGGTTAATAAATATTTGAAGATTGATGGACCCCATCATAAAAGCCTTTCCCTCTCTAAAGTCCAATCACATACACATTCTGTCATTTAACCTAAATTTCTAAATTTTCTCAGGAAAACCCAAACTCCGCAGAGAACAGAATGTATACCTATCAAAACTTCACATTAAATTGCCCAGAGTAAATCAAGTTGGAATTAGCTATAGAACTCGAAGTCACTCAGGGGCCTTTCTCTTTTGGTTAACTTCATCCATTACAAAGCTCTATATCAAATGCCAGGAACCATCCGAGTTTCAGGTACTGAAAGCTTCTCTCCAACTTTTTTTAGCTCTTCCTCAAAATAACTCCTTTGTTTTAATTTTCCCACTATTTTTCATTCATTATAGTTCTGGAATTCGATGGTCTTTCATCTTCATCACCCCCTTCTTCACTATCCATAAAGGGTAAGCACTCCATCACCTCTCTCTCTCTCTCTCTCTCACACACACACACACTGTATGTGTATGTATGCCCCTTTATTACAAAATATGTAATTTGTCTACCTATGTTATTTGTATTCTAATGGGGTTTATATATGTACAATGCACAGTTTCTATGGGGAAAAGAGAGTATCAAACTTGGGACAAGGGGGACTTCTCTTTGTAAAGATTCTCTGACCATCATCTTAGTTTCAGACTCTCTACTATATAAGTTTACATCCTCAAATTGTGTGTCTTGAATTCCAAATTCTGATGATCTTGTGCAGCCCATTGACTACCCTCCGTGACAATCTAATTGTTACACTTCAGGATGCTGAGGGAAATGATATATCTCATACAGGTGTATGATAGTTTGTTCCAATTGAGATCATCAATGCTGTTGGTTTCCATTCTACAAAGGAGGCTGATAAAAATGACATTATTTTTGCCAGGTGTTCAGACCATGTCAGTAGTCCAAAAGGGAATGTGGGATGATATATTCCTGCTTGAAGGAGGGGGGCATGTTCATATGAAGTTACAGTTCATTCTCAGTGAAGAAGAGCGCAACCGCGTTCGTGTTATGGTACAATTTACCATTATTATTTACCACTAGTTTACCTAATTGATACCCACTACACATGGACTTGGTTTTGTGAAAGAATGAAGAACTTTTTTTTTTTTTGGGGGAGAGGGAGGGGGACTAGAACCCTTGACCTCAAGAAGGTAAAAAGAATGAAGAACTAAGTTGCATATTTAAGGTGTAACCCTCAAAAGAGTCGGTCACCCAGATGTGCTTATATGTTTCTGAGGCAGCTAAGTAGTTCCCAAAAATTTCTACTTTAAAAACCAGTTGTGTCTATATGTATATAGTTGCCATCCTGACAGGATACTTTGGGCTACAGGTACAGCTGCTCTGTTGAATTGATGAACTGATTTTTTTGCCCTATTATAACTCTAGACCTCAGATTTTTTTCATTTGTTAGTCTTGGTGTCTGTTTTGTAGTTATAGAGAACTTAGTTTTCTTTCTTATCAATTATTGGTTAGAGAGAATCTGCAATGAAGAAGAAACAAGGCAAGACTCTCAATACAAATCTTAAATCTTCTGAAACGAGTACCTCAGTTGGTGGTTCTGTTGCATCGTCTTTGAGTATCAACCAGGATATCTCAGGTTTGATCTTGCTTTATAAATAAGAATAAAATAGAAAGCATATAAGCAAAAAGAAAAATAAATGAAAAAATTAAGGCACAAGTCATAGATATCAACCTGATCTTGCAATGCACCTTTTCTGAAAGGCTTTTTCTTGATGTTCTGAGTGCTGCATCTTACTCAAGATTCACAAACAAGCGTTGTTCCTGCTGAAGCGGTGAACATTGGAGATGTGACTATGCAAGCTGGTCCATTATCACAACTTGATAATCAAACAACCCCAGTTAAGAATAAATCACATTGCTTACTAAACAATTGTTAAATTAAAAGTCGGTTCAAATTTATTTGTTGAATGTTTTTAACAGTTGATCCATCTTTTAGAGTGCTGCTGATAGAAGTGAAGTGACTTTATATGCTCCTGTGCTACAAGAAGTTGAAGAAAACCTAACTGAATTTCATCAGAGGGCATTAGTTGAAAAGCTTGAGACTCACTTACCACATGCTGATCTTTCCACAATTCCCCTATTTGGACAAGGAGCTTCAACCATGTTGGAGTGCTCTGAGTCAGATGTTGCTGCAAGCACTAAACCAGTTTCCCCCAAGCTGGATGATGATCTGGCCAATAAAACTGAGAAGCAGGGTCCACTAGAGAAAACTCCGAGCAATGTAAGGAAAATGATAAGTGCATTTGAAAGTAGTGTATCTCAGGTATTTATTATGTTATATGCTTGAAAGGTATTTTTCAAGAATTTTTCCTTTGGTTTTGCTTTCCATATAAGATTCAACGATGTGTATTGCTAGCAGGACATAAGCCTTCCTACTAAACTACACGTATCAACATCCCCATTGAAAAGAGTTGGAATTGAAGATCCTTCGAGGGATCAGGATTTGAAGCATACTACTAAACTGGCAGAGACGAGTTCAGGAAGGCTTAAGTATCCTTCTCTTACCGGGAACTTGCAACCAATACAAGCAAATGTCAATGAAAGAGGAGAGCATATTGGTTTTGATAAAGACTTAGTTGGGATGAAATCAACTCAGGCTACTGGACAGTCAAAAGCGTCAATTGCAACAAACATCCAATCAGAAGGAGTAGGTTCAAGTATAAAGAATTCATTCCAAGCAGCTCATAAAAAATTACCTACACAGGAACCTGTGAAATCACCTGAAGATTTGATGAGAGCATCTATTTCTGAAATAGCTACTGTTTCGGGAAGAATGCACAAGGAGCTTTCAGGTATTGTCCAGCCTCAAAATAGGTCTGCTAAGCAGGGAGATCCTATTGGCACTTCAGTTCTAGAGGGGGGAGAGATGGGAATTGGCTCAAAGAATTTACATGAGATTAGTATTGAAGGACCCTCAAATGAGAAACTGAAATCAGTAGCATTCTGTGAACAAGAGCATTCTTTACTACAAACTTCCGGTATGTGGATATTACCAGATAAAACAAGACATTTGTGCATAACAACTGCGAGTAAAAAAGTAAGGAATTTATTAGGAGATTGCCCAATTAAAGCAAGTTCCCATCAAGGAAAGAAGAGTTTTTCAGTACCAGAAAACATGCAAAAGGTATTTAAATTTTCTTCTTGACTTAGATTGTGTGGAATTGCATTGTTTAAGGTGTTTCTGCATGGGACTACAAGAAATCGTGTGAATGGCAGCTTTAGATTCATCATCATGATCATCATTCTCTATCAACAATTGGAACCTTGTGCCCTAGGAGATGTGTTTAGCCATTCAGTAGTCTAAACAAACTTGATTAATGGCTATTCTGCATCATGCGGTCCAATTTTCTTCTACTTAAAAAAGTTCTCAGTTTGTTTTAATATTAATAATTTCAGCGTACTGTAACTGATGATGAAATGAAGAAAAGTGAGAAGAAATCTAACAAGGTGAGGAAATCAAGGCCTGAGAGCTCAGCAGATGATGCTTCTACTGGACTAGTTGGACAGGTTACATCATATCCTTTTTCATCCGTCCCATTAACTTAGTTATCCATTTTCTTTGCAAAATATTTCTGATTCATGAAGTTGGACAATATTTCTATTGTTTGTGTACATGCATTTGTGCATGTGCTTCCACGCATCCATGTTAGCCTCTTAGATATGTACGTGCCAGAATGCTACAGTCTGTTGTCACTTCGGTTCATAAAATCAGTGTAAACCAATGAATAATACTCCAAAACTGATAATCACAAATTAGAAAAATCAAATTTCATCTGAGATCCATCAGCACACATAACATTGTAGAAGTGTTGATGCTTGAATCATTAATATACTTGCATTATTGTTTTCTCGACCTCAGGAAAAGAAACGTAAATGAATCATCAGTTGAAGGAGAAGCAGCAACAGCAGCCAAACAGCTGTTAATTATTATTTTCTTTCCTTCTCAGGCAATAAAGATGGCAATCATCATAGGCTTTGGAGTTCTTGTTCTCCTAACTAGACAAAGAGAACCCAGGTAGGTGTACCATTGCCATTCAAGATCCAAACATTTCATTAGCATTAATGTTCATGTGAGTCTAAGTACCACTTGCATCTTCAAACCTCAAAACAGAGTAACTTCATTTGTGAACTAATCAAAAAACTAATTTTATCCCTTGTCATCAATAATTAAGGATCTTTTGCTAGAAAAATAAAGCCCTGCAATAACATATAAACTGCTGGGACAATGAATACCTTACGAAGAAAAAGCAGAATCAACCTGGTTTATAAGTTACAAACAAGGGCAGATATAAAGCACAATCTTCATAACTGGGCTAAAAACATTGATCTGGCAAAACCTGAAACATTTGTGGACTGTTACACTGTAAAAAGCACTCCTCATTTTGAAAACCATACTGTCGATATACTTTTTGTTTTTAAGTAAAATTATAGTGGTGCCCATTTTTGTTCTTTCTCACTTCTTTTTAACTGGAAATTTCGTTGAACAGAAAAAGCAACTCAAAGAAAGCGAATGATATTTACTTCGCCACTGAAGAGTCCTTATTACAACCGTCATCGACTGAGGAGGGAAAGGACTGAGAGGAGAGGAAGATTTGATATGCTAAAATTGGTTTATAGACTGAAGTCATCGACTGAGGATGTGAAAACCTTAGCGGATTAATGGCTGCTATATTTAGACATACGTTTGCCTGCATTTCCTCTTTCTCAGATCTCGGATAAAATTTGCTGGTGTTGGATTCACAGCCATCATCCTGAGGGGTGAGAACAGTTTGAATCCCCCTTTTATTGTACATTTTTTGATTCTTTGTCAATACATGCAATAAAATGTGGACAAAAAGGCCTTTTGGTCAGTCAATCTGATCCTTGTATAATGTTCATAGTTGTTGATGCAAATGCTTAGTGTCAATCTTAAAAACTAATTTCCAGATTGTATATGGTCTGGAGAAACTGCGAAGAAGAGACTGATTTACCATAGGATTGTTGAGCAATTTGGCATTGACATTATTGACGCCATGTTTAGGAGGCAGAAAATTACAGTAACCAAATACTATTTGGACTTATTTTTGTTTAATTCATCACAATCATTTGAATGACAGCGCGTTGTAACAACTGTGGCTTATTGTCAATCCAATGATTATGAATGATTAAATCAACAAATTATGTCTAAGTAATATTAATCTATTTCGACTTATTTTTTTCTCCATTTCCGTCATTGATAGATGACCAACTATGATTCAAGTTGAAGTGACTATCTATGAATTTTTAATTTATAAAAACACAACAATCATTAATATTGATTCAATTCTCAAATATTTTAATTTAGTGACGTAAAATTTACTCAATTTTTTTTCATTCAAAAATATCATCTTATCTACACTGTCTCCTATGTTAGTCAACTCAATCAACATACTCGCTAATATCAAACAACTTCACTAATTCACATTTTTCTCTCCCTCATGTATCTTTATTTTATTTTCTCTCCGCTCACTTTAATTTTAAATTACATAATTAAAAAAATATAAATAAATTATTATTTAAAATATAAATATTATACGATCAATATTTAAATTTTAATATTTCAAAATATCGTTAGACATGAGATTATCACTACTATATATATGGGTCCTTCATTACTACGTAGAACATTTCTTAGTACTTAATAGTAATGCGGCAAGTTATGGAGAGTAATGGCCTGTTTGATAGGAGGGAAAATAGGATGGATGGAAATGGTGAGTGGAAAGTAGGATGGAAAATATAATTTTTCTTTGCTTGGTTAAAAGGGAAAGATGGAGGGAAAGGAAATCCATCCCGCCCCCATTTTTAATCCCTCCATTTTTGGGCGGACAGTGGCAGACAAGTTGGTCATGATGGGTCCCATAACTTTTATGTAATACTTAATTGCCATTTACTCCAAAGAATTTATCTCTCTCAATAAATAATTCATATTTTATTAAGGGTATTTTTGATATTTCACAAGTAATAATATGTTATTATTTTTTTCATATCAAATAAAATAATAAAAAATTTATTCCTTCCACTTTTCCATCCTTCTTGCCAAACACAAAATATGGAAAACCTCTTTCCATCCTTCAAGAATGAAAAATCTATCTCTCCTATTTTTTCATCCTTTCAACATTTCATCCCTCCTACCAAACGGACCATAAAACTATAAAGCAATTTGTGGGCTTACGTATTTATCTGGAAGGTTGATTCCATCGTCACTCTTTGATTAGTCAAAAATCTAATAGCCCATCCTAAATGGGCTTAGGCCCAAAAACTAGGTTGGCCAAGCCTGACGATGCAGTTACCCGACCCTTACCTGCAGTCAAATGAACATCGGCATCAGTCCAATGTTTGATTTGGGCTTGGGCTCAAACTCTCTTGATAATAGCATCACCCTGGGCCTTAATTTACTCCCACCCGACCCATCTAGTCGTGCCCTAATTCACCTTCCAGTAGGATCAAATGGAGCACTATATAGCCCTAAAAACCCCCAAAAGGGCCAAAACCGTTCTCCTCCAACCTCAGCTTCACCTTCTTCTTCCCCGTCAAACTCAAGCCCCCAACTCTACCCACACTCACATGGCTCGAAGCATTAAAAACCCCAAAAAGGCCAAACGAAAAAGCAAGGTTTGATCTTTTTCTCTTTCCCTCCAATTTTTTGACAGTAAATTTGTTATGCCGTCGTCAAACTGGTTAATTAGGGTTTAATTCTTGTATCTCTCATGCATAGAACTCAAAGAAAGGAGAAGGGTCTTCTTCGTCGTCGAATTCAATACCGTGGTACCGACGAAAGTATGGCAACCAGGGTTAGACAAGCTTGAGGATGGAGAAGAGCTTCAGTGTGACCCATCTGCTTATAATTCTCTCCACGCCTTCAACATTGGCTGGCCCTGCTTGAGGTCTCATAAATTAGTCATATGTACTTTTTTTTTTCTTTTTTACTGAAACAACTGAGGAGATAAGAAAAATCAGCTTTGATGTAATTGAATTTTTATAGTAATTATGTAATTGATTTTTTTCCATTAAATTTCACAGCTTTGATGTGGTGCGGGATTCATTGGGTTTGGTTCGGACGGAGTTTCCGCACACCGTTTTTTGCATTGCAGGGACTCAGGTGAGCTTTTATTAGATTTTTGTTTGTTTTTCTTTGCCCTTGGTGAATTGTAAGGGAGAAGTTTCTCGATTTTTGTTTTGGGACTTCCTACATTGAAATGAGTTTTATTGGCCTCAAAGCTGCATAATTATGATGGTTTTAAGAATGTAGAGTTTTCTAATCTATGCTTGAAAGCTACCATTTTTTTCCAGGTTGCTAAATGATAAGGGAAAGCAATCATGTCGGTCTGATACTATAAACTAGGACTTTGATAATTAGTGTTTGTAAATTTTACCCCATTTCAAATTTGTTCCAAATGTCCGAACTTTTGTCCAATTTCGAAATGGGCTTAATATTAATCCTTTTAAATCTACATATAACCGAATTTGGTATTTTTTGGTAAAAGCAGAAATGAAATTCTGCCTTTTTTGGGTTAATTTGTGACTGAATCAAGCATCCCTGTTTAATGTTACCCTAGTTGCTGATAATAAATAGTAAGTGAAATAGCTGCCTACTCAATGGAGAATTAATAATTGTACTCCTTCATGAGGGTACCTTATAATGTTCAGTTCAACACCACCATATAATGTTTTCAAGAACTATGCTTGTGATCATCTTTTTAGAAATCTAAATTATAATCTTGGTCTATTGATATTAACTTTACATGGTAGCTTTGTGCTGCCCAGTTGCTATCTTCTCTATGGTTTCTCCAAGCATGTATGTCGTCTGGTGCAGAAGATCTTTGTGATTTTCTTTTTGGAGTAAACATTTTTTGCTGATAACTTGATGTGAAAATTTTATGATGGCAGGCAGAAAAAGCTTCCTGGAACTCTATTGGAATATTTAAGTTATCTAACGTTTCGGGGAAAAGACGTGAACTAGTGCCAACTAAAACCACTGCTGATGCTGATGGCTCTGATATGGAGAGCGATAGTAGTGATAGTGATGAAGATGATGAAGAGGAGGGAGTGTCTGGGGCTTCAGTTTTGAAGGCAATACATTGTTTCTTGTGAATTTTACATAATTTTGCAACATTGCAAATACTTCTGACACATTTATATTGAGGATATATTTCCTCTACCTGATTATTTGCATTCTTTTACAGTTGCACAAGGTGTATCATGAAGGATCCGTAAATCGTATACGCGCCATGACACAAAACCCCCATATATGTGCATCATGGGCAGATACTGGTCATGTGCAGGTCAGGCTCATTCCATTGTAAATTTGATGAAGTGTAACCAAACCTTGGACTTAATTGTTTAAGTGTATAGGATGTGCATCGGCTTCAACATTTCATAGGGGACATTAGGAATGATAGCTGTTAGTGTAATGAATGTTGGTTCCATCGTGGGCTAGCTTAGCTGTCTCAGATTATTGTGAGATGGTTATGCATACCAATTGACTTAAACCATAACTGTAATGACTAACTGTTATGGATGGCAGATTGATTTTAAAATCACGAATTCTGTTTTTATGGGTTTCACTTACTAATGGACAACCAGATGTATGTTGTCTGCATGCACTCTATGGAATATGACGTGTCTTTAGAGCCTCTGGTTATTGAGCTTTCTTATCAATCCAAAATCATGTTTTTCTGGTTTCACAATGTTGTATGTTTGAATAGATAGTGCTATTGATTGGATGCAACATAGAATAAAGCCTTGAAATTCATTTCATATGTGCATCAAATTAATTCTAACTATACGGCAATATGTATGGCTGAGAAAGCATATGGGCATACATCAAGGATGAGCCTAAAATAGAGAATAATTTTTAAGAATGTTACAATTTAATAAGAGGTTTAGTTGCACCGGTTGTCTCCAAAGTTGCATTTTATCTCATTTTAATCCCCAATATTTCAATTGCATCAGTTTAGTAACTAGAGTATTAAATATGTTTTTATGTAGTTTTTCAAGCAGATGACATCTAAATTGCAAATGGTTTTTGATCACGAACTTGGCACGTGATAACTAAATAAGGTTAAAAAAGTAAATTGGCCAATCAACAAAACTCAAACCCATTCAAATAGTCCTTCACCGTATTTCCCTTCTTCTTCATCGGCCTCTGTCTTCCTTCCCTATTCGACCGGTGATACCCTCTCCCTCACCCTTGGTTCGACAGCCCTCTCCACCACCCCCAACCTGCAATACCTGTCTTCTCTTTCCCTCCTCACCGCAACCCACAAAACTCCCTCCCTCACTATGTCCCATAGCATTTCAAACTCCATGAAACTGACCACCACCACTGCCCTAACAAAGCCACTATATTCTCTAACCCATCTTGTGCCAAACTTAACTAATTAAGTAAATGTTCACAATTAAAGATTTTGAAAAAACACCAAACTACCCACTACGGCCAAGTGCCCACAATCAAGTGCACCGGCGCCATCACTTCTAATTCTTCAAGGAATCATAACTCCATGCATAGCTTCTGGTTGTACATTTCATGAATTGGGTTTAGCTTTAGTGGCAATGGTTGTTTGACGAGGGCAGTGGTGGTGGTTGGTTTCCATGGGTGAAGAAAATGGCGTTTAAGGAAGTTGGGTAGGGACAAGGTGCAACGATAGAGATAGAGGAAGGAGTAAAAGGAGTGAGTGGTTATGGGAGGAAGGAGGATGTGTGGCATTGGGAGTGATGAGACACTATCGATGGGGATAGGTGGAGGGAAATTGAGTAGAGAAAGAGAGAGGGAGAGAGAGAAGTGGGGAAGGAGGAGGTAAAAAAATGAATATGAGAATTTTTTTCCCATTGACTGATTTACTTTTTTGCCCTTATGTATCATTTGATAAACTTGTGATAAAAAATCGTTAGTAATTTGGATGTTGTCTGCATAAGGGACCACGTAAAAACAAATTCAATACTTCAAGGACTAAAATAATGTCATCAAAATATTGGGGACCAAAATGGGACAAAACACATCCTTTGAGGACCTTTGGCACCATTAGCCCTTAATAAGTTTTAAGCTGTTGTCTAACTACGATAGCCATTCTACAGATTTGAACAGGAATAAATCTCTGTTTAGAATTTGTGGAGAGTATATCATAAAACTGCTTAGAAGATATTTTGAGTTTCCAAATGCGTGTTCTAATTTGATACATTTGATGCCTTTGTAGGTATGGGATTTCAGCTCTCATTTAAATGCTTTGGCAGAATCAGAGAACGAAGTTAGCCGAGGAGCTTCCACAGTTTCTAATCAAGCTCCTTTAGTCAAGTTTGGTGGGCACAAAGATGAAGGTTATGCTATAGATTGGAGTCCTATTGTCCCTGGAAGACTTGTGTCTGGTACTTCTTGATGATATAATTCATTTTCTTGAGCATATTACTTAGTTCAGTGGTCTCTAATGATTGCTATTTGTTAACAACTTCCTAATGCTTTATGCTGCCATTCATCTGAAAAGGGGACTGCAAGAATTGTATCCATCTGTGGGAACCAACATCTGGTGCAACATGGAATGTTGAAACTACTCCATTCATTGGGCATTCTGCAAGTGTTGAAGATTTACAAGTAAGCATCAAACTTGTGAGCAGTAGTTGAACATTTTCAACTCTCATCCGTGAAGGCAAAAATCATAATTATGATGTGTACCCCTTCTTTTCGATTGTCTAATCGTTCAAGCATTCCTGTTATAATGTTTATCTATGCAGTGGAGCCCAACAGAGCCTTATGTATTTGCTTCTTGCTCTGTTGATGGGAATATTGCAATTTGGGATACCCGCTTGGGGAAGTCTCCTGCGGCGTCTATAAAGGCACACAATGCAGATGTTAATGTTATCTCATGGAACAGGTGTTTACATAATTCTATACCAAGTCATCTTTTCATCTTGGATGTAACTTGAGTATTTCTACTTAATACTTCCTTGGTTTTGATTAGGCTGGCAAGCTGTATGCTGGCATCTGGAAGTGACGATGGGACATTTTCTATTCGTGATCTTAGATTGCTCAAGGTATGCCTCATGTTGTAGTACATCTGTAGATAGAAATAGTAAAATGTTGTGCAAATAGGACATGACCCTCCATTTTGAAACATGAGGAGCCTTTTCCACTATTTTTTTTGGTACTTCTTGGTCTAAGTGGTGTTTTATATTTTGTATTTGTTATGTTTTTAATTGTGTTTTGTTGTGTTTTTAATTGTGTTCCTCTCTCATTAGTGTGTTCCATATGATTGTTGGAGGTTTTGTTGGTACATTCTGGAAAACCTGGCCAGGTTGATTTATTTTTTAGTTTATACTCTGTTATCTTTGATAACCTTTGTGTTTTGCTTTTTCTGTCGTCTTTTTCCTTAATGACTGACATTGAAGTTTATAATCGGCAATATCTAGATTATAAGGAACTGTGGCTGTAATATTGAGTTTTTTTACTTGATGCCATTGTTGTCGTGTAAAATTTTTTATCTAATCTTGTTCCAAATCATCAGGAAGGAGACTCTGTAGTGGCACATTTTGAGTACCACAAACACCCTATTACATCCATTGAATGGAGCCCACATGAAGCCTCCACCTTGGCAGTTTCATCATCCGACAATCAACTAACGTAAGAGTCTGTAAGACAACCATATAAAGTTAGCTGAAAGTGATGGATGCAACACCTGACAGAAGTTTTTAATATCTTTATGCTGTATATGTGTGTGTGTTTGTATGTGGTGCGCATGCACATGCGTGTGTGTATTTTTGCGAGGGAATATCTTGACATCTGGTTGTGATTGTCAGAATATGGGACCTTTCTTTGGAAAGAGACGAGGAAGAGGAGGCTGAGTTCAAAGCTAAAACAAGAGAACAAGTAAATGCCCCTTCAGATTTGCCGCCACAGCTTCTCTTTGTTCATCAGGTTATATCTTTTGACCTTTCTTTTTTTTTCAGTAAGAGTGCATGCAGATATTTTTTTCCTGCTCATTTAGTGAACGTCTCATTTGTTCTTCTAACAGGGTCAGAAAGACTTGAAAGAGCTTCACTGGCACTCACAGATCCCCGGAATGCTCATATCCACTGCTGCAGATGGTTTTAACATCCTGATTCCTTCAAACGTCGAAAGTGCCCTCCCTACAGATGATGCTTGAAGACCGGAATTTGCCAACCTCATACTTCCCGTATGCATGACTACATGTATCCTGCAAGTGTTTTTCAACGGTATTGAGGTGATGGCATGGATCAGATCGACCAGTGCATTCGGTAGCCTTTTAGGAATCTGGGCTTCTTTTGTTTTAATTTTGTTCATGGTTATTGCTATGTGGCGGCAATTTTGTTTTATGATATTTATTTGATTGTTGTTGAGCTCAAGAGTATATAGAGAAGAGGTTACAATGATTTACACCTTGATGTGAATTTTTCATGAATGGCGTTCATATGCTGCCATGAAATCTTATATCTTGGTGGTTGTGAATGCTTTTGTGTTTCGATTCGTGTCTGCTCACTCAAAAGTAGGGATTAAGAGAACGAAAAAAGTTTAGGTGATGTTGCAAAATCACTTTCTTTTCTTGCATAGATATCAAAATTGATGTATTCGAAGTTGATGCATAGAGAGTTGAGCTGATTACAGATTCAAGTTTTGCTTTGTTAAGAATAAGCTATACATATAACCTTCAAATTATGATATTTGTATCATTTAAGTCCTTAAATTTTTTTTCTTTTGTTAATTGAGATCTTTGAACTATCTAATTGAATCCTTTTACCTGCCTTGTCTGAAGAAAATATTCATTACAAGGGTGATATCACGTGATAATGATAGTGTAATACCACTAACCAATAATATTAAAAGAATTACGCAAATAAAGCTCGTTAAAATTAATAATCAACCCTTCATGTAAACAAATGACTATTCATTCATATTCTATGTAAACAAATAATTACCCACTCATCCCCTATATAAGCAAATAAATAGCCCAATAGTGTTTGTTTTGCTAACTCGGTATTTTATTATTAATTGGTAATACTGTGATATCACCGCAATCAATATTTACTCCTCTGTCAGAGTGTGTCACTTACGTGACTATATAACACAAGAAAACAAAGAGCTCATTTGACACAATTAAAAATTCAATAACTCAATCAAAACAATTAGATTTTTTTTTTTAATCACAGCACAATTAGATAGTTCAATAGCTCAATTAACATAAGAAAAAAAATTCAAAAACTTAATTGACACGATAGTCATAATTTAAAGGTCATATATAGTTTACTCAAACCATTTGTGTCACATAAGTGGCGCACTTCATCACCTTTTGAGATTCAATTGACACAAAAAAATCAAAATCTTAATTGACACAATGGTTATAATTTGGGGGTCATATATGTAATTTACTCTAAAAAGTACTTGTAAATATATACATACCTGCAGTAAGTGGTAAGTAGCAATTTTCCTGAGATGGTAGCATTTTTATCTGTAAGTGTAGAACAACTAAACATAGAGGGGGTTTGCAAAAGAGAATATTGGTAGGAACAACCGGCCAATTAATGCAAATTATCATCAATCTGAAATCAACCCATGACAATTTTCGGCCATAGCCAATTCTCATGAGTATTCGCACTTCACGCTTTATCTGCTCCCTTTTCGTTAGAAAGTCTTATTCTTCTTCCGCCGAAAGTGGTGCCGGAGGGGCAGGCTACAGCAAAAGAGTCAGCGGAAGGTTGAGATCGGGAAGTGGTCGGTTCGAAAGTCCGCTAGTTCTCTTCTCAAACTTTTCTTGCATACAACAGTTCTCCTCCAACCGGAGGTTTGCACCCAGCTCAAGCCCATCTGGTAACCCACTCAACACCATATGTTATGTTTACACAATTGGAATAAAAACAAAGTATAACCAAAACAAAAAGGGTGAGTTTACAATGATTGCACAATACATAAATTACCGCGCTTGCAGCTTAGACAAATGGTATGTGCTCTCTATGGATAAGAAAATGACGCAGTGCCATTGTTAGCACACTCTCAATGTCCAACCGCCATTTCCCATATCTATGATTCAGATTGGAGGCCAATGCCGCTAAGGAAAGATAACTCAGATCACGTAAACCCATTTTAACCCTGCCTAGTCCTGTTACATATCATACTTCTCCATAACCTCCCCACCATTTTTATGAACCAACAGGTTTCCCATTTAATTTAGGGAAAGGGTCTTGCTTGCTTAGAACAGCCACTTTACTCTTGTGAGCAAAATATCCTTTCACAAGATTCTTGTATATTAGAATGGACATTATGCACTCGACCTGCAAAAGTGCAGCCAAAAGTTCAGTCCCACAGATGAGGAAGCCAGCTGATACAAGAGAAAGGGAGGCTGCGAACCCACCAGCTCCCCCAAAGCAAAATAGATAAAAACAAGGGAACTGGAGAAAAGAAGTACCTCATCAACATCCATGTCCATCTCAAGCCATTTCAAAGCTTTAACTATAACTTCTAACTTGATCTGGTGCGCTTTATTTGGATCTTTCTGCTTTTGAATAATGTAGCTGCAGATCAGCACGAGATAAATAGTTATGCTGCAAAACATTTCATCCAAATTGGAATATAAATCCATGTAATATGGAAACCTACATTTTCTTCACCAATCTTTGGTAAACTTGGAGCTCTAGCTTCTCTAGAACAAGATAAACACCTGATCTTAAGAACCTGATGAGACAAAGGACTGAGGCTTCAAAGAGATTTCTAATATACTGATCACCCTGGAAACATACTAGTGTAAGTTAAACATACCGGTCTTCATGCTCCCGGAGAGCATGTCGAAGAAGTCGAAGATCACCCCTTTTCAAAGCAAGCACAATATTACTGTACTGGAGAATAAGAATTAGGAAAACAGAAATTACTCAAGACTCCTATAAAAGAATATGCATATGTTAATTTTTCATGATCATTACTAGCAAATCATAATGGCATGGCTAGTCACACTGATTTTTTTATTATATGAAGTCACCCTGAATTATTACTGGGATTTATATCCTGGTTCATACAACTAAGTGATTTACCAAGATTTACTAAAGTCTAACAGACAAGGGAAAAAAATGTCAAGTCTCAAAAGCTGCTATTGTGCAAAATCATTATAACCTTACAATACGTGTTTAAAGACATAACATACCTCAGTTAGGTTATACTTCTCAAGGAGTGAATTTTTGGGTATCATGCCTATTGATAGCTTCACAGGTATGAGATATTTCAGAATCATCCTGTTACAACATACAAAAAACAATATTAACCATGCAATCATAAACAAATACATATCACTAGCAGTCTTATTTTCCGTTCTTATATCAACGAAATCAGACATTAGCTATTGAACCTCAGACAAATATGTATAATTATAAGAGAGATGATTGCCAAAACCATAGGAAAAGATTCGTGTGTATGAAATACCATACTTAACCGGAATCAAATTTTTAAGTCATTCCTGACAATTCTACAGCTGGCAAAGGGATATGAACATGGAATCATACAGAATCATTCTTCAACATCCTCCTCAAAGAAAAACAAATAATCTCACTCTATTGTAGTTGTAAGGATAATGATCTGGCACACTGTTGCAGAAATATCAGTTGTGGAAGAACAAATTGCCTGTAAATTTTACCCAATTTACATCCTATATTCAAATATATAATTGATATAAGCAAAGAAAAGCTTATACTAGTAACTAGATCACAATATATAAAAAGTGAAAAGGAAAAGATGTAATGAAACTACAGCCTCAGAAGAACTACCTTTGGGACCAGTAAACATCTACAAGAAGTTAGTCTGTTGCCATATGTATCACTTCAACAGATCATCACCACGCATTAGCAAAAGCAACTGTAGAACTACGTTTCAGCTGGTATATAAAACAAACCTTATATTAGCTTCGCTGCGAGAGTTGCAATGAGTCAAGGCATACGACAATTTATGATCAGCAGCAGGGAAATTCTCATTGAATACTTCCAGGCGGCCAGTGTAATACATGTAAGTCACCTTATCCCTGATAGGAAACTCCTCAAAATCAAAAATACGAGCAGTTTCAATGCTCCTTATGACACTTCGACATAGGTGAACTGTACCCAGCTTGAAATAAATCTTAAACAACTGGCAAGTCACATATAAAGCTCCGACACGCTTCGGGCCTTTTCCAGCAAGAACCCCAAACACTTTCATGAGAAACGAGCCTGCCCCTTTCAATTTCTCTGGATTTTTCCCAATTGCACCCAATTCTCTATCAGCCTACATTCACAATAATGTAACGTAATCATCTATCTAATATTATAGCTAACAATTTGAATTACTCATTTATAAAAACACAACAACGGTTCAAATCAATCCAATTTCATTTGGTACAAAAGTCAATCCAAAAATATTTTGCTGCTCAAAAATATCATCTTCTTTATACGGTCTCTAATGTTAGACAACTTAACCGCTAGTCTCCAATGCTAGACAACCTCACTAATTCACATCTACTTTTCTCTTTTCTCTTTCCTACCTCTCTCTCTATGCCCACTTTAATGTTAAATAGTGTAAACAAGGAAAGAAAATAAAAAATAAATTATTATTTCAGATATAAATATTGCATCATCAATGTTCAATTTTTGAAATGATATAGTCTGTTTAGACACGGGTAATTGCTAGACCTCGATTATAGTATACATGGTTATATAGAATTCCTCAAACAGGAAACTATATATATATTTCATTCTTACCCTCTCTGCAAGAACCCTAATTTCATAAGCAACCACGTGCAATGCATCCAAAGCCCACGCCGAGTCCCAATTCCGAAATTCCTGAATGAAAGCACTGTAATTTCCGCTATTACTGGTGGATATCTACTTGATCAAACCTCTATCCTCTATAACAACACAAAATAATTTTTTCCAAAATAATCAAAATAGGGGTGAAAATTACTTGGCAGATTTTTCGAATGCCTGGTACGAATCAACCAGGTTCCCAAGTCGATAATTCTGCAAAGCACGAAATAGAGGGACCATAATATCCACATACTGGGAGTACTTCTCAGATTGCATTATCAGTCTATTAGCATCCTGTACCAACAATTCAAAACCCTAATGTTACAAAAAAGTTACAAAATTTACAATAATGGTGAATTTTTCGGGTGCGTATGTATTTATGCGTGTAATAACCTACATACAGACCTGGAAGGTAATGATTGCGTCGGCCAGGGAGAGGAGAGAGGGGATTCGGAGGAGACGGAGAGGAGGCGCGTTAGGGACGCGCCGTCTTGGGACGAAACGGCCTCGGAAAAGCGGTTTAGATATTCGGTGATTCTTCTGTGTGCTTCTCCCATGCTCATATACGCCATTGCTTCTACGAGTCTTCTTCTTCTACTGCTGCAACTCTCGCTCTCTCCTTCTCTCTCTCTCTCCAAAGAATACTCTACAAATGAGCTTCAATCTAGTGGGCCTTTTTGTGTTGATTTTATAGTTTCGAGTAAACTACACCAATAACCCTTAAACTATAATCCTTGTATTAATTAAATCTTTGAACTAATTTTTTAAATTTTAAAATTTTAGTAATTAAGCCCTTAAAGTAATGTTAGTGTCAATTGAACCCCAAAACTACATAAATGACCTTAAACTATGACTTTTTTGTAAATTAAGTCCCTAAATTAATTTTTGTGTCAATTTAGTCTCTAACCTCTAAAATTTTAGCAATTAAGTCCATAAACTAATTTTCATGTTAATTGGACCCCTAAACTCTAAAATTTTAGTAATTAAACCCTCTTGTCAATAGCTGTTATGTTTTTGGATGAAATGTCTCACATGCTCATCATATAAACAACAGATTAGAGGTGTTTTAAATTGGTCGTTCAAAATTTATCAAACAAAGAAACCTCATCACCCATGAACCAAAACCCTATATATAAACCTAAACTTCTTTCATACCTATCGAACAAAGCAAATCAACAAACTCTTCGAAAAGCGTATTTATCTAATCTATTTTCTACACCAAATCGAAGAGCTTATTATTGATCTGTTTCATTAGTTTGAAATTAGTCAAATGGCTTAATTGCAAAAATTTTCGAATTTAAGGGCTCAATTAATATAAAATTTAGTTCAAAAACTTAATTGATATAAGCATCATAGATTAATGGTTATTTGTGTAGTTTACTCTATAACTTTGGGGTCCTTTTAATTTGTTGGAAAAAATACACTTTACTCCTATAATTAGACTTTTCACATTTTATGTATCTCATGTTTCATAATAATCACAGAATCATCGTATAAATTTTTGAGCAAAATACAGAGTCATAGGGATAACTGGGTTTGGTTTGTGTTGGATTTTATCCAAAAGTAAAATTGTTATTTGATTGTAAAAAGTGGTGGTGTTATTTCCATAAAGTAAAAAAGATAGCACACCAGAGTCGCGTACCTCTGCGATGAGCAAGTTATATCTTTTAGTGGAATTATAACAGTTGAAAATTATTTATAATTGATCATAAAATATTATGATCGATTATTAATAATTTCAATCAGTTATAATTTTATATTTTAAAAGTATTATTTAATTTTTTTTAAATTTGCATTTTTATAATTGATCACAATAAGTTGTGATTAATCATATCTTTTGAAAAACTGTTCAATGTTGAGTATGTGATACGCAGTAAGACATTTAATCACTTATTAGACTATTTCCAACTCTAACTTTAATTTAAACTCTAATCTAAATTTGAGTTTGGTTTAAAAACCTTATCCATTAGACTCAAACCTATACTAAATAAATAAAAAAAACTTATTCTGGACTCAAATTGAGAGAGATTTAAATTCTATACTAAATTTTCAACGGAAACTTTTTACCATATGCAAAAAACTTCTTCAACAACTTGTTCTTCTACCTCTTCCGACTTCTCTTTTCGACACTGCTACCATCGCCGACCACTAGTTCACAAATCCCTTGAAGACCTGTAGGTAAACTTCTTCTTTTTAATTTTTGGTATTCTTGATTCTTATATTTTTTAAAACTCTAATCTCACACTTCTTCATACTATATAAACCCTAGGCCTATTCATGATTTTTTTTTTTTTGATTTCTTTAAGTCAAACATTATCGATGGTGCAAGTTCAAGCCTTTACTATCCATAAAACGATCCGTTTGTTGTGCTTTTCAGACTAGACCCATGTCAAAATAATTATCTTTTTTTTTCTTTATCTGAATTCATAGATGAAGATAATGGATTAAAACAATCTGAGAATTTTGGGGTGATTTTCTTTTATTTTTTCTGTTTCTTTTTATTGTCAAGTGGTGTTTATAACTATATTCAATTTTTTTGAATTACCTATTTGTGGAGAGAGATAAAAGTTTCAATTATTTTATCAGATTTCATGATTTGAATGACATAAAAAAATGAGCTTTGTGACAATAAAAGAATTTTCTAAAAAGTTTGAGTAAATATTTGAGTTTGTCTATTAAAGTACTCTATACCGAAATCAAATTTTTTACTCAAATTTAAGTCTAAGAGCATCTCCAACTATGATTCAAATTTTTACTCAAATTCAAATTAACATTTGAGTAAAAAAAAATTGTTTTGATACAAAAGACTTCAATGGACAAACTTAAACTTAAAGAAGTAGAAATCTAAATTTAAATGAAGGACAAACTCAAATTTAAAAGAGAGTAAAGATGACCATATGATCTTTAAAAGAGAGTAAAATACCATTATTAAAGATTTAAGTAAGAATTTGAGTGTCCTTTAATTTGAGTAAAAAAATAAGTCTTTCTTGATTTTATATAAGTTTGAGTCAAATGTTAAAGCAATTTTTTAAGTTTTTTTACTTAAATTTAAATTTGAGTTAGGTTTGAAAATGCTCTAAATAATCTAAATTTGAATCATGATTAGAGATCATCTTATGTGCATATTTTAAATATATTTTTATGTAGTATGAGAGGTAGTTATTAGGAAGTTCAGTAAGGTAATGATAGCGTATTTGTGGGTAATATTATAAGTGGTTACTTGGATAACGAAGTCAGGAGTTAGATTTATTATTAAAATATTTTTTTATAATCTTATATTTAAAGACCCTTCAATCAATAAAATAAATATGTTAAATATCGTGATAAATTTTCTCGCGAAGTTTTAGTGACTAAATTCTTTTCAAATTGGACTAAAATAGGTTTTCAATCCCCTCAAAACGAGCTTTCTTTCCCTATTCTAATAGCTATAACCCATAGGAGTTTTCCCTTACACATTCTCCTCTACATGCCAGCGAACTGCACAATAGATAGGTTTGGATTGCCATGGATGGATTGAATTTGATTAGATTTAAATCAGAATCCAATCCAACCAAATGGAAAGTAATTCGGGTTGATTCAATCCTAATGAATAGAATCTCATCATATCCTATTTTTGGATGAGAGAAACATTTGTTTTGTGAGCTCCATTCACAGGTAGATGAAAGATGCTAAAATAATCATTACACTCCCACCTTTGAATTGGTATGATGTCAATCCAAAATAGGATGATTAGATACTTAGTTTTGAACAAAATTTTGATTTAATAAATTGTATTTTTTAACAACACAAAGTCAAAAAATTGTTCATAATTTTTTTAATTAAATTTTGTACAACACACAATTTATTAGAAAATCATATGAATTGTCCAGTCCAAACAACCGACAATAGATGATTACATGGGGGAGATAGAGAGTTGCTGGGTCACCGAAGTTGGTGGAGTCGATGGGGTTATGCGAGAGCGAGAGAGATAATGTGGGATTTGTTTTGTTTTTTTTTTTTTTTTTTTGGGGGGGGGGGGGGAGGGGCAGGAAATTGAGGGTTAGGGGGAATTTGGGTTTGGGGGTTGTGTGTGTGCGCTTTTAACAAAGATAGGGGAAAGGGGTTTGTGTGTGCGTGTTATAAAGAGATAGGATGGGAAGAATAGCTAACATAAAGACTGGGGGTTTGCTGGTGTTGGAGGTGGCATAAGCGATTTAGTGGTGTCATTCACAGTGGTGGTGCCTGTGGCTATGGTGATGTAGTGTAAAGGCACATAAGAAAGGGGTGGCGGCGCTGGTGGTGATTGGTCGCTGTTGGTGGTGGCACTGGTGGAGGTGTTGTCTATCTAGCAAGGGAGAAAGGACAGTGGTGTGAGATGGGAGAAGGAGAAAGAGAACGAAGAGAGAGAAAGCAGAAGATATGCTCCATAGACAAAGAACAGACGAAGAACGAGGGAGAGAGAAATGGGGACAGAGAGGACATCGGACAAAGGTAAAAACCCTAGAAAATTACTGTGCGGGGGTGTTTTTGTAAATCCTAAACTAATCTTGGAAGAAAAATAATCCCACACTCCCCTTGGGTTAAAAATATTAGGGTCAAATGGGATACTGGGCTGCAAACACAACGGGCCGCATTTTTTAATGATTACGAATATACCATAACATTTTATATATCCAAATCTATGATGTGTGGGCCCCTAATACTATTTTAACCCAATCCCGCACCTAATCCCTGCTAATCCTACCAAACAAACACCAGTTGTAACATCACCACTATCAACTAGTCAAGGGATAGGGTCACCTTATCCTAATCTCTCTCTATCTTTCTCTCACACACATAAGGACATATTATACTTTACATAAGTAACACACTGCATTGTTGGCTCCGCCGACTAGTCGTCAAATCCCATTTGCAACCTAATCTTTTAAGAGCATCTTTAACAACAAATGTTATTTTAGTTATTCAAAAAATAATATTTTTTATTTTAGCTATTCATTTTTTCAATATATACTCCAATAATTTTTTTGTATTTTTAACTACTTTCTTTAAATTTTATTTCTCATTTTTTTTTATTATTATTCTTTTCGGCAACTAAATTTTGAAACAATCATCCTTCTCAACAATCATTGAGTTTGGGGACTCAATCAATTCATCATCAAGAGACCCATTTTGTAAGAGATTGGCGAAGAATGCATTCAGATGCACTAGTGAACCCCCATTCAACAAGCTCATAACAAGGGCAAGAGAAACAAAGTAAAAAAAAAAGGTGAAGTAATACAATAAAAGAAGAGCGATTTGGGTTGAACTAAAAATGCGTTTTCTATATGTGTGCAAGAGAAGAAGAGTAGCGAGAGGGATCTTGATTTGAGAGCAGTGAGAGTTATATTTCGAACTGTTGGAAGGAGAGGGAGACTAGAGGGAAAGATAATGGCAGGAAAAAGAAATGAAGAGAGGAAAAATAATATAAATTATGCATACAACTTGCTAGAGTGATACTCTATATTTAGAGTATCAGTGTAGCAAAAATCTATTAGAGAACATTTTGAACATATTATGTTGGAGTATGTTTTTAGCCTTTAATTAACTAAATTTTAGCTATTTTGATACTTTACATAATCTGTTGGAGATGTTCTAAGAAATCTCATTCAATGCTTTCAACAAGTCCAAACTTCTTAGGGCTTGTTTGGATGGTATTTTGGAGAAGATTTGGATTGACTTCTCCAAACACTTCTAAACTCAAATCCTTCTTTACAAAGATGAGATTCAATATTAAATCCAGTTTATACCTATGTTTGGTATGCAACATATACACATGTAGGACTCACAGATATATCATAATTATGAACAACTATTTGTCATATAAATAACTATTTTACCTTTGATCAATTTAATTTATACACATGTTAAGGGGTACAATTGTTTTTTTTATTCTTAATCCCTTAACTCATCTTTCCAAACCTACCCCCCTAGGTTTGACGAAAAATTTGGTCATGAGTTTAATATTTGGACCAACTACGGTCTGTGTTTGAGAATCCAAAATTAAATTTTCAATCTAAACATAAGGTTTGAAGGTCATTTGGACTATTTTTCCCAAACTCATCTTGCCAACCCCCTAACCAAACTGCCCTTTAGTCTTCTTCCTATGCCTCATTGAGTTTAGAAGGTCTTGAGCTATAGTTTATATAATATTACAGCTACAAAATAGACCTGCAGTAAGTATGAGCCCTTCCCCATAGTCCCCAAAAGCATAGGGGAAATGGTGTAATTCGAGATATAGCTGGCCCAAGAGAGTGAATGTTCCTTACCGTTGTCGATCATCTTGTCATTCAGAAGAAATGGAGTAAGATATGACTTTTTTTGGTAGCTTCTTACCTGACATTATATTCTTGACTTTAAAAAGAAATGAGACAAAGGTAGATTGCTCCTAACCCCAAGTCGTCTCATCAGTTAAATTTTTAATTTATAAAAATATATCAACAGTCAAGATAATTCAATTTTAATCTATTTTAATCCAATGATCCAAAATAAATACCAATAATTTTTTTTCCACTAAAAATCTCATTTTTATTATATATTTTCAATATCAGATAACTCAATCAACACAATTTTCTATGACAAAAAATAACAACCCCACTAATTCATCCTTACTTCTTTTTTTTTTTTCTATTAATTTTAGTTTTAAGTTACTTAATTAAAAAAATAAATTAAATTTTAAAATATAAAATATTATATGATCAATATTTAATATTATAGAGTATCTTTCGATACGATTATTCCAAGTTATATTATATTGAATCTTTCTCTCAGCACCAAAGGCACTGTGTGTTTGAGAGATTATCTGAGACGTAATTGGTTTCAACTTCATTTCCATGAGTTTGGGTCAGAGATCTTCTTTTAATTTAATATTGACCATTGATCATGAAAAATAACATATTAATAAAAAGAAGAAAAAATGAAAACATGGTATGCAAAAATAATTTTTTGATACCACGGTTTTAAAATCCCCATACCAAACACGTGACTGAAACTTCAACCACATATTTATAGCGTCGGCATCGTGGGGAACTAGGGATAAATTGTGTCGGTGGCTTCTGCTTTTACTTTTTAGTTAAGTGTCCCTCTCGTTACCAAAAAACATCAACAATTTATTGAGGAAATATGAATAAATTATAAATTTAATTTTTTTTAATTTATATTTTAATAATTTTTTGAGATTAAATTATAAAAAACTTATCTCTCATTAAATATGATGAACCGGGCCCAAAATTACAAACCAAGCCTAGACTCATAGACCAAGCTCAACTTCGAGCCTCAATTTAAAAATGTAGGCCAAGCCTACCACAAGATGGAGACAGTTAGATTAAGTCATTCGTTCCATTTTGAGAGACTCGGTCTGCAACTAACAAGAGGAAATTTCCATGAAATGCGTATGTCACCATCTCCACAGAACTATTTCACCTATTACAAGAAAGGCACCACCTCAAACAAACTACCACACTTGAAATAAGAAAGGCGTCTCAATTTGTCAGAAATTACTTATAAATTGTAACTTGTAAGTCCCATGTGCACAAGATGGACACCTCTCATATATTACTCTCATCTTAGCATTTTATATTCTTTGAACAATAAAATATTCAAGTCATCATAACCTTTCACAGTAAAGTAGGTCATCCTGATCGAAACACTTAAATTATATTTTGTTACTCTCATCATTTATTACTATATTTACTACTTGACAGGTGGTCGAGGTGCATAAATATATATTGTACATCATCAGAATATCTTAGTCCCGACGTGGTTGATCTGTCTTTAACCAAATTGAGAATGAGATTAATCACAATTCATGTAAATTAGCGGAACATCTCTCATCATTAAACTAAAAAAAAATGAAAAATGTCATTTGGGAACCTTATTTAGGGATAAAATAATGTATAACCATTGGATTGGTTGTGGACTCCATTTAATATTGAAACTCACAACTAATACAATGATTACATTAAAATCACATCATTAAGTTTCTAAATAAGGTCTTCAAACAAGATCCCTAACTTTGCTCAAAAAAAAAAAAATATCTATGACATATATAATCTCATATTAATAATCATCATACAAATAATGAGGTGATGTATTTATACCTGCGTTTTATCTGAATGTGATATTTATACCTTTCATGTCAACGAGGTGGCTAATGATTCTTAGTAATTTCATCTCCGGACACGCTACTTTTGTTAGTAATTTTGGTGTATGAAAAGAGTAAGCACCCGACTTTATTATACTCGTTATTTTATCTGATCATGTATCTGCACACATGTTTGAGGTCAATGTATCGAACTTATTTGACCGTCTTATTATCTTCTCAATAAAAATACCCCCAGTTACAATACCATGTATGAAATAAGTTAGTAAAAATCTTATTTGACAAGTATTTTCTTCTAAATATTTGAATAACTTTTTGCATTCTCTAAAACTTTAGATATGTAGGGGTGATTAGTTCTTGTCTCAAAACTATATTTAAATGAACCGCTAGACACACCACGTGAAAATTATCGACAATCTCATCATAAACAAAATTTAATACATATCACACTATGTACAAACATACAAATATATTAAAAAAAAAATGCTTTTGAAAAGGTTGGAAAAATTTGCCGTTCTCAAATGTAAAATTCTCGTAAAGAGTGAACACACCACAAATCATAAATTATTGAAAACTCTCAACCCTTTCAACTAGAATACGAATCTCTCTCTCTCTCTCTCTCTCTCTCTCTCTCTCTCTCTCTCTGACCTGGAAACAGATCCACTAAACATAAACAAACCTCAAAAAAGACCAATGGGTGGGAGTGGGATACATCATTATTCACGTGAACGTAAATTTCTTAGTATTTAATCTCTCTTTACCTAACATGATTACTTATTTATCTCTCTTTTTTATCTACAAGAAGCGATTTGTTGTAAATACCATTAATATCGATTTTTTGTAGTCTCAACATAAACAAAAACAATAGTCTATATCATTATCTTTAGAATCTTCGAAATTTTGTTAGGCTCCAATGACTAGAAGTTTATATTACCTAGCGAGTGCTCTTTCTCTCTCTCTCTCATCTATTACCAAAGTATGACAACTTTAAAACTTAAATACCAATTTACAGTCATTTTGAACATATTTATCAAACTATGACTGTTTAAAAGCGAAATTAAGAAATTCGATTTTATTTAAAAGCGAAATTCCTAAATACGAATTTATCTAAAAAAGCGGATGTAACAATTACGATTTCATTTAAAAGCGGACTTAATAAATCCGCTTTCTAATGAAACCGTATTTATCAGATCCGTTTTTAACAAAGAAAAATTATAACTATACTTTAAGGAAAGCAGATGTGTTAAATCCACTTTTATTAAAAGTCAGAAATTATAAATCCACTTTCATTAGAAAGCAGACTTAACAAATCCGCTTTTTGAGTGATATCCCTTTTCTAAATGATATCCTATCCCAGCCAAAACGTTAAGTCCGCAAGGGAGTAGGAAGACGCGCTTGTCTTTTGCTTAGTTGTTCTATTGTCGGGAGTTGTGTATGGTATCAAAAAATAAATTTTGGTGTTGTACTTATTTTTATTATAAAAATACAGAAAATAATAATTTTTTTTGTTTAGAAAAAAAAGCGATAAAAATTATTACCACAATAATAATAAAAAAACACTCACAAATGTAATAAATCACCCACCAAGAAATAGTAAAAATAGTTATATCAATATTGATAAAAATACACACAACAGTGATAAAAATATTCATAAATGTAATATATTATCCACAAAATAATAAATTTTTTAGTTATAAAATGATCTATAAAATTATAAAAATATTTATTAAAATAATAAATTTTGAAGATATAATAATTTTTTTTTTTGTTGATACCGTAGACAATCTCATTTTCTACTTAGAAGACAACACATTTATGACAAGCCTATGAATCGAGTGGTTCATGAATGGTTGTTTGGTATGTTGAAAAAGAAAAAAAAAATATTAGGGAAAATATAAATAAGACGTTATTAAACTCCAAAGTTATCCTCAAAGCAACTGTATGGTTCATAAGGCACAAGTCAATGCCAGCTGAAGTTACCAAAAAAAAAAAAAAAAAAACTCTGACATGTATTGTCTCATAATATTAATTATCACAATCATACACCCACAAAATACAGAGTGATTTTGTTTTTTTCTTAACATTGAATTTGTATGCCTAAGAAGTGGCTATTACTAACTCTTTTTTTACCCCAAAATTAGTCATTGCATGCAGCCACAAGTTCAATATGCTACAAAATGAAACTAATACAGACACATGTCAATTTTGAAACTACATCAATGATAGACAGAGAGAATGTACATCGTTCATAAAACAATAAGTACTAATTTTTTTTCGATAAACTTTTTTAAGATAATAACTCTAAACAATAAATTGAACTTTTCAAATTTTTCCTCAGTTTTATACAAATACATGATACCAGAACATGTCAAGCAACGTTAAAAATTATAATTAAAAAAATAAAAAAAATAATTTTTAAAGATAAAATAATTATAACTTCACCTTTAAAAAATATAACTTAACCTAAAAAAATAATAATTTTTTCAGTACATTTTCTCATTTTTTTTTTCTATAGTATTACCTACATTTTGAAAAATATCTTTGATTAATGAAATTTCATCGTTTCTCTAACAAAAAATATTAATAATCATCATACACATAAATAAACCTACAAAAAAAGGAGCGATTTCGTCCTTTTACTAGTGGATTTGTCTTTTTAGTTTTTCTTTTTTTGAGTCCAGGTCTCTATATAAACCCCTACTTCCAACTCTAGTGTACATCCACATCCACTCCGTCTCCTTCCATTACACCAAACTCTGCGTCTTCTCTTTCTCTCTCTCTCTCTCTCTCTAACATGGATGGAGAAGACCCATCAAACTCAACCACATCTCTCCTCTCCCGTTCCTATAACGCAGACACTTCCTCGACTCCTCCACCAAAACACACCACCGTCCCCTTCATTTCTCTCCTCCTCGCCACCTGCTTAGCTCTGTCAGGAGCGGTGGCCATTGCCTTCCTCTTCTTATCTTCCTCACCACCTCATGCTCAAGCTCAACCCAACCTGAAAATCTCCGAATCCAATGCTGAATATTCCCGTCCACTCACCAAACTCAAGCGCCCAGTTGTTATCATGATCTCATCTGATGGGTTTCGATTCGGATACCAATTCAAAACCGATACACCAAACATTGATAACTTGATAAACAACGGAACCGAAGCCGAATTGGGTTTGATTCCGGTTTTTCCAACTGCAACATTCCCAAACCATTACTCTATTGCCACTGGTTTGTACACTCCTTATCACGGAATCGTCTACAATAATTTTTTTGACCCGGAGCTTAACGAGACTTTCACTAGGGCCACTGGGGGTAGTGACCCCAAGTGGTGGTTTGGTGAGCCACTGTGGGAGACTGTGGTGAACCATGGTTTCAATGCTGCGACATATATGTGGCCAGGTTCTGAGGCGCCTAAAGGTAAATGGACTTGCGAGGAGAAGTTTTGTAAGAAATTTAATAGTTCTGTACCGTTTGAAGAGCGTGTGGATACTATTTTGGAGTATTTTGATATGCCAAGTAGAAAAATTCCTGTCTTCATGAATCTGTATTTCCCGGACCCAGATTCTCAGGGTCATGATGTTGGACCTGATGATCCTGAACTCACTGAAGCTCTTGGTAGGATTGATAGTATGATTGGAAGGTTGATTCAAGGTCTGAAAACAAGAGGGGTCTTTGAGGATGTTCACATAATTTTGGTGGGTGATCATGGCATGGCGGCTATATGTGAGAAAAAGTACATCTACCTAGATGATTTAGCAATTCCACAAGATTGGGTTGAGTATAATTGGGCAATACTGGGTGTTCGCCCACCGGCCAGTTATTCTCCGGCGGATGTGGTGGCGAATATGACTGAGAGATTGAAAAATGCTGAAAATGGGAAACATTTGAAAGTTTACCTCAAGGAGGATCTGCCTACGAGGCTGCATTATTCTGCCAGTGATCGGATTTCGCCGATAATCGGGTTGGTCGACGAGGGGCATATCGTGACACAATCGAGGTCGGCCGGAGATGATACTTGTGGAGGAGCACATGCGTATGACAATAAGTATTTCTCAATGAGATCAATATTCATAGGCCATGGCCCTCGGTTTGCTAGGGGGAAGAAGGTCCCTTCCTTTGAGAATGTTGAGATTTACAACGTGGTTACATCAATCCTCAACATAAAAGGAGCTCCCACCAATGGCACAGATGGGTTTCCAAATTCTGTTCTTCTGCCTCAGCACTGACATCTATCTAGTTTCGAAATTCCAAGAGGTTTCAGGTGCAAGAGGATGTAAAAAATCAGTATGTATTTTCCATTTTCCAATAAACAACGTTTTGACGTTGCATTATGTATGACCTCTACGTGCTTGGTTATGTATTTTCCATCAAGAAAGACCATGGTATTATCTTTGAAATCGTACTAAAAATTATAATTTTTTTGAGATATAAGTTACATGATCAATCTCAAAATATTATGATCAATTATAAAAATTATAATTTTTAAATGTCAAGTTACAATTGATTAAAGTAATTCATGATTAATCATAATATATAGATCATGATTGATAGTGAATTATTTCAAACAATTATATTCTCATCTTTAAAAAGTATGATCTAACTTTAAAAAATAATAACTTTCGATAGCATACTAAAATATTAACGTAAAACTTTAGATGTTTGGTGGTGGTTGATTCTTGTATCAGAGCTTTATTTAAATGAACAGTTACAGGCCCCATATGAATGTTGTCGGTTGTTTCACATAAACAAAACATAACCAGGTCACATCATCTTTTACAATCTTTGAACTTTTGGAGAGATCAAGTACTATGGGTTAAGTTGCCCACCCAAAAAAAAATCATAATGCTCCGGCTACTAGGAATGATGAAAATGTATTATAAATATATTTTTTATCTTTTAAGTATGAAAAATAAAAATGATATAGTTTCTTCCTTTTGTGTTTGATTGGATGAATAAAAAATAAAAATGACTAATTTTTTTTATGTTGACTAATATTAGAGGTGATAATAGAATCTTGTCGTGTCAGATTCATGTTGAGTCGTAAAATTATGAGTTTTTTATATTTTTTGTTCGCTTGTTAGGTTATTTTTAAATTCATGTTGAGTTATAATCAAGTTTATGTCATAAAATTCGTATAGAATTCTAGTCGTGTTATCGTGTTGACTCGAAAATTTTCACCCCTAATTAAAATAATTTTTTTTGATTTAATTTAATTTATTTATATATATATATATACACACACACACACACATATATATATATATACATATACATATTTTAACATTATATTTTTATATGAAATTAATTTATACATAATATATAGACAAATAATATACATCTGAACATAAATAATTAACTTTTCATCCACTTTTCGTCCGATTTTGGAGGGAATGATTTTAGTAAGTTGGAAGGAAAATTAATTCATCTACTTGTCCATCCTTCTTATTTGTTTTTCGTTACCAAATATAATTTTTTATTTATCCCTTCAACTTTTCATCCATTCAACTTTTTATTCTTCTATTTTTCCACCATACTAAACGAAACAAAAATAAAAATCACATCTAAGAGTTTGAGAAATTTAGTATCATATCAATACTTCCTATGTTAAAAGGTCAAGTTAGACCCTACAAAGGAGAAATTGCAGTAATTCATGATGATTGTAAATTATACTTCATTTGGGTATAACTCCTAGGTGCAAGGTATAAGATTTAAAGTTACAACTTAGACATGTTTCTATTGAAGACCAATGGAACGCACGTACGAATCAGAAAAAATTGCTCTTGGAAGAGGGTTTGATTCCAATTTTTTTAACAGAAACACTCGCAAACAATTGCTCCAGTGTCACTGGGTTACACCCTGCTCGTCAATAAGTTTATATGACAAATTAGAATAGGGCTATGATACCGCAAAAAAAAAAAAAATAAATAAATAAAATTGGCACATTAGTAAAGTGATTTTTAGCCATAAATTAATTTTAGTTTGATTAATTTATTACAATTGCTTATAAAAATAATTAAATAATTTCAAAAAAAGTGAAGTAAAATCTGTTAATTCATAATTGAATCATACAAAAAAATTACATAGATGAATGCGATTGATGAGGAGTTTACTGTAAGGATTCTGCAAAAGTCCAACACTTACTGCCATCTCTGTTCTCCGACTGAGAAGACCATAAATTATTGAGACACTTGAATCCAAATTTTCTTGGATTCTACCAGTGGGGTCTTTTCTGAACGTCATTTCTATGTCACATGGCTAATTATTCTTTGTAATTTCATCTCTGGACACAGTAACTTTTGTTAGTAATTTTGGTGTACGGAAAGAGAAAGCACCCAACGTTATTTCTATAGAATCTATGAATTTTTGTACAGATCAAATACTAAGAGTTTCTAGATGTATGCACGTGCTTTTTTTGTGTAGGTGCATACATACACGCACATACAAATATAATAATATATAAAAGTATGTGGTGATAGTTGGTTCTTGTCTCAGCCAAGTCCTAATTAAATAAACTGCCAGACACACCATGTGAATCTTATCGATAGTTGCACCATAAAAAAACACTAAATTCAGATCACAATATCTACCAAATCTTTGAACTTTTGTACAATTCAAAGGACTAAGACTTCAAATTACGGACACAGGATGAATGTGTGTCTCTCTCTCTCTGACTTGGAAACAGATCCAATAAACTTAAACAAACCTCAAAAAAGACAAATGGGTGAGAGATACATCATTCCTTCACGTGAACGTAAATTTCTTAGTATTTAATCTTCCTCTACCTAATATGCTTACTTATTTATCTCTTTTTTTTATGTGCAAGAACCGATTCAGTTTTCTGTAGACTCAACATAAACAAAAACAATAGCTCATATCACCATCTTTAGAATCTCCGTGATTTCGTTAGACTCCAATGACTAGAATTTTGTATTGCACATATAAATATAAATTGGATAAAATATATTTTTAGTTTTCAAAGTATGCGTGTAGTGTCTATTTGATCCTCAATCTTCTAATTGTATCTATTTGGTTTCTAAGATTCCTGATTTAGATCTATGTAGTCAAATTTCAAACGTTCGTCAAAAAATTATTAACATCTTTGGTCACGCGTCAATCACGTGAGACCAAATAGACACAAAATTAAAATCTATGTAATTAAACCACTTAGATATCAATTAAAAACTTTAGGTATCAAGTAAACATAATTACAAAATTGAGAACTGAATAGATACTAAACATATACTTTAGAGATTAAAATATATTTACCCTAAATTATAAAAATAAATGGGTGCGATAAATACCTATTTTCTTGAACTGTGCAAAAGCCCCCAACAGTTCTTCCATCCATCTCTCTCTCTCTCTTTTTCTTTATATATATATATATATATATATATATATTGGAATGTGTCTAAAAGTTAGACGAGAGATGATGAGCCGCTATTAGACAATACCTCCAGACACAGTTACGCTGAAACGACAATGGTTCCATACCCTCAAAAAAGGTATGGGAGACAACAAGAACTTATTTTTTGTTGCACAAGATCATTCTTTACTCGATTCCTTCTTAAAGTCACAAATGGTAGGATGAGCGTTTTACTACAACGTCATCCCTATTTATAATTTGTATGGATATTTTTACAATTTTGTAAGTGTTTTAACAAGTTTGTGGCAGTTGCGATCGAAAAATATTAAGACTCTACGTATAATAAAAGTAATAAAAATGCTCACAAAAATTATAAAAATATCCACAAATACAAGGACCCCAATATCCACATAGTGGGAGTACTTCTCAGATTGCATTATCAGTCTATTAGCATCCTGTACCAACAATTCAAAACCCTAATTTTACAAAAAGTTCCACAATTTCCAATAATGGTGAATTTTTTGGGTGCATAAGTATGTATGCATGCAATAACCTACATACAGACCGGGAGAGTAGAGCCAGCCCAACACTGTTGGAATTGAAGCAAGGACTTTAGGCTCCGCCCATAAAGAAGGAAGGCCCCCAAATTTTATAGGCCTTAAAATATGATCTAAATAAAAAAGGTTTTTTTAGGTGCGGATACAATTTTCAATATTTATTTAAGCAAAATTATATAGGGAAGTGGTTTATTCTATTAAGTATAATTTTTATGAAAAATTTTATGTTTAGGTACAAAATTCAAATGAATTAAAATCTTTTTTACTTAAAGACCCTTCCTTATTTTATGCAGCCATAATTGACAGTTATTTTAGGAAACAAAAGTTTTCTTCAACAAAAGTTTTCTTCAACGTGTTCAACTGATAAGTTTTCTTCAACATAAGTCTTCTTAAACGGCGATTTATTTCTTCGATGGTGGTTTTCTTTGGAAAAGGAATTGCAAATATCAATCATCGTCATCGAATTGAAGGTGAGTTGTTCATAATTATATTTCTTCCTTTTTTGGTCATTTTTTTTGGGAATTTTCTATGTTCGATTTTTGTTTTATGTTCGTTTCTTCTTGAAATAGGGTGAAAAATTGTTTTGATCTTAAATGGGTGCAACTGTTTCTTATAGATGTGACTATTTTTAGTATAAACAAAATAATTATATTTCTTCTACAATTCGATCATTTTTTTTTGAGAAATTCACATGTTCGATTCTGTGTATGTTTGGTCGTTGTTGGAATGAAGGGGATAAAAAAATTGTTTTTGGGTTTATTATTTTGTGTTTTATGTTGTTTTTTTTTTGGCCAAGTTGTTCATTGTTGGGATGAAGGGGAAAAAAACTGCTCTGATTTTTAATGGGTGTAACTATTTTTCATATAGACAATAACTGTTGTGTAACTATGTTAAAAAAAAAAAAAGACTGTTTTGGTTTTTAATGGGTGTAACTGTTTTTTCATGGTTGTAACTATTTTTTGTATAGACAGTAACTGTTGTGTAACTTTGCTGAAAAAAAAGATTGCTTTGATTTTTAATAGGTGTAACTGTTTTTTAATGAATATAACTGTTTTTCATATAAATAGTAACTGTTGTGTAACTGTGTTAAAAAAATCAGAGTTGCATTTTAGTATAACTGTTATTGAATGCAAGTTTTCAACCAATGTCTATTTTTGGTAGATACTGTATATTGTAATTATTTTGTGTTTATGTTTTTCTCCCAGTGTGTGATTAATTAATTCAATCAGAAATGGAGGGATGTCTTCATCGGATGGGATGTCCCGTTGCACTTCAACTTATTGCATGAAATCATTATGAAAATCTCAATTAACTCATACTGTAAACAATTACCAAAAACAGTTACACCATAAAGTTATAACATAGTAGACAATACAAAAGTTACCACAAATTACAGTTTTGAACTGTTTATATTTGAATCTCAAATAGTTACTTAAAACACTTATGTAACGATTTTTAATCAAAAAAAACATGAACCATAAAGTTTCCAATAACAGACTTATAAAAACTGAATCCTTAAAATCGAAAGAATAGTTACGCAACACAATTAAACCGATTAAATTTTGAATATGAACTGTATATATTTTGAATCCCAAATAGTTACTTTAAACAGTTACGTAACTATTTTTAATCAAAAAAAATTATGACCCATAAAGTTGTTAATAGACTTATAAGAATTGAATCCTTAAAATCAGAAGAATAGTTACGCAACACAGGTAAACCATTAAATTTGGAATATAAACAGTCTATATTTGAATCACAAATAGTTACTTAAAACAGTTAAGTAACTATTTTTAATCAAAAAAATCATGTTCCAAATTGTTTTTTTTTTCGTATACATATGCTATAATAGATCTGCAAATTCTTAATATATTTTCACAAAATTAGGGTTTTACGATTTGGTTTTATTTTTGAATCAACTTACACAAGTTTATGAAAAAAAAAATTAAATAATCAATGATTGAAAAAAAAAATGGATATGGCATTTCCATATGGTTTTATTTTGAATCCCTCCGCCGAAGAAGATAAGTTTTGATAATTAAACCCCCTATTTTACCTCCCACTTGATTTTAGCCAAAAAAAATGGATATGGCATTCCCATGGCCATAGAATCCCTTTTGCCGAAGAAAAAGGGATTAGATAATTAAAACACCTATTTTTTAGCTCCTGTTTTTTTAACTCCCATTACTTGGTTGTAGCCAAAATTTTTGGTAGGAATTCAAATAGTTTCAACCCATTTGCACTTAACCGAATGACAATAGTGTCATTTTTTTAAAATATACACTTTACCCCAAATAAGTTTTTGTGTTATACTTTTACCTAAATAAGTCTAAAAAAATGTACCGGCTTCTAAATCACCCAATAAAAAATTCCAACAAAAAAAAATAAGCACTAAAAAAGTCATAACCAACCAAGAAATGTTAAATAGAGTTGGACCCAAGAGTCCAACTCATTAGCCATACAACAGTATTTGAAATTAAAACAAATATGTTTAACTGAAAAAAAATAATATACAAGTTTCATTCAAATTAAACATATTAGTCTTTTTCAAAATGTACAATTAAAATTAATTTCTCTATCCCATTTTAAACAAACTAAACTTATATTTCATAAATAATTGACAATTTACAGAGAAAAATATTAATAAAAATACCGATGACAAGATAACACAATTTACTGAGTAATCTTAAGTTAACAAAATTTGTGATTTTCTATTTAATTTGAAAATATAATATGAAAAATTTCTAAATATTTCTCTACTATTGATGGTCTAGATTAGTTTTTGTACATAAATATTTTAACAAAAAATTTGTAAACAAAAGAAAACATTTTACTTGAAATACTGAATTATATGAAAATAATAAATTTTTTTTTGAATGTATTGTTTCCAAAATATTATTGACATGTTGTAACATTTTCTTTTACACATAAAAAATTTTCACAATTAAAACTAATAATTTTTTTTTAAAGATAGATTATATATAAGAAAGGCTAAGCAAATTAATTATTTAATCAATGAAAAAAATATGCCAGTCAAACTTAATAAAAAATGTAATAATAAATTTTCATCTCAAAAGGCAAAAAAAGATTTAAATTATTTTATAAAAATAAAGGCCTATTTAATATTGGCTGCTTTGGGCCTCTAATTGTATCGAGTTGTCGAAGGTATTGATTGCGTCGACGAGGGAGGGGAGGGGGATTCCGAGGAGACGGAGATGAGGCGCATTAGGGACGTGTTGTCTTGGGACGAAACGACCTCGAAAAAACGGTTTAGATGATCGGTGATTCTTCTGTGTGCTTATCCCATATGCTCGTATACGCTATTGCTTCTACGAGTCCTCTACTACAACTTCAACTCTCTCTCTCTCTCTCTCCTCTCTCCTCTCTCCAAAGAATACACTACAACTGAGCTTCAATTTTAGTAGGCCTTTTTTGTTCATTCTACTTGAAATTCTAAAAAGTTTGATTTGATACAAAAAGTTCCGATGGACAAACTCAAATAAAAAGGGAGAAATCCAAATTTAAATGACGGTAAATTCAAATTTAAAAGAAAGTAAAGATGATCAAATAATTTTTAAAAGATGGTAAAATCTCACCATTAAAATTTGGGTAAGAATTTAAGTTTACTTTCATTTGAGTAAAAAAATAAATCTCTTTTGATTTGATATAAGTTTGAGTCAAATATTGGAGCAAAAGTTTTTGATTTTTTTACTCAAATTTAAATTTGAATCTAAATTTGAGTCTGATTTGGAGATTCTCTAAACAATCTAAATTTGAATCACGGCTAAAGATGCTCTTATATGCACATTTTAATTATTTTTTTATGTAATATGAGAGGTAGTTATTGAGAAATTATTTTCATAAGTGGAGGACTGATAAAGTATTTGTGGGAAGTGTTTTAGGTGGTTACTTAGTAAAATCATCAGTTAGGTTTATTATTAAGATAGTTTTTTATATTCTTACTAGTTATTATCTATACCTGAAAACACAGAATAATAAAAAAAATAGTCAACAATAAATACATTTATATTCACATCCAAAATCACATTGCAAACATAGATGAGATAAAAAAAAATCTAAGCACCAGTTGTAATGGGAGTGAGTCGTGGTGGTGGTGGGTGGCAAGGACCATGATGATGGTGACAACCGTGAGTGCCAACAATGAGGGTGGTGGTGGGTTTTGGTTGATGAAGGTGATAGTGGCAGTTATGGGTGACGGCGGCGGTGGTGGTGGTGGTGGGCAATGGTGATGGTGGTTGACAATGGTGGTGGTGGGGTGATGATGATAATGGTGGGTTGTGGTGGTAGGTGTTGAAGTAGAGAGGAAAATATTGAAAAACAATGGCTTAGTGTTTCCATTGATGAAGAATGAATATATATACACAAATTGGGCATTGCCGTGAGTTACTCGATCACAACAATAGGAAACTATAGTAGAATTAAGGGATTACAATTAATTACCGAGATATTACAATTGATTACAAGAATCTAAAAGATATAAAGAAAATCTGTTGTTAATTCTCTAATATGCCCCCTCAAGATGGAGCTCCGGAAGAGACGACAATCTTGACTTTCAATGCGTGGAAACAACTTCATGGAAGCGGTTTGGTGAGAGCATCGACAAGTTGATCTGCTGAGGAAACATGAGTAACATGAAGAGCACCTGATTGAACTTGATCCCAAATAAAGTGATAATCAATTGCCACATGTTTCATGCGCGAATGAAAGACTGTATTAGAACAGAGATAGGTAGCACCAACATTATCATAGTACATAACAGGCGGTGTAGGAAGAGTGACTCGAAGCTCTATGAGAAGGGAACAAATCCAATTAAGTTCTGAAGTAATAGCAGCAACTGATCAATACTCAGCTTCTGTGGATGACCGAGCAACAGTACGTTGTTTCTTAGATGACCAAGAAATAGGATGACTACCAAGATAGACAATATAGGCACTCGTAGAGGTATAGTTATCTTTGTTGCCAGCCCAATCTGCATCTGAGAAGGCATGGAGAGAAAGGGAATTGTCCTTATGAAGAAATAAGCCATGAGTCAATGTGCCACACAGATACCGAAGCAATCGTTTTGCAGCATTCCAGTGTTCAGTTGTCGGGCAATGCATGAATTGGGAAAGCTTGTTAACAACATATGCTATGTTTGGGCGAATGAGGCAAAGATACTGTAGACTGCCAACAATTTTTCTATATGTTGTGCAGTTAGTTAGAGCTGTACCAGAATGAAGGGTGAGATGTCCATCTATAGCAAGTGGTGTAGCAACAGGTTTGGCATCCAACATTTTTGTCCGAGCAAAAAGATCAATGATGTAGTGCCTTTGAGTAAGTAACAGATCAGATGGAGTGGTGAGAACCTCAATGCCAAGAAAATAAGACAAGGTGCCAAGATCCTTGATTGAAAATTTGTATGCCAGGAGGTCAATGTAGCGCTGAATAATATCGATGTGGGTACAAGTGATAATAATGTCATCTACATAAACAAGTAAGATATATAGTATTGTCACCGGAGTGAAGAATAAATAGAGAAGTGTCTGCATGAGAGTTTGTGAACCCAGACTCGGTGAGGAACTGACGAAGTTCAAGGTACCAAGCCTGTGGTGCCTGCTTGAGTCCATATATAGCCTTATTTAATTTGCATACATGTGTTGGATTGTCTTGATCAACAAATCCCGGAGGCTGGGCCATGTAGACATCTTCAGAAAGATGGCCTTGAAGAAAGGCATTATTAACATCCAATTGTCACAACTACCAACCTCTATTGACTGCTAGGCTTAGAACAAGACGTATTGTTGTCGGCTTGACAACCGGACTAAAAGTGTCATGATAATCCACTCCAGGTTGCTGATGAAAACCTTTGACAACTAATCTGGCTTTGTACCTGTCAATAGACCCATCAGGAGGCCGTTTAGTACGAAAAATCTACTTACATCCAACAAGATTCTGCAGAGAAGTAGAAGGAACAAGCTCCCAGGTTCCATTTCGAACAAGAGCATCAAATTCATCATTCATAGCTTGTCTCCATTTGGGATCTTTTAGAGCTTGGTTAACAGTATGAGGCTCAATGTTTGATGATTGAGAAAGGACAGCAGTGAGATTCATCTTGGTTAGTGGTTTGTGGATGTTGTTTTTGGCTCTAGAGGTCATGAGATGTGTATTTTGATGAGTGCGTTGATCGTTGGTTGAAGCAGAAGAGGTCTCAGAGTGATGTGGTGCTGGTAGGAAACGGTCGACTAGCGAGAAGGGGAGATCGTCCGTTTGGGCATTTTGGGACAAAGGTTGACACAAGGATTCTCTTTGGGGAGGCGGATTGAATGGGTCACTGTTAATGGGTAGAATTTGGACTGAGGGAAGCCAGTTGGAAGTGATCTTTGGGGTGGGACGAGCTAGATGGGATTGGTAAGTAGTAAAAGGAAAGGAGTATTTAAGAAATTTAACATGACATGAAATATATGTTTTAGAAATGGACAGATCAAGACAAATAAAGGCACTTTGTGTGGAAGAGTAACCAAGAAAAACAAAAGGAGTGGAACGAGAGTCAAGTTTATGTTGAGAATAAGGCCGAAGCCATGGATAACATAAGCAACTGAACACCCGAAGTTTAGTGTAGTTAGGTTGAGACGCAAAAAGTTTTTCAAAGGGAATAAAAGATGTAGTGTGGGTGTGGGCATACAATTGATGAGATATACAGGAGTGGCAAATGCGTAAGTCCATTAAGGTAGAGGCATCGAGGCATGAGTGAGAAGAGATAGACCGATTCCAACAATATGGCGATGGAGTCGTTCGAAAAGACCATTGTGTTTTGGTGTATGGGGTGGTGTAGTAAGATGGGCTATACCATTGTTGGAGAGAAAATTATCAAGGGCTTGATATTCGCCACCGTTATCTGAATAGAGGGCGACAATGCAATGTTTAAATTGGTTTTTGACTAATTCCTTGAAGCGCACAAAGACATCATACACATGGGATTTCTGTTTAAGAGGATAATACCAAATGTACCGTGCATAATGATCAACAAAAATAACATAGTACTTAAAACCATCAACAGAATAAACAGGAGAGGTCCATACATTAGAAAAGAGAAGTTCAAGAGGATGGGATGAGGTTAAGGTAGAAGAAGAAAATGGAATTTTATGACTTTTATTACATGAACAGGCATTACAATGTGTGGAAAAAGATAACGAACTAGACAATGGTAAAGAAAACTTGGAAATAATATTTTGCATAATAGGAAATGATAGATGTCCTAGTCTAGAGTGCCACTTAGACGAAATGGTCTTGACATTGGAAAAAACAAGCAATGGTGAAGATGTAACTGAAGAGGACGTAGTCGGCCACTCATATACGCCATCCTTAGGTTCACCCATCAAGAGGATTGCCCATGTGTTGAGATCCTTCACCTGAAAAGCAGAGAGTGAGAATTCAACAGAAACAAGGTTATTAGTGCAAAATTGATAAATTGAAAGTAAGTTTTTTTCATGGAAGGGACACAAAGGACGTTTTGTAAAGTAAAGGTTCGAGAGGAAGTACGTATGGTGGTAGAACCGGTATGGGTGATGTGAAGGGCCGATCCATCGCCTATCATGACATCATCAGATCTTGGATACGGATTATGAAGAGAAAGATTGCTCAAGTCAGATGTAACGTGGTGAGATGCTCCACTATCCAGCAGCCAAGTAGGAGTAGTGTTGTTGGCAAGAACAACATGATTGGCTTTGGGTTGCCAGGGTGTGCTAGGGCGATATCCCTGAGAACCGTGAGGACGAGGTGTCGGGGATTATTGATTAGTGACAAGCCAAAACATTGAGCATCGTTTGGCAGTGTGTCCTTGAATGCTGCATGCTTGACAACGACCCAAATATGGTTTGGGTGGGCTTTGATCATGAGGAGAAAAGGCGGTGGTGGGGCCTGGTTGTTGTGAATGAATGGCTGGTTGACGCCAATTTGGACGATTCCGAAAGGCAGTGGAATTTGCCGTTGCAGGTAGGGGGAGAAAAGATGGCTAAGCGGTCTGAAGAGATGCTTCTTTGTTGAGAAGTTTCTCATGGAGCTCAGCAAAAGAAATTGTCGTGTCACGGGCATTAATGGCATCAATGACAAATTTGAACTCATCACTGAGGCCTTCAAAAACTCGATCAATAAGATACTCATCATCAACTGGCTTCCCAAGAAGAGCAAGTTCATCAGCACAAGTCTTTATGGCCTGCATATATTCACTAATGGATTTTGAGTCCTTGGTACACCGCTTTAATTGTTCCTTCAATTGTTTAATATGACCACGAGATGTTTTGGCATAGGTATTAGCTAAGGTTTGCCATGCATCAAGGGAAGTGGTGGTGTGGGCAATGAGTGGTTGTAGGGAAACGGAGATAACACCAAGGAGGGCGCTAAAGAGGAGACGATCCTGACGCTTCCAGGTCGTGTATGCTGGATTTGTGGATGCAACACCATTGACAGTGACAGTGGGTGGTGGTGAAGTATGAGTGCCATCAATGAAGTGATGAAGATCATAACCTTAAAGAAGAGATTTGATTTGAAGGCTCCATGTGAGATAATTGGTGGATGACAATTTGGTGATATTGGAGAGATTGATTGTAAGGAGAGGATGTTGAGGATCCTGGGAGTTTTGGATGGTGTTAGGTTCGTTGGTGGAAGCGGAAGTCGCATCGGAAGCCATTGAGAGGAAGAATGTTGATCATTGTGGTTCTGAAAAAAAAAAGACACCCAAGAAGGTTAGGCTCTTGATACCATGTTGAAGTAGAGAGGAAAATATTGAAAAACAATGGCTTAGTTTTTCCATTGATTAAGAATGAATATATATATACACAAATTGGGAATTGTCGTGAGTTACTCAATCACAACAATAGGAAACTATCCTAGAATTAAGGGAATACAACTAATTACAGAGATATTACAATTGATTACAGGAATCTAAAAGATATAAAGAAAATTTATTGTTAATTCTCTAATAGTGGGCAGTCACGATGGTGGTGGTGGTGGGCGACGAAAGGTGTTTATTGAGCGACAGTGTGATGGGTGGTAGCGAATGATGGTGGTGGTGGTGATGGTAAATGTGGTTAGGGTGGGTGATAATGAGTGGTGGTAGTGGCGGACGATGACGGTTGGTGCTGATAAGTGTGGTGGCGGTTAGTAATAGTGGTTAGCGACGACAAGTGGTAACGGGTGGTGGTGGGGCAATTGACGGTGGACAACGGTGGTAAAAATAATAAATATAAGAATGAGATAACAATTAATGGTGGGTGGCGATAACGGTGGTGTGGTGGTGACAGCGACAATAGTGGTGGTTGATGTGGCAAAGGTTATGGTGGTAGTGGTAGTGGTGATGGTGGTGGGGGGTAGTTGCGGTGGTAATAGTGGTGATGGTGGTGGGGCGATGGTGGTGGTGGTAATAGTGGTGGGATAGTTTCAAACACTACTTTTTTTTTTAAGTACTAATGAGAAGTGATAAGTTTTATAAACACTTTTAAAAGTCACCCCAAACACACATTTAGGAACTTATTTTTTCTATTAAATTTAGTGTGTTAATATTAGTTATCAGATTAACTTTAAAATAAAATTTAAAGAGATCACAACCGCAAAAAGTAAAAGTTATTTTGTTTGTCTTTTGATATTAGAATTATATTGTATTTTATTATATAAACTAATAATTGTCCGTGCTTAAAAACACTATGTTACTTGTAAAAAATTATAAATATCTGTTCATAAATAAAGATAATATATAATACAATTTGAACAATACAACGATCAAATTGATATTGTTCAATTTGTATGCAAAACATATATAATCAAACATTTATATAACGAAAGTTATGCTACAACTATTATAACATATTCATTTAAAAATATGAGAAAATATAATTATTATTGATCAAACACCCACCATTTTAACATTTTTAATAAACTTTATCTCAAATTTTAAAAAATTATAAGTATTTGTATTTCTACAAGTTTCTACCTAACATTCATAATATTTCTATACTATTTTTTTAATGTGAGTTCTTATAACTTTTATGAGGATAACATCTAAAAGTTTCAAGTGAATTCTAATAAATGTAAAAAAAAAATTGTTGAGAAATTAAAATCCATTTTCATTTCAGTTCAACTAAAATAATTATAAAATTCAATCGAATTTCAGTTTAAGTAAGAATTTATATTTTATACTTGATTGTCAAATTCAGTTCAATTCGAATCTTAATTATAGTTACGTCAAATCAAGAATTGAATTTAAATTCAACTCAATTAACATTTTTCTCTTAAACCTATAAACAAATTTTCTTATCTTTTCTCATTCACAGTGATACCATAATTTAATTATTCTTTATTATTTTTATAATTAATTTCAATTTGACTTCAACTTTGAATCCTCATAAAATTCAGCAAAGTTCAGTTTAAGCAAAAATATATATTTTATACTCGACAAACAAATTTAGCTTAATTCGAATTTTAATCATAATTATTTCGAACTGATAATCGAGTAAAATGAAAGAATTCTTTTAATTTTTTGGTGGAAAAAAAATTTAGAGTAGTTTTGATAATTTGATTAATAATCTTCAAACAATCCGACCCACAAAAAACTTAAAGACAAACAATGCTAGCTTCCTTAGTGTGTGTGTATATATATATACCATTTGAATATTATATAATTTTATATTGTCATAGTATTCGAATATTATTTGATTTTATACAATGCCTATTATACCATTTAAATATTATAATATTTTTATTGCAATACAAAATATGACTTATATTATAGTCATTCAACTCGTTTGAACGCAAAGAATTTGTATTTAAGATTCATTTGTTTATTTGAAAATTTTAAAAATGATTCTTTATTATATAAAGTCATAATTAATGACCTTATTAATGTGTAGTACAAGGTAGAAAGAGAGAATTATAAGAAAGAGAGAAGTCTGAGAATTGTGGAAGGAATGAAAGTATTGTTCAAAAAATTGGGAGGGGGAATTTCGCATTATTACTATTGGATTTATAATCATCAAGTAATCTGAACTGTAAAAAGGTCAAGACAAATTTTTTTAAGTATTTTATTATATAGATATTTATAGACCATTCAATCAATAAAATAAATATGTTAAATATTATAATGAACTTTCTTTTAAATTTTATCTCTCTCTCATAAGTCATAAGGACATATTATATTTTAGGAAAAATTTCATTCACACCCCGTAAAAAACTAACATGAGAGAGAGATAAAGGGAATTTAGGTATTATAAGACAATAAAATTACTTAACAACTTATGAAAAAATGAATTTAATTACTTAAAAGTCTAACCGGTGTTGTGGATGAAAAAAATTTAAAAATATTTGCATGAAAAAAAATTAAAACTATCCGCAAGAAAAAAAAATTAAAAAAAAATTTATAATCAAACCGTTACTTTTTATACTTATAAAGTTAAAAATTATAGTTAAGTGAGTGTTTTTGATTTGAATGTATAAACCATAAAAGGTGCAGTGAAATTCAAAATTGATAGAAAAATATCATTAAATTTAGACTTAACTAGCGAAAACGTTAATGAAATTTTTCTGATACTTTAGAGAAGTAACACATTGCATTGTTAGCTCCATCGAGTAGCTGTCAAACCCATTTGCAACCTAATCTCGTAAGAAATCCCATTCAATGCTTTTAATAAGTCCAACTTGATGGCCTTCTGAAACTTCTTACTCTTCTTCCTCTGTCTTCTTCTTGAGCTACGGTTAATATAATATTACAGTTAAGAAGTTAAAATTTTAATTTATAAAAATATAACAACAATTAATATGATCTAATTTTTATTTATTTTAATCTAATAATCCAAAAAAAATCTCAAAAAAAAATTTCCGCTGAAAAACCTCATTTTTACTATATACCTCTAATGTCAAAGAACTTGAGCAATACAATTCTCAATAGCAAAAATAACAACCCCATTAATTCATCTCTTATTTTCTCTTTATTCCCCTTCCCCTCCCCAAAAAAAAATTTATTTTCTCTTTATTCATTTTAGTTTTACGTTATGTAATGAAAAAAATTAATTATTTTTTAAAATACAAAATATTATATGAGACCTTTGTCTCCCAGCACCAAAAGCACTTTGTGTTTGTGAGATTATCTGCGACGTAATTGCTTTCAACTTTATTTCCAAGAGTTTGGCCCAGCGATCTTCTTTTAATTTAATTGTGACCTTTGTCATGAAAAGTAAAATATTAATAATATAAGAGATTAGTAATTACCCGTGCTTAAAGGCATTATGTTACCCGTAAAAAATTGTGAATATTTTTTTATAAATAAATGTAATGTATAATACAATTTAAACAATACAACGATCAAATTCATATAGTTCAACCTTTATGCAGAACATATATAATCAAACATTTATATAATGAAAGTCATGCTACAACTGCTGCAACATATTAATTGGAAAATTTGAAAAATATAATTATTATTAATCAAACATTCACAATTTTAACATTTTTAATAAATTTTATCTCAAATTTCAAAAACCATAACTATTTGTTTTTCTACACGTTTCTACCTAAAGTTTATAACATTATCTCTGCACCATTTTTCCAATATGAGTTCATGTAAATTTTGTAAGGAAAACATCCAAAAATTTCTCGTGAATTCTTGTAAATGTAAAAAATTTTGTTAAAAAATTAAAATATATTTCCATTTGAATTCAAGTTAAATATTATTAAAATTCAATCGAATTTAAGTTTGGATGAGACTATTCCCATTTTCCACCCGACAAATCTCCATTCCACCCCATTTAATTTTTCATTATGAAACTAGAAAACCCACCCCTTTTGTACCCACCCTATTAGTAACTAAATACACTTCATACTATATACACCCAGTTTAATAAGTAAGTTCACCTTTTTTTTTTTTCATAATTAGAGTTTTATTCTCTATTTTATCTCATGCACTCATAAAAATATTACTTTTTAATATTAATTTTTTTTAGTGAGATACATGTTGCTTCTTTCTTTCTTTTCTTTTCTTTATTTCGTTCTTTTCTTTTTAAAATATGTGTATGTAGCATGTGGTGGGTATAGAAAATGAGGATTTAATAGTTTGATAATTATAAATTAAATAGGATAGAAATGAAAATTTGAGGTTGGGAATAAGCCCACCCTTTAAGTTTAAGCACGAATGTATACTTTATACTCGACAAACAAATTTATCTCAATTCGTCTTAATCATAATTACGTCAAACCAAGAATTGAATTTAAGTTCGACTAAATTAACACTTTTAAGTTCAATTAAGTTCGGCTAATTCTTATCTATTCACATTCATTATGATACCATAAGTTTTTTTTTTTTAATTTGGTTATTCTTTATTACTTTTACAATCAATTCAATTTGACTTCAACTTGAATACTTGTAAAATTCAAGGTAAGTTTAAGTAAGAATATATATTTTATATTCGACAATTAAATTCAGCTCAATTCGAATTCTGATCATAATTACTTTCAAATCGAGAATCAAGTGAAATGAAATTTGGAGAAGAAATTTCAATCGTTTGATCAATAATCTTAAAATAATGTGAGCCGTGAAAAGTTCAAGACAAATAATGGTAACTCCCTTAGTATATAGGTATACCCTATTGCATATATATTATTCGCCTATTATACCATTCGAATATTATAATATTTATATAAAATATGATCTATATTATAGTCATTCGAGTCGTTTTGACGCAAATAATTTGTATTTAAAGTCTATTTGTTTATTTAAAATTTTTAAAATAATTATAATTAACAACCTAATTAATGTGTAGTATCAGATAGAGAGATTGAGAGTCATAAGAGAGATAAGAGTATTAGAATTGTGAAAAGAACGAAAGTCTTGCTCAAAAAATTGGGGGGAGAAGAAATTTCGCATTAGGACTATCAGATCAATATTTCTTCAAGCAATTTGAGCCGCGAAAAATTAAAGACAAAAAAATCTAACTACTTTATTATATAAATATTTACATGTATCAAGTTTTTATTTAAAATAAAAGAAGAAAATATAGTATATAAAAATAATTTTTTGATATGGCTTTTTTAAAGTATATCCAAATACCAAACATGTGGCTGGAACTTCAACCCACATATTTACTGTGTCGGCATCGTGGGGGAATTAGGGATAAAGTGCGTTGGTGCTCCTGTTCTTACTTTTTAACAAGTGTTCCTCTCGTTATTAAAAAATCAGTTATTTGTCGTGGTAATATAAATAAATTATAAATTTAATTTTTTTAATTTAAAATTTACTATTTTTGAAAATCAAATCAAAGATTTATTTTTCATTGAATATGATAGGCCTAGTTCAGACTTTACAGATCAAATAGATATAACGGAAAATTGAGAACTAAATAAATATTAAACATATATTTTTAAAGATTAAAAATATATTTTATACTAAATTATATCAAGTAAATGGGCGTGATAAGGACCTACCTTCTTGAACTCTGCAAAAGCCCCCGACAGTTTTTCCATATCCAGCTCACCCCCATCTCTCACTCTCTCTCTCTTTATATATATATATATATATATATATGAATTAGTTATGTGCTTTTTTATCCACGTGGACGCACTACTATAATTAATAATGTTTTATGTCTCAAAATGAATTTCAAATTGTAAGACTAGCCTATGGTACTAAACAAAAAAAAAAAAATAGTATCATATCTTCATTTATAATTTACATGTGTTTTTATAACTGTTATAACACTTTTGATCGAAAAAAATTAGAATTGCAAGTACGATAAAAGTGATAAAAATAATCATAATAATTATAAAATATCCACAAAAGTAGTATAAAAACACGTATTAAAGTTGTAAAAAATAAAGGGCCTGCACAGATTCCGTCATTCATATCAATCTGGAATTTAAATTTTGAAAATATTTTGAGAGAAGTATTGTTATTGCTTATAAATAAACCACCACTTCCAGCTCTCGGAGACACCAAAATTTCAATACTTCTCCTTCCATCCGACGATTCCGACCAACCACTTCTCTCTCTAACATGGGTGGATATTCACTCATTCCGACACCTAGCTCCACTCAAGGAGAAGACCCGCCAAATTCAACCACGGGTTTTCTCTCCTGTTCCTGCAAGACAGGATCTACATTAACTCCACCAAAACACACCACCTCCACCACAGTCCCCTTCATTTCTTTCCTCCTGGCCATCACCACCTGCTTATCTCTTTCCGTAGCCGCCGCGGCCTTGCCACCTCATTCTCATCAACTAATTAAAAACTCCGAACACATTGCTAAATTTTCTCGTCCACTCACCAAACTCAAACACCCAGTTGTTATCTTGATCTCATCTGATGGGTTTCGATTCGGATACCAATTCAAAACCGATACCCCAAATATCGATAACTTGATTAAGAATGGAACCGAAGCCGAAGAGGGTTTGATTCCAGTTTTTCCATCTGCAACATTCCCAAACCATTACTCCATTGTCACTGGTTTACACCCTGCTTATCATGGAATTATCAACAATCGTTTTTTCGACCCCAAATTAAACGAGACTTTCACACGCCCCACTGGGAGTAATGTGTCCAAGTGGTGGTTTGGTGAGCCACTGTGGGAGACTGTGGTGAACCATGGTTTCAATGCTTCAACATATTTTTGGCCTGGTTCTGTGGCAAGTAAAGGTAAATGGACTTGCCAAGAGTACTTCTGCAAGCAGTTTAACGAATCTGTACCGTTTGAAGAGCGAGTGGATGGTGTGCTGAACTACTTTGATATGCCAAATAGTGAAATACCTGTCCTCATGACTTTGTATTTCCAGGATCCAGATGCTCAGGGTCACGAAGTTGGACCCGATGATCCGGAAATCACAGAAGCTGTTGGTAGGATTGATAGTATGATTGGAAGGTTGATCCAAGGTCTGAAAAAAAGAGGGGTCTTTGAAGATGTTCATATAGTTTTGGTTGGTGACCATGGCATGGTGGGTACGTGTGATAAAAAGTTGATCTTTCTTGATGATTTGGCACCATGGATTAAAATTTCAAGCAATTGGGTTGAGGCAGATAAAGCACAGCTGGGTATTCGCCCGCCTGCCGGTTATTCACCGGCAGATGTGGTGGCGAAGATGACTAAGGGATTGAAAGAAATAAATAATGGGAAGCATTTGAAAGTTTATCTAAAGGAGAAGCTGCCTAAGAGGCTACATTATGTGGCAAGTGATAGAATTTCGCCGATAATCGGGTTGGTGGACGAGGGGTTTACCGTGACACAATCGAGACCGGGTGGGGAAAAGTATTGTGGAGGAGCACATGGGTATGACAACAAGTATTTCTCAATGAGATCAATATTCATCGGCCATGGTCCTAGGTTTGCTAGGGGCAAGAAGGTCATCTCGTTTCAGAATGTTGAGATTTACAACATAGTTACATCAATCCTCAAAATAAAGGGTGCTCCCAATAATGGCACAAAAGGGTTCCCCACTAAAATTCTCCTCCCTAAGCACTAATATCGGAGTGAGAAGTGAAGGTTTCAGCTGCAATAGGATGGGAGAAGTGAAGGCATGCATATCATTAGCTGAAACAAATTAGTATTGTGTTTTCTAATAAGTGAGTTTTTTGATGTGGCATTGTGGCGTAATGGTATGGTCTCTATGTTCTTGGTTCCATGTATTTAAAGAATGGGTGGATTATTCTCGATCCACAAATCTTTATTCTCATTCCATTTAATTTTTTATTATTATATTACTAAGTCCATTCTTTTTATACCTACCACATTAATAACTAAGTTCACTCTATGCTACATACACCTTATTAATAATTAAGCTCACTCATTTTATGTATATCCCTTTAATAAAAAAAGTCATTGTAAAAAAGAAATAATAAAAGAAGGCAATTAATTTGAATGAATAAATATATTTACGAAAAAAGAAAAAAAAAAAACAAAACAAAGTTGAAATAAGAAAAAAAAAACCAAAAACGAAACAAATAAAAAAAAAACAAGCATGCCCAAAAAAATAAAAAAGAACGAAACAAGAAAAAAAAATAAAAAGAAATAATCAAACTGAAACAAAAAAAAAAACAGAAAGAAAGAAGTAAACTGAAACAAGAAGAAAAAAAAAATCGAGCAAAGATTAAAAGAACCAAAAAACTACAACACACAAAATCGAATATAGAAAAAAAAATAAACATCAAGCACAAACACAAAATCAAACAAGAAAAAAAGTAACAAACATAAATATAAAACCTTAACAAAATAAAAAAAAATAATATGAAAGTATACAATTATATACACATATAAATTCTAAATAAAAAAATTATTAAACTTGATAGAAATATTAAAATATACCGAAAATAATGAAACTCTATATAATAAACATGAAATCAAACATAGAATTAAATTGTGAAGTAATACTAACATGTATATCATTGTAAAAATTCGTATTGAAAATAAGTTTTTGTTAGTGTATGAGATGAGATAGAGAATAAAACCCAATTTATGACAAAATATAAAGGGGGTATATATAGCATAGGGTGAACTTAGTTACTATTGAGGTGAGTATAGAAATGGTGAATTTAATAATTTGATAATGAGAAATTAAATGGAGTGGGAATAAAGATTTGCAGAGTAAATAGCCCCACCCTTGAAGAATAAACGATTAGCTGCAATTGTAAGGATATTGGAACAAGCACTTGGACTTTATTCTTGTAATGTTATCGATGTTTTCTGGAAAAATTTCAGCCACCCTTTTTCTAGTTCCCATATCTTGAGAAACACCTCCGATATTATCTAAAATATTACTACCACACTTTTTAGTTTATATTTATACATCACTAACACCTCTATTGTTAAACCATCATTTAAAAAATAAAAAAAAACCATTTAAAATATCAAAATGACCCCTACATAAATCTCTAAGAATTTTTCTATATAAAATTCGATTAAATGTCGATTCGATTAAATGTGGAGCCGATTAAAACTTTTTTTAACATATTAAAATTTGAGCCGATTAAAATTTATTTTTTAACATATTAAAATTTGAGTCGATTAAAATTTGATTTGAGCTGATTAAAATTTGTTTTTTTTATGCATTAAATTCGAGCATATTAAAAATCTTTTTTAAACTTATTAAAATTCAAGTCGATTTGACCTCAACCTGAACTATTAGCAGTGAATTAAAATTCGATTTGAGTAGATTAAAATCTATATTTTTTATTTATTAAAATTTGTATCAATTAAAATTCGATTTAAGTTGATTAAAATTTATTTTTTAAGTATTAGAATTTGAATCGATTAAAATTTATATTTTTTTATGTATCAAAATTAAGGCCGATTAAAATTCGATTGGAGTTAATTAACTCAAATTGAATGTTAATATGTAAAAAAATTCATAAAACAAATAGGATCTCATTGAAGATATGCCTACTTAGAAGGGGGTGTGGATGAAATTTTTTCGAAAATGTATTAGGGATAATTTAGTAAAATTGTATTTTAGTTAAAGTCTTTAATCTGGCAGGATATGTCAATGAATATTTAAAAAATAAAAAGAATGTCCTTGAAGATATGATAAATAAGAAAGGATGTAGCTGAAATTTTTCCTTGTTTTGTTTGTTCTGCAATTGTTCAAATATAAGGATGACAATTTTTGATGCGACATGAAAATATGATTCAAAATCGACACGGAATTAGTGAGGTAATATTCACCATTTCTGACATGAACCTATAAATGACACAGAAGTATTCGACACATACTTTACCCATATTAACCATGCACCGGGTTTAATTAACGGAAGATATAATATATATGGTCAAATAGTTATGGGTTAAAATAGTAAAAAGATTTGCTAATAAAATTTTCTGTGGTTTTTTATAATTAAATGTATTGTTGTTAATGATGTACAAATTGATTTTATGCACCACCGGTCAAGTGATTAGTAATTAATGCAGTAATTAAGTAGAGAGAGATAGTGAGCTAAAAGAGACAAGGATTTATATTGGTTCGGTCATTGTGACCTACGTCCACTTTGAATGGCTAGGGTCGGCAGAGTATTTTATTACTTTGAAGAGTATAGAGAAAACATGAAGATACAAGCTAAGAGAGATGAGAGAGTTGTGCTCAACTGAGTATGATGCCCCCCAAGTGTTGGCGGGGCTTACAATTTATAATCGTCACATGACAGATTAAGGCGAGTTATTAGTAATTAAATAACTAATCTGATGGAGCTAACGACCCCTTCTCAACGGATGAGGTAATTATGGTGCTCTCCATAACATCCGATTAAAGGATAACGTGAGGGTTAACTCTTTCCAATGCGGCGTGGATGAGACTCTCGGAAACCCTGCTTACTCTTTTGGCGAAATTGACTGGGTGTGAACCCTTTTTGGGCTGGATATTTATATTTATAAGTTTGGGTTCTTAATTAAGATTGGGCTTTCAACATGAGCTGAGCCATTTGGGTCTAGTCCATCAGTTGTACCTAAATTTTAATTTTTAATTATTGTGCATATTTATATTGATTTGATAAAGATAATTTAGTACTTACGCCAATTTTTCTATATTTTTTTTTGATGATGTACAAAAGTTAATTTATGCACTACCTGTTGAGTAATTAATGTATGTAATAAATGTAGTAAATATAAAGATGAGATCAACACAGATATAAAGTGATTCAGTCAGAGTAACTTGCTCCACTTTGAAGGCAGCAGCGGTGGTTGTAGGACTTTATTGATAAAATAGTAAGTGGGAGAGAAGGAAGGAGCAAAAGTAATCTCTAAGTGCAGAAACATAGCTCGATAAAAGGTGTAGCTGAGCAAAATTAAAAGGTGTGTCCCTCATGTGTGGAGGGCGTACAATTTATAGGCACAGAACCTTAGTTGAGGCGGTGGCGTGAAGGGATAGATGATTAGTCCTTCGGAGTGGATAGCTATAGTTAAGGATTGATACACTTAAAGATAATCTTGATCTCCGAATAATTGTCCCGATGTTTATTCTCTACATACGCTGATCTTCCTAAATTCCTTGAACCTTAGACTGAACTGAATGCATGAGTTGAGCTTAACCTGTCTTTTAATTGATTTGGGTTTTACCTCATTAATTGGGGTTGACCCAATTAAATATGGGTTCATCATTTCTAACAAATTGTTCATTCTAATCAAATACATATAAGAAAATAATTTTTTTTTCTATTTCCTTTCTTTTGATTCACTTTTTACCGTTTTCACTTTCATCGTCAATTTCTTTCTAACCAAACGAATGATAGCAATAACCCATAAGTGTCTTCCAGGGGTGCAACGCGGGCTGATTGGACAGGTTAAAAGGTCAACCTTAGATATATAATCATCAACCCTAACTCTGATTATACCTCAACCTGAGTCCTGCCCGAGTTTAATTCAGGCAGGCTCGAGTTGAATTCAGGTTACTTTATTTGGGCTGATTTCGGGTCAAAAATTGGGTTGACTTGGGTTACTTAATTCTGGTTGATTTTTTGAAATATAGATTTTATTTTTCAAGTATAGATATGATTTTTTCAATTGATCTGAAATGAAAGGCGAGACGTAGATGAAGAGAAAAAGAGGAGTGACGAGTGAGAAAGGGAGGAGTGATGAGTGAGAGAAGGAGGCTGAGAGTTTGAAACGACTCAGGCAAATAACGATTAAAAGAAGGAGGCTAAGAGAGGGAAGAATGACGAGTGAGAAAAGGATCTAAGAGTGATTGAGACACAAGAGTGAAAATTTAAAGTGGAACAAAAGTCTGAACTTTAAAGAGTGAAAATAAATACTAACCTTAGTTAAATATATTTATATATATTCGGGTTCAACCCGATGTCTCAATCCAAGATTTGTTCAAATTCAATTTGGTAAATGTTTTTTTGCCCAAATTTAACCAAATATTAAAAATTCTAACTCAATTCTTATTTTTTTTGAATTAGACTCGGGTTGAATTCAAGTTGACCGTCCAAGTTGCGCTCCTAAACTTTTCCCTTATACATTCTCCTCTGCATGCCGGTGAATTGCACAGTGGATAGGGGTCACCTTATCCACTGTAACATCACCATTATCAACAGGTCAGGGGATAGGGGTCACCTAATCTTAATATCTCTCCTTCTCTCAATCAGGGGATGGGGGTCACCTTATCCACTGTAACATTACCATTATCAACAGGTCAGGGGATAGGGGTCCCCTAATATCTCTCCTTCTCTCGGTCAGGGGATAGGGGTCACCCTCTCTCTCTCTCTCTCTCTCTCTCTCTCTCTCATAAGTACATATTATACTTGTACTTCACAGAAGTATCACACTGCATTGTTAGCTCCACCGAGTGGCTGTGAAACCCATTTGCAACCTAATCTTTTAAGAAATCCCGTTCAATGCTTTTACCAAGTCCAACTTGATGGCCTTCCGAAACTTCTTACTCTTCTTCCTCTGCTTCATTGAGTTTAGGACCTCCTGAGCTACCGTCTATATAATATCATAGTTAATAAGTTAAAATTTTAATTTATAAAAGTACAATAACAGCTAAGATTATCTAATTTTTATCTATTTTGATCCAATGATCCAAAACTAATCCCAAAATTTTTTTCCTCTCAAAGATCTCATTTTTTCAGTTACATAATTAAAAAAGTAAGTTATTTTTTTAAATACAAAATATTGTATGATCAATATAAAATATTTTTTGTATTATTATTAGAATTTAAATTGAGCTGAATTTGATTGTCAAGTATAAAATATTTATTTTTAGTAAATTTAACTTTGCTTGAATTTTACGAGTATTCAAGTTAAAGTCAAATTGAAATTAATTGTTTAAAATAAAAAAAATTAAAAAAAAATATGGTACTACTGTGAGCCAAAATAGATAAGAATTAATTTGTATGTTTAAGATAAAAGTGTTAATTGAGTCGAACTCAAATTCAATTCTCACTTTGACGTGATTATGATTACGATTTGAATTAAACTGTATTTAATTATCAAGTATAAAATATAATTTTTTTTTAAATTTAAATTCGATTGAATTTTACGAATATTCTAATTGAACTAGAATGAAAATTGATTTTAATTTCTCTAACAAAAAATTTTACATTTACAAGAATTCTTGTGAGATTTTTAGATAATTTCTTCACAAAAGTTACACGAACTCACGTTCAAAAAATGGTGTATAAGCAATATTAGGAACCAAAAAGGTACAATCTTTTTTTATATTTGAAATAAAATTTATTAAAAATGTTGAAATCTTAAATGTTAGATCAATAATAATTACATTTTTCATATAATTGAATCGTACAAATAAATTACAGAGATGAATGCTGAGTGATGAGTATACTGTACATATCTTCTTGGGTTTACAAAAGTCCAACACTTCTTCCATCTCTCTTGTCCGACAGATTTTCTACTACTCCGGCAACCTTTTTTCTTCGATCATCAGCCCCATCTCTCTCATAACTAGTGAACAGACCACAAATCAGAAATAATTGAAAACTCGGAACCCATTCAACTAAAAGACGTATCTCTCTCTCTCTCTCTCTCTATCTGTGACCTGGAAACACACCCACTAAACTTAAACAAACCTCAAAAAAGACCAATGGGTGGGATACATCTTTATTCATGTGAACGCTAATTTCTTAGAAATTAATCTCCATATATTTATCTCTCTTTTTTATTCCCATGAACACACGACAGTCCCTAAATTCTGTTGAATACAACGAGACATTTCCATACCATTGCTGGATTGTCACTTGCGTCATAGGCTTAGGGTTATGTCCAAGAAATTTTGTCTTTTAGCTATCTAAAAATATATATTTTTTATTTTAGTTACTTATTTTTTTAATATACGTTCTAACAGATCTTCTACTTTTAAATATTATTTTATATATTTTGTACCTTTGTTAAAATTGTTAGAGGGAGAAAGAAAATGGAGAAAAAGACAGAAAGTGGACAACAGAGATATGAGAAAGGATAGACACAGAGAGAAAAAAATATAGTGTTTATACAAATTATTACAGTGATACTCTATATTTACAATATCATTGTAACAAAAAATTATTTTAAAACATCTAAACAATTCTATTAAAGCATAGTTTTTGTTCTTTTTTTTTATTACAAAATATTCAGATTTACGTCGACTACTCTTTCGAGCTTTGAATCGGCAACTGTAACTCGAACTAGTTTAAAGTCATATCTCTTAAAGAAAAAAAGTGGCTGACCTTTAGGAGTTGTTCGAAGTATTGACATGATTTTGTCTATGATTAACTAAATTTTAACTATATTAGAGTTTTACATGTTCTATTAGAGGTGCTCAATCAGAGGTGCTCAGTATTGAACGGTTATGCCTAATAAGAATTTCCAGATACTAACTTTAGAGGTAATAGTAATACTAACAATAGAATTAATATAAATTTATATACATGTACGTTGTAAATACCATTAATTTATATCAGTAGCCTCAACATCATGATCTTTACATGATCGATAAAAAAAACATCACGATCTTTACATGACCAAATAAAAAAACAAGAAGACCTTTAGAATCTCCGAGATTTTGTTAGACTCCAATGACTAAGAGTTTATATTAAAGATGTAAAGTATATAAATAAATGCACGTGATAATTAATTATTTTCTTAAACTTTAAACTCTACATATCTATATAATAAAGTAGGTTACAATTTAAATCTTAAAAGATAAATAAAATGACTTTCATATATATATTTTTTTTAAAAATAGTGTTTAAAACTGTTCTACCACTACCTCTACCACCACCACCACCATCGACACTACCACCGTCATTGCCGCCACCACCACCATCGCTTCCACCGTTGTCATCACCACTGTTGTCGCCACCATTGCCACCACCACCACGATCATTGTCCTCCACCATAACCATTACCATCTCCTATCACCACCACAACCATCACTATTTCCTACCACCACTATTGTCGCCCATTACCTCTCACCTCCACCACAAATCGATGTTTAAATCCTTTTATCTATTTTTTATATTTGTGATTTGATTTTGAATATGAATACAAATATGTCTATTGTTTATCATTTTTTATTACTATGTGCCTTCAGGCACTAGCAATAACTAATATAAAATAAAGCAGCTTACAATTTAAATTTCAAAAGATAAACAGAATGACTTTTGCTATTCACAATTGAGATCGTATTAAATTTTTCTTTAAAGTTAATCTTACGGTTAATATTAACATTCTAAATTTAATAGGATAAATAGACCCCTAAGAGTGTGTTTGGAATGACTTTTTAAAAGTATTTCTAAAAATTATTTCTTATAAATACTTTAAAAAAAATAGTGTTTGAAACCGTCTCACTACTACCCCCAACCCCACCCCACCACTGTTGTCGTCATCACCTCCAAAGTTTTCATCGTCACCAACACCACCCATCGCCGCTGCCGTCACCACTATCGTTGCCCTCGCCGCCACCACGGTCATTGTCACCCACCAAAACCATTACCGTCTCCTATCAGCACTACTATCGTCCACCACATCTCACCCCACTACAAAACGATGTTTAAATTCTTTTATCTCTTATTTATGTTTGTAATTTGATTTTAGATATAAATACAAATATATTTATTGTTTATCATTTATTATTATTTTACACCTTCAGGCACAGGCAATAATTAATCATAACTCATGCTTAAAAATACGATGAAATATAAAATACAAACGCCCAAAAAATTGATCCCAATATATTGAATTTTTTTAACATGTTTATTCTATCGTATATGAATAAGGTTTAAAATAAAAATTATGTTAAATTGCAAATTAATCAAATATTAAATAATTGAACATGTGATAGAAATGAATGATGTGATATTTTTGAGAAAAAATATGTAAGAAATAAAAATTTAAGATATATATATATATATATCCGTACCTAAAATACTGAGACAACACCAAAAAAAAAATCATAAAATAGTTGTGTGCAATATAAATATTTCAAATCGACAATTTATTTTTCTCCATTTTTTCAATTATAAATAAATTAGGTTCTTTCTTTCCTTTTCCCTAATTTTTCATCTTAGTCTAATCAAACCAAATTCAACTCCACAATAAATTAGAAAAGTAAGTTTTCATGGCTAACTATGACCCATAATCTAATTTTTCAGATCATACTGAACCCAATCCACACATCTATACTAAGCAAAGACATATACTGCTCAACTCGTTAGTCCCTAAAAGCTGAATTTAATTTCTGCGAATAAAGAAATACAAAAATGAAACTAACTTTTTTTACCCTCAATTAGTCACTGCATGCAAGGCACTAAGTTCAATATACACAATTTCAATATGCTACAAAATGAAACTAATACATAAAAATGTCAATTTAGAAACAAAATCGATGATAAACAGAGATAATTTACATCGTTAATAAAACAACAATGAGTCCGTACTATTTTAAGATAATAACTATAAACTATGAATTAAATTTTTAAGTTTATACAAATACATGAGACCATATTCGGACATGGCAAACACCGGTAAAAATTATAATTAAAAAATAATAAAAGATATAAATTTTAAAGATAAAATAATATTAACATCACCGTTAAAAAATGTAACTTGACTTAAAACTTTGAGCTAAACTTGAGCTGTTAACAACGATTAAAATTCGATTCAAGTAGATTAAAATTTATATTTTTCACTTATTAAAACTCGTGCCAATTAAAATTCAATTCAAATTGATTAAAATTTATATTTTTTAAGTATTAAAATTTGAATCAATTAAAATTTATATTTTTTATGTATCAAAATTTAGGCTGATTAAAATTCAATGCAAGTTGATTAAAATTTAATTGGAGCTGATTAACTCAAAACAAATTTTAATCGGCCTAAATATTAATATGTAAAAAAATTCATAAAATAAATAAGGTCTCATCGAAGATATACCCATCTAGAAGGAGTGTGGATAAAGTTTTTCTAAAATAAATCATGAATAATTTAGTAAAATTGTGTTTTAGTTAAGGCATTTAATTTGACAAAAGGTATTAATGAAGATTCAAAAAATAGAAGGAGTATCCTTGAAGATATGATAAACTAGAAAGAATGTAGCTAAAAATTTTCCTTGTTTTTTCGGTTCTACAATTGTTCAAATATATAGGTGACAATTTATGACACGACACAAAAACACAATTCGAAATCAACACAAAATTAATGAGTTAAAATTAATCATTTCTCGACATTATTCCATAAATAGCATTAAGCACATGGAGCAAATAATCGGTCTTTGACCGCACATAAAGAAGCATATCCAACGGTGGATGACATGAGAATGAATTTGGGTCCAATTTACGAGGCAAAGAAAGGGTTGACTTCTCTTCTTCTGGCTAAAGTAACCAAGCTGTATTTTCCTCGCTACGATGGAGTGGAGGACTCAATAGAGTGGATCTATAAAGCCGAACAATGTTAGATAAAATTGAAATCGAAACAAGAAGGGAGTGTGCGGGATTATCATCAACAGTTTAGCAAGTTGCTAAGTAGAGCAGATAATCTATCAAAAGATCAAGAGGTGGGCTGTTTTGTTAGTGGGCTTAGAAAGTTCATTGGATTAGTCATGATTTTTAATATTAGATAAAATCTATTTTTAACCTACATTGAATGAAATCTCAAATTATGTTCAAAAACGATATTTCATATACTAAACAAAACCCACGAAAATTATATAAAAAAATAGTAAAATCAAAATTAGTCTTTAAAATTCACATTTTGTTTTAAAATGGTCTTAAATTTTTAATTATCTTAATTTAATTTTTAAACTAACAATTTCAAGTCAATAAAACATTTTCGTCCGTCTCACTAAAAAACAAATGAAGGTAGACCACTATATATGTTCGTTACCTAGACATCTACGTTACTAGTACTAAAAAGTGAAATGGACGAACAGATTTTAGTAATGTGAAATTAATAATTTAAAGACTAAATATTAAGATAATTTAAGGTTCAAAATGTATTTTAAAATTGAAGTGAACATTTAAGGACTAATTATGATATTTATCCTAGAAAATAATAGTGTGTAAAAAAATATCTTAATTTTTATATTCTACATTCATTATTATACTTGGATTAATGCCTTTTATCAACCGAATCATTCATATTAATTTAAAGTTAAAATCTAAATTTTTTTCGAGAAAAATATAGCATTATTGCCTATAAATGAACCACAACTTCCAGCTCTGTCGGACGGCAACTTTCAATCCTTCTTCTTTCATCAGACCAATCCTCTCTCGGTCTCTTCTCTCCCTCTCTCTTTATCTCTCTCTCTACTCCAGCATGGGTGGAGAAGACCAACCAAACTCAACCACCTCTCTCCTCTCCCGGCCCTATTACTCAGGTTCTTCCTCAACTCCGCCACCAGAAAAGACCACCACCACCGTCCCCTTCATCTCTCTACTCCTCACCACCTGCTTAGCTCTGTCCGTCACGGTGGCCATTGCCATTCTCCTCTTTTCTTCCTCACTACATCATTCTCAAGTCAACCTGCAAATATCCGAAGCCATTGCTAAATTTTCTCGTCCACTCCCCAAACTCAAACACCCAGTCGTTATCTTGATCTCATCTGATGGGTTTCGATTCGGATACCAATTCAAAACCGATACACCAAACATCGATAACTTGATTAAGAATGGAACCGAAGCCGAAGAGGGTTTGATTCCAGTTTTTCCATCTGCAACATTCCCAAACCATTACTCCATTGTCACTGGTTTACACCCTGCTTATCATGGAATTATCAACAATCGTTTTTTCGACCCCAAATTAAACGAGACTTTCACACGCCCCACTGGGAGTAATGTGTCCAAGTGGTGGTTTGGTGAGCCACTGTGGGAGACTGTGGTGAACCATGGTTTCAATGCTTCAACATATTTTTGGCCTGGTTCTATGGCAAGTAAAGGTAAATGGACTTGCCAAGAGTACTTCTGCAAGCAGTTTAACGAATCTGTACCGTTTGAAGAGCGAGTGGATGGTGTGCTGAACTACTTTGATATGCCAAGTAGTGAAATTCCTGTCCTCATGACTTTGTATTTCCAGGATCCAGATGCTCAGGGTCACGAAGTTGGACCCGATGATCCGGATATCACAGAAGCTGTTGGTAGGATCGATAGTATGATTGGAAGGTTGATCCAAGGTCTGAAAAAAAGAGGGATCTTTGAGGATGTTCATATAGTTTTGGTGGGTGATCATGGTATGGTTGGTACGTGTGATAAAAAGTTGATCTTTCTTGATGATTTGGCCCCGTGGATTAAAATTTCAAGCAGTTGGGTTGAGGCAGATAAAGCACAGCTGGGTATTCGCCCCCCGGCAAATTATTCTCTGGTAGATGTGGTGGCGAACATGACTAAGGGATTGAAAAAAGTAAATAACGGGAAGCATTTGAAAGTTTATCTTAAGGAAAAGCTTCCTAAGAGGCTACATTATGCGGCCAGTGATCGAATTTCGCCGATAATCGGGTTGGTGGACGAGGGGTTTACCGTGACACAATCGAGACCGGGTGGGGAAAAGTATTGTGGAGGAGCACATGGGTATGACAACAACTATTTCTCAATGAGATCAATTTTCATCGGACATGGTCCTAGGTTTGCTAAGGGGAAGAAGGTCGCATCGTTTAAGAATGTTGAGATTTACAACATAGTTACATCAATCCTCGACATAAAGGGAGCTCCCAACAATGGCACAAGAGGGTTTCCAAATAAAATTCTTGTTCCTAGCCGCTAACATTGGGTGAGATTCCTTCTAATATAAGTTTTTTTCATTTTTCTACTTGGTAGATTATTTATCGTGACTTCAAATAATACTTATTATATATAAGTGGAGGATGGGTGAGCTGCCAAGAGAAAAAAAAAATACAAGAAAGAAGTGGTGGAAGGTTTCAGGTTGGGCATTCAGAGAGGTTCTCAGAAGCGTAGGCATGTATTTTGAATTGATTTGAGGTTCTGATGTTGCTTACTTGTATGCATGGTCTCCATGTTATTCGTTCGTTCCATATCTTTTATTATCGTTGTTTTTCCTGTCCTGGTTGAAGCATGTTGAAAATTGGTGTTGATGTATTTTAATAATACCATGCCCTGGTCTAGGGATGCAACTTGGGTTGAACAACCCAATTGCAACCTGGGTTCCATCCGAAAAAATTAGGATTTGGACAAGAGTTTTTAATATTTGAGTTGGACTTAGGTTAAAAAACTCCAATCCCAATTTAATTTGGGTTGGACTTGGGTTAAAAAATTTCGACTCGAATTAAAAAGAAATATATATATATATATATATATATATAAAACATTAGCAATGGATTTTTATTTTTGTTCTATCGTTCTCTATCTCTCTCGTTCATTTTCATTTTTGTTCTACCATTAGCACCGTTAAAAACTTGGTTGAAGTTATTGATTGTTAATTTAGATGTATAATATGTAATATATGTATTAGGTTTAAAATAAGAAACTTATTTTGAGCTCTACCCGAATTGAACTCGTAAAATAACCCGAAATCATTAACCTGAATTCAATCTGATCCCTCCCGAATTAAACTCGGGCAGTGCTTGGGTTGGATTTCTGAACTCGAGGTAGGGTTAAGGTTCAAGTTAGAGTTGAAAATTATATACCTAGAGTTGACTGTCAAACCCGTCCGAGTTGCACCCCTACTCTTGTGTGATCGGGTGTGCCGTGTTTTGACGATGAGCACTTTACATGCTTCTCGCGTGGTTTAATCTTGAGTTAAAATTACATTCAAATCTCCTAATTAAAGTTTGTCATTTAATCGGATAAATTTCCTTCACATATAAAAAATAACATCTGCAACCCTTAAAGTTTGGTTTGTTGTAACATATTGACACCTGACATTAAATTCCGTTTAACGAGCCATCAATATCTAATAATGCAGCAAGATTTGGAAAACGAAGTTCCTATTTTACCCATGTGCAACACTATACTACCGCCATTTATTTTTTAAACTATATAAAAAAGTAATAAAATAAAATCATAAATTTCACCAAAATAATTATACATTTTATTTAAAAAAATGACAAGTAAATCTCAAAAGTATATGCACCCTAATACTCCGTTCGGTATAATGGAAAAGTGTGAGGATGAAAAGTTGGAGGGATAAATAAAACATCATGTTTGGTAAGGAAAAAAACTAGGATGAATAGAAAATTGGATGAATTAACTTTCCTTCCAACTCACCAAAATCAATCCCTAAAAAATCGGAAGAAAAGCGGATAAAAAGTTAATTATTTGTGTTGAGATGTATCTTATTTGTCTATATATCTTTTTATATATACATATATTATGTATATATTCATTTCATATAAAAATACAATGTTAAAATATGTATATATATTAAAAATTATTAAAAATAAATTTTAAAAAAATAAAAAATTTTAATTAAAAATAAATATTTTTTCCATCTTAACTAAAGATGAAAATTTTCTACTCGATACGATGACACGATTCGAACTCGATACAAAAATAAACAGGTCAACTCGTAACTCGACACGACAAAATTAATTAAATGAGTTAAGTTAGGTTTGACTAATATTCGACACAAATGCGTAATGACTCAACACGAATCTGACACGACACGGCTTGATTGTCACTCCTAATCTTAGCCAACAAAAAACAAAATAAATCATTGTTATTTTTCATCCACCCAACCAAACACAAAGGAAGAAAAATGTATTCTTCCTACTTTTTATCCTTGAAGGATAGAAAGTGTATCCCTCCTACTTTCCATCCTCCATTTCAAACGGATCATAAAATTTAATAACCTTTACCCAAAAATTGATATGAATACCTAAAAATATAATAAATAATATAATTTGTTTTTTCACTAATTACTATTAATACAAATATCCCAACTTTCTATTAGTCTAACCTCATGTTAAATTCCTCAGATCTGTTATTCCCATTTTTTGATACACCCAGCAGCAACACACACGCCCCGAGCAAAGAAAACACAAACGCAGAAACACACACACCCAGACCAGACACATACACCCACACAAAGAAACACACACCCATACATAGATCTGGCTGAAGAAGTTTGAGATGGGATTGACGTTGAGAGATGAACATTGAGGTTGAAGAAGTCTGGCTGTCGAATGCAGCCTCTGGCTGAAGCAAACAGGAGAGAGAGACTGAGGCGAGAGAGGGAAATGAATTGAGTTTTTATACTTGTAGTTTTTGTACCCTTATTTTGCAGCGAATGGAATTCGAAGTCTAGACCTCATTAAACGCACCCCAAGCCGCGCGCCTATTTTCATTTTTGTGTGTTTAGAGATTTGGGGTTTGTTTTTAAAACAAAGCAGATGGAAAAAAAACTAAAACACAAACACATTTTTATTTTTGACAAAAATTGAAAACAAAAACAAAAAAAAACCTAAAACAATGAATTACCAAACGTAACTTAGATAAGATTGATGATATTTTAATCAATATGTACTTAAGGTTCTATTATTCCACCCTTATCCAATGTCTTACCAAAGATTGAATTATAAAAGGTATTAACTTTATCGTATGTTTAATCTTGTGTTTTATCCATGTATACATAATTAACCCGTATTAACTAATATAATCCTTCATTTTATTATACGACGACCAAACCAACCCTTAGTGTATTAAAAAATGATGCGACCAAATGTGTCAGGTAATCAATTGGATGAGTCACGTTCTTACATTTGAAAATGCTGGATTGAATGAGTCTGATTACCAAAATAAATTTAAAAAAGTGTGAGATTGTTACAAAATTAAATTACAAATGATGCTTTTATAATCAATAACGTATTGATTGACAACTCATTTTTACTATGGGATCATGCAAAACTATTATTTCATATAATAATTTGTCCAAAGTTATTACATGATTAGGAGTAACCCGTGTTTGAAGACATATGGTACAATATAAATGATTTTAAGAGAGATGTTAGTGGTTGTTTGATGAATTCATTTGAAACTGTTAGATGAATTTATTGAAGTCTGTCATGTTTTATATTATAAGAATATTACATGATATCATAATGAAGGCATAAGAGAATCACGATTTATGATAAATTAATTTATATTATGGTAAGAACCAATTTTTGAATTTTATACTTCAAACTATTGTGGTATTGTATGAAAGTAAATTTTATAAGCTATGTACAACTAAAAATCTAACATTTTAACCAAAAATTGTAACTATGTATTATTTGGCCTCACTTGAGATAAAATTCTTATTCTGTCTCTACACGTACCTAAAGGCACGATATCACATAAAATTCTAATGTCTGAAAAATCGATTCCAATATATCAAATAATATATTTTTCCTTCCCTTTCTCTAATTCCATGATTTGAAATTAATTTATATACATTGTTTTTAAAAAAAATTACAATTTTTTTTTCAAAATACATGATCTTTAAAAAAATTAATTTGTGTTCATGTTTGAAATAAAATTTGTATTGAATCAAAAATTAAATGATTCAATTTGTAATAGAAAACAGTGATGTAATAAAAATAGGCGAAAAAAATATGTGGGAATAAAATTTAAAATATTATTTATCTTATTAGCTAGATTGTTCACAATTCGCACTAAAAAATTAAAATAATAAAGTCCTTCTAAGATTTATTAATTCCAGTTAGTGAAATTTTGTAATATTTAAACAAATACAAAATCTTTTGTAAAAAAAAATCAGAAATCCTAAATAAAGGGAAAAAAAGGCAATTAATTATATATGCCAATAAAATTTGACTTTCACAAAATAAAAAATTAAAAGAATTGAGACATGTCACCTCGTTTTTCTTCAAAAGTAAATCACCTCGTGTATTAATATGTAACCTATAAATAGAAGAGTATTTTCTTTGATATTTATATTATTAATAAAAGAGTATTTATTTGAAATTTTTTTGACTAAACTGTATACTGTTATTAAAATAGTTAGTGATAGAGTACTTTATATAGATATATATATATATCTATATATATATATATATACACTATGGATAACCCGAACTTCAAGACACAGTACAATGTGAATGATTTTGAGAATGATGTTAATGATATTGAAGACTGTTCTGTTTTATATATATAGCATTTATGTTAAAGTGAGACTTGGAACTGCTACGTGCGCAATGGTGGAACAAGCAAAAGAGATTCAAGTTTCTAATATTTACTTGCCTAGTCTGCTAGTTTTCCAATAGTTATTTTTTATTTAAATTTAATAGTTATTATATAATTAAATATGAGAGTAATTACAAAATATTAAACACCTATATCTTATATATACTAGTCATAACTCGTGTCTGAAGACATGATTAAAATATAAAATTCAAGCATCCAAAAAATTGATCTCATTATATTAATTTATTCCAAAATATATTAACTATAAATTAATTAAATATTAAATGATTAAATATATGATATAAATGAGTGATGTGATATTTTTAGGATAGAAATATATAAATGATTAAATATATGATAGAAATAAGTGATGTGATTTGACATTTGAGTTTGATAAAGAGATGATAGGTGAGATAAGTAATTGATGATGGTTTTGAGAAATAAAATATGATTGGAATAAAATTCAAACACACTCCTGTTTTATTATATAAATATAATATACACATAGTTTCAGTACAGAAAGATATAATTTGAATATCTATTATATTCTTTTCTATTTCATAAGTTTATGGGTAAAATTAAAAGATGTCGTGTGAATTTTTTGTTTCATTTGATTATGATGATACACAAAATGATTTTGCACATCACCTGTCAAGTAATTAAAAATAAATGCAATAATTAAAGTAGAGAAGAAGAAGACGAGAATTATAGTGGTTCGGTCAATGTGACCTATGTCTACTTCTGAATGGCTAGGATCGTCGGGTATTTTATTAATTCAAGAATACAAGGAGAGCAGAAAGTACAAGTTTTGAGAGGGAGAGGAGAGTAGTGTTTGGTTGAGAACATGATTTATCCCCCAAGTGTTAGTAGGACTTACAATTTATAGCCGCCCTCTAACAGATTGGGGCGACTTATTAGTGAGTAGTTGACTAATTTGTTAGATCTGACGACCTCTTCTTAACATGCAAGACAATTATATACTCTTCATGAGATTAGGTCAAAAGATGAAGTAGGGTGTTAACCATCTCCAACACAACGAAGGTGAGGCCCCTGAGTTCTCTTGATGACATAATTAAGTTGATGAGTTTGACTGGAGTTGTACTTTATTGGACCTGTTGGATTTTCATAATCTTGAGCCTCGATCATGACTTGGATTTCAACATAGATTTAGGCATCTTGGGTTTGGTCAATCATATTGTACATATTTGAGTAAAATAACACTTAATAATCTTAGTTGTTATATTTTAGAACGACACATTATTGTCTCCTGTATTGTATTTCATTTATAAAATGGCACGGATTGTCAAGCAAGCAACTTAGTCCGCGTGACCCTGTCATACACTTCATCTTTCAGATTCCATTTTTTCCAATAGTTAACGACACACTGTTCTTTAATAACTTAAAAAGACATAAATATGCTTTTTTTTATATAAAATTAACTTCACAATACTATTGTCATTTTACAAAACTAAATAAAATATTAGCAATTAAGTCCTCCATTCTCTGTATATACATATATATATAGATGTTGTGCAAATAACAAATAAATTAAAATTTATAAATGTATTAATGCCTAAAAACTTTTGAATTATTATATTATTGATAAAAAAAACATTATGACAATACTAGTCATGGATTGTTAATAAAAAAGTTATCAATAGATTTATCATGTATTTTTTATAAACTTAATAAAAAATTTATCACCCAAATTTCTTAAAAACCTTGGTACAATGTGGTTCACACAAACAATACACAGCAGCGTCTTCTCTATTCCTCTCTTTTCGAATCTCTATCTTCGATGGCTGATGTGATCCGATTATCTTTCAATTCATTACGGTTCTCTTCCTCTTCTTCTCTGTTGGCTTCCTTGTCGTTATCATTGAATTCTCTCCACCCGGGTCTTCCACCCAATCAAAAATTACGCAAGAAAGCTTTCTCTATTGCCGATTCCTCTTGTGCTCCTGTTGATTTTGTTCCTCGTGTTGCCTTCAGACCTCGCAAGCAATTACATTCGTTCGAGGTAAATATTTTAGCCTTTTTTTGGAATTTTGTTGCCTTAAAAATTACTACCTGTTTGTTGGCGGAGTAAACGAAGGGAAACGCCAATTTTGGGATTTGCAGTATGTGTTTTTGTTTCTTTGAGTTTGATATTCGAATGGGAAGGTCAATTCTACTTAATTAGTTGGATTTATCGCAGCTGAGTGGAGGGTTTTGTTTTCTCAAGTCCCTAGTTATGGGAAATTAAAAGTTTTAGAAATTTAACTTCTTAAATATAGTACTAGCAGCAAGAGGGTTTTATAGGGTGTTCTATCCCTCCTTATTGAAATCTTGGACCACCCATTTTTTCAGAATTGCTGAGTTATGCCCATATAGTTCAGTTGGATGTTTTTGTATGTACTTTTGAGTTAAAAAAATATGGATGAAAGTTTGAGATGTTTTTGTTATTAATTTGCTGTTAGAGAAAACCACAGAGGCCTTACTTTGGTTGGGCAAAGTCTAGCTGAATTGTACATGGTTATCGGTTGCAGGAAATGAAATCTGTGACCCATCTGGTGGAATGTTTTGTTTTCTTTGCAAATACTGTTTTAGGGGATTTAACATCAATGTCTGTTTAATAAGAATTGCTTCCCAATTATACTCTTGCTTGTCAAGCTTAATGATTTCTCAAATATTGACAGAATTAAACCAAAAAAAGAAAAAAATGAAGGAACTGTTCCATTCTGAATCCCTTATGACTCATGAGCATGCCCTTGATTTTACCTTGGGTCAAATATCGGCTTGTCCAGTTTCCTGGTTTTGCAAATAGTGCTCATGAAATTCAATTTAATATATGTTTTGTTGGATCTCCTTAAGTTTCTATACATTCAAGATTAGCTTATGATTGGTGCATTTTGTTTTTTCTTGCAACTATTCATTCTTAGATGTTGATTCATATGGCTTTCTTGTAACAATTTAAAACATAAATATGCTTATGACCACGATCTTGTCTTTTTTTTGGTAACTATGTTATTGGATGAGTAACTAAGTTAGCTCATAAGTAAAGAACTCAAAATCACTTGTTTAAAAGTTCTTTCTACCCTAAACTCAGACCAAAAAGCTGGTGAGTTTTGAGGTTCTGTTTGCAGGAAGAACATGGCTAGGCATCTGAACTCCATTGTAGCTGGAAAAGAATTCCTGCTGTTATAGATTGAATTTTTGGTCACAGCCTGGTACTGTCACCTGATTCTAAGAGAAAGAGATGGCCTCTACCATAAACTCCTTCTTAATTTGAGGGGTGAATTAGGATGTTTTTCTTCTGTTTGGTTTTTTCTTTGGTTGCCCTGTTGTATATTTTGTATGTAATTGAGTGGGCTTTCTCTGGCACTCTTAAATTCTCACTTATCTGGCAATCTAGGAAGAAAAGAGGTGGAAGAAGAGAGAACTAATATGGCTGCCATGCTCTACTCTCACATGCACTCAGTCTCTGAACTCGTGCAATCTATTCTGATGCAATGATATACTTCCTGTCATGGAGTATTAGCTGATCAAAAGAATATATGTGACTTTTATGATAGTAGCACATATTTTTAATAAACTTAAAGCATGATAATATGTCAATTACATCTTTTCTTAAGGTTAGTTATGTTTCTTTGTTGGATGCTTCACTTCAGGTACATGCAACTGTTGCTGAAACTGACCAGCCAAAATGGTGGGAAAAAAATGCAGGACCAAATATGATAGATATTCATTCTACACAAGAATTTTTGAGTTGTTTGAGTCAGGCTGGAGATAGACTAGTTATTGTCGAGTTTTATGGAACATGGTGTGCTTCTTGCAGAGCATTATTTCCCAAGGTAATTTTATGTTACTTGTCCATCTATTTGGCACGTGATTGAAGTTCATGGAATGTCTGGAGTCCTTACGCCACTTTGGAAGAGCAAAGTTACCAACAAATCCTCATATTTTTTCGGGATTAAGTTTGTGTTTCAAAATTGTTTCGTCTGATATTATCTTCTCTTGGATTTTTAAGTTTTGCAGGACTGCTCAGGAACACTCTGAAATCTTATTTCTAAAAGTCAATTTCGATGAAAATAAACGGATGTGCAAAAACTTAAATGTAAAGGTTCTTCCTTACTTCCATTTCTATCGTGGAGCTGATGGACAACTCGAATCCTTTTCATGCTCACTTGCCAAGGTAACTGAAATATTGTTACTAAAATTTTCTGCTTTTTTGCTAGTATCTCCCACTTTATATGCTCGTGCTTGCCATTGTTGACAAAGTATGTTAACTACTCTGTTAGCAACACCTGAAGCCTTCCATTTTTTGATAATGAATGAAGTTGTGGAAACTTAAAGCATGTAGAATCTATTTCATGCTTCCTTTCTGGACAATTGATCAGAATACTTGCTGGTGTTAATAGGCTGGGTGTGAAAATTGAACTCGTGTAGTCTCAATAATTAGTTGAACTCCATCGGTGTATAGTTGGAACTCCATCAGTCCACAATTTAGGAAATTGTATCTATCATCAGTATAGTCGAAGGTTTCTCTGTGGATTGAATGTGACTTGGCACGTGCTACACTTGATAACTTGTGCTTTTTAAGCACAAAAGATAACTACTGATGCATCTTAAATCTATTCGCAGTTTCAGAAAATAAAGGATGCTATTGGATTGCACAACACTGCTCGTTGCAGCATTGGTCCGCCCAAAGGTGTTGGAGATCTTCTTGTTGAAACCCCATCTGCTCCAACGGATTAACAGGCAGGGTTTTCTTCAACTTACAACTTCCTTGATACAAGCAATTGTTTATTCTGTATCCTCTGCATCTGCTGCGCTGCAATGAACCCCGATATAGTGAGCTATTTATTATTGTTTCTGTATATTTGCATTTTCTTCTTGGAAGAATCCTAAGCAGTAGTTGCCACTCTCCTACAGCCTTTGTCCCGGCTGTGTTATAGTTGGTCTATCAATCATGTTGGATGAGACGAATTCGTCTCAAAAAATAATCCACACATATCCGATTTGTTTATTAATTTACTTCTAACGAAACGTGTAATTTCGTGTTGTGGATTTCTTTTGAGTTGTTTCACCTATACTTGATTTGTTTATTAATTGTGTCATGTCGGGTTAGATTTACCCTAATTTTGTATCGTATTAACGGGTCGTATCATATTTTGACACCACTAATTATATAGTACATTATGATTTGGTGGAAACGATGAGAGACATAGACCTTATAATTTAATACACAATCCGACTTTTTTTCCTCACCCAAGGAATAATTGTTTCACTACTGCATTGGGACCTCTGTGTGGAATGACTAATAGGGTTTGTTTGGTTAGGAAGAAAAAAATGATGGAAAGTGAAAATGATAGAAAGTAAAGTGAAATAAAAGAACATGATAGAAAATATATTTTCATACATGTATTTGGTTAGAATGAAAAATTTACAGAAAATTTTTAAAAAAATTTCATTTTATTGTTTGAAAGAAAGAAAAGTTATAAGAATTTTTTTATAATTGTCTAAATTATCCTTAATTATATTAAATCGGTTTTAAAAGAAAAAAAAATATGTAATTATAATTGAAAGTTAAATTTTTTTTAAAAAATGGCTCGATATTCTCCTTTTAAGACAATTAGTAATACAAAGGTTTTTGGGTCAAATGATATGATTAATTAAATTCATACCAAAATTTTTTAGAATTAATAACTAATAAAATATTTTAAGAAAAATAAGAGTAAAATAGGAAGTTAGTTATAGATCACAACTTTCTTGCATTTTCTTGTGTTTTTACAAGAAAAAAAATTTGTTATTTGTGAGAAAATTTAAGCATGAAGGAATATTATTTTTTCATCATTTTCTTTTTCATGTTAATTAAATACATAAAAAATTTTAAAAGTTCCTCTTTTATTTTCTATCACCACCACAATTATCATGTTGCTCATCATCTCCCCTTAAGATCTTGTGATTCAATTTAGGTAGACGAAAAGTGTTTGTAGAAAGCTGAAATATTGGAGTTCCATCTCAGAACGCGCAACTGCCAACCAATAATGGTGCAACTGTGTGTTTCACTGCTAGACCACGAAAGTCATGACACAGTCAGTTATGGAGATTACTCAATCATATTCTCCTTTTGCCATATCTATGCCAACCAAAACTTTTTATTTTTTATTTTTTATTTTTTATGAGCAAACACAACCAGATATATGTAAATTTTGAATATGTTTTATTTTAATAAGCTCAAAGACCATGCCAAACTAATTTAATATCAAAAAAAATAGGTGGCTCGAAAACTCTTTGCTAACTAACGTATGTCTCTGTTCAAAATTAAAAAAAAAAAAAAACTAATGTATCATATGTCATAGAGAGTACAATGAACTAGGTCAAAACATCACACTTTCAAGGAGCAGGCACAGTCATCAACACATTAAGGATTTTTCCACTCAGCAACAAACTTTTTTTTTGGGAGGAGGGAAAAGAAAATTTGAACCATCATCGACTTTAAGAAGATAAAATTTGTATAAAATAAAAAGTATCATTAAATCAAAGGTCTGTTAGTACACAACAGAGAACTCGATACTTTATCAAATGCTATAATCCAATCATATTAAAATTACGATCAAAATTGAGTAAATTGTAATTCAATGGGATTGACTTAAGAAAGATTAAAAAATTTTGGGATTAATCCCAACTCTTGTAGAGTTAACTTCAAACTTTTAGCATTGATGAGGTAGTTTTAGACCTTAGTAATTACCAATTTTAACCCTAGTGTATTGTATTTTGATGTCTTTCGATCATAATTCTTTTCCGTACGATTCATTCCTGGGACAGTAGATTTTTCCAAACAATTTTTCATGCTGCAGATTGCTTGATAAAAACTGCTCAACTGTTCGATGAATAAATAGAGCAACGGCAAGCAAACAAGAGTTGCATAGTATTCTCTTTCGAGAACCATCAAGATAAGATAGTAATTGCCATCAGGCTCGTATTGTACTATATTGTCGGCTTTCAAAAATATTATATAATCCAAGATTCTCAAAATTATTAATAAAAAGTTGACAAAAACATTATATAATCCAAGATTCTCAAAATTATTAATAAAAAGTTGACAACGAGGGATCGAAAAATTATAAATGTGTCTACAAAAAGAATTTCCAAAACCCACGATAAACCATGGAGTCAAAGACAATAGAAGAAATACTTCAATTCATTTCTTTTTTCATTCACAACATTCTTTATATCTCCAGATCAATTATTCCAAACAGTTCATACCCAATTTTTTTGCCTTATTCAGATCAAGAACAAGACAAAGCGGTGGTGAAGCAGTATGAATGGATCTTTTTCAGACTTTGCAGTGAAGGAAGACTCGTACACTAATTTACCATCAAAATGAAAATTTTTTACATTCATTATCAGCTGAATAGCAATGAAACACCCGAAACTCACATTTTGGAGAAATCATCTTCAACAACAGCCTCGCGGTGTCCTCTTGCCTCACCTTGGTCCCTTCTTTCTCAACCAACACCGCCGCCACAATCCTCTGATATCCACCACCACCACCGGCCACATAAGCCACCAACGCCGCCTGCACAGGCCCCAAACTCGGATTATAGGCGGCGGACTCCATATAACACCCTTTGTAAATCTTCCCATCACAATCCATTAATGAAACTCCTGAGGGACAACCACTGTATGGGGCATGAGAGCTATTAGCGGCTTCCAATGCTGAAACTTTCAATTGGGATTCATTTTTCAGCAATGATTCACAAACCCCATTGCACAAATTCCCACAATTCGAATCCATGGTTTTGGGTATTATCGATAACCCATTGTTGTGATTTTCAAGAAGCAATGGTGTCTCCTCATCAAGGAGGTCACAGGGACCAAATGGATTTGGGAGAATTGATGAAAGGGGTTTGAAAATAGGCTCTTTGTGGGTTTGTTTTTCGGAAGTGATTAAGATTTGGAGGTCGGAGGCGTGGCGAAGTTCTTGGAGGAATTGGCGGCAGTGGCCGCAGGGGGCGGAGGAGACGGCGAGGTAAAGGAGGCGGGGGGAGCGGTGAACGGCGAGGTTGGTGATGAGGAACTGTTCGGCGTGAACGGAGTGGTGGAGAGGGAGACCTGGGAATTCGAGATTGACGCCGAGGAAGATCCGGCCGTCGGAGGATAATCCGACGGCTCCAACGTGGTAGTTGGAGATGGGTGGCCGAGCAAGGTCCTGAGCTGATTTGACGAGGGTTGGGAGGAGTTGGAGGACTGAGGAGTGATCTGTAGATTTCGCCATTAACTCGGCCTCTGAGGATTCAAAGACAAATCTGAGTCTATCCATTCTCTCTCTCTCTCTCTCTCTCTCTCTCTCTTTAGATACGGCCTGTCTGGTTTTCTGAGTAATGTTTTTTTTAGGGGGGTGGTGGTGGACGGACTGGTGGCGTGAGGATTGGTGGTGTTCCCTGAAATGAGGGGGCGAGAGGGAAGAAGGATGAGGAGGTAGAACGGTATATATAGGGCTTAGGAAACAGAAAGAAAATGTGATTTATTATTATTATTACTAGACTAGATAAATACAGATATTTGAGATGTATTGTGCGAGGATAAACCTAATATCACCATGCTTTAAATAGATTACTACTTACTTGTCATCATAAAAGTTGACCTAAATACATTTATAACGTTGCATAATTAACTCACAAATTCACTTTTCTCTACGTATCTTTTTGGTGCTATATACCAAACTCGACATACATCATAGTTGTGCTCTAATATTGAAATTGGACTTTGAATTGACCCAAAAACCACCTCTTTTTAGAGGACTTGACTTTGCTACTCAAAATTTTTTTATATTTGTGAGTATTTTTAATACTATTGTGATACTAAAAAAAAAGTGATAAAAATAGTTATCACAAAAATAATAATTTTTTTTGTACTAAAAAAAATTATCATATCAAAAAAATGATAAATTACCCACAAAATAATAAATTTTTTGGTTATAATAAAACAACCTACCAAAATTAAAAAAATACTTTTTAAAATAATAAATTTTAGAAATCGAATTTTTTTTGACATTTCTACAGTCAAGTACTTTTAAAGCCACGGGAGTAATTAGTATGAATGAGAGTATTTAATATTGGATAAAAAAAAAAAGATTATTTAATAGGTTTATATTTTATAGAGAGTGGTGGTAATGATGATGCTTCCTTTCACCATACCATATATAGGCAAGGACAAAAAGGTCTGAGCTGGTGTAAGCATAACAAAATATAAACTATGGAAAACGTGATTGTTTATTGAATTGTAGAAAAGTGTACATGTTAGTAATCAAAGGCCAACAGGACAAACAACAATAAGAAAAATAAAGGAGTCCCAATAGCCATTGGCTTTGAGCTTCCTTTTGTATATTGAAGATACATTATTGAAATGATACAAATTTCAAGTCAACTTCCCTCATGTGAGATGCAACCAAACCAAGGTATAATAAAATCTTTTAATGTTAAAATATCATCATTACATAACAAATCTAAGCCTAGTCTCATATGCTAAAAGAACAATGGTGTAAGAACCAAATTTAAGAATTTCGTGAGGGATTTAATTTAATATAGTCATTGTATTGATAATCAATTTTAATCTAATAGTTGGATTAAATTTGATCCTTAAATTAGATTTAAATAATAATTTTTATGTTGTAATAGAAAATTTTTATATGAACATAATTTAGGGGCCTAATCTGAAAATTTAATCAATTATAACTATTGAATTAAAAATAGACTCATTCTAACATAAAAAATCTTATAAGTAATCTAATAGTTATATTAAATTAAGTCGTCCTCGTCCTCGTTCTCGTCCCCAAATTCGGTCCCCGGTGGAGTATAACCATGGGAAAGGTAGATATGATCTAACAGCCCCATTACTTGGGTTAGTTCCATGGGAATTTCCCCGAACTTGCCTGGTGCACAGGTATCAATCCAAACAAATAAAGAAAGAAAAGAAAGCTTATTAACTAAAGAAAGAATGCAGAAATTCTTAGAGGTGGTTAAGTTGTCAAACTTATTTTTGGTCTCGGGTTCGATATTTTTTATATTCCTAAAAATCATTTATCCTTATATTTCAAAAAAATATTCTTAAACTAATTTGAATTACGATTAGTAGCTCAGAGCTTGAAGAGTAATTGTCAGAAACTTGTACATTTTGTAACCAAAAAAATAAAGAAAGAATGTAGATGGGGTTTTTGTTTTGGTACAATTCGCCAAACTATGGATCCTTTGACTTCGAGGACTGGATTTTTTTTAATAAAAAAAACAATTATAAAAATATTTATTGATTGGTCTTTACCAGTATATTGAATACAGTTCCTTCTCCTTTCTTTCAAAAGAAATTTTTTTTTTTCCATTTCCACAACTGTTCTTAAGCTTTGGTCCAAAAGCTTCCCCATCTATACCTGCTCTGGCTGACCAAACCATGTCAAGACGAATCTCTTTTTGCTGGATTCATCTAACTATGCATCCAAACAACCCTACAAACATGTTGTGTTACACTTTTGCAAATCAATCGTCAATAATTATCGCGTTTCTCACATATAGTTGTTAGTTTCAGACTATATTGAGATTGGACCACAGTTAAAAGGGTCAAACTATATTTCACCTTAATGTACTCTTGTGGGTGGATTGGTGGGACTTCTTTTGTTGGAGCTTTGCCACCACTTACATATGATTCATGCTGTAAAGGAATCCACTCCACATGCAAATGGAACTATACCAACCAATAACACTGATGTTGACATGGGATTCATACTTAGCTGATTGGCATATAATTATTATATGGGTAGTTGATGCAAGCTTGCAAGCATTAACTATAGGATGCTGTTACATTGCTTTTCACAATCGATTTCTAGATACCATTTCACTGTCAATTATTTTTGGAATTTAGCTTTTGCTTGTATTGCCTTCTTAAGTGTTTTGGGTCCCCTTGCATTCTCACACATTTATAAAGGACATTCTAATAATGTTTGTTTTATCCAATTTATGAATTTATTTTGTTAATTTGATTCACCGTCTAAATACAAAAAATAAAAATTTAAATTGATTCACCATTGTATAGTGATCTTGAAATTGGATGAAACTTACTTATAATCTAACTCAACAAATTATGTTTTTACTAAGAGCAATGTTGTTGGTACTTAATTTGCTGACATAATTTATTATGACATTTGAATTAATTGTAGGACTCATCAAATATTAGAATTTGGTGTTAATTCAATGGTTCTACTGAAATCACATCAATATGCTAATAAATTAAGTCAGATTTTTAAGTTCAAATAATATTAATTTTTTTACTAACGAAATTTATGATGCAACCACCGGCTCACTAGTCCAAGTGATAGACTAGTACAACCTAAACTAGCTTACCGATGTGATACATGGAAGATTTGAGTCCTCCTATGGACGTTGGAGTGAGAGTTGCATTGTGTAGAACCTTCAATTTCCACTAGGGTGTATGATAAGATTCTCTTAAAAAAGAGATTGATGGTAATTTTTTTATTTACAAGTTTTTGGTTGGACGGTATTTCTTATTTTATAAAAATTTTATCTTTTTGAGATTAATATTCAAGTGTCCCCCCTCCTCCAAAAAAAAAATAAATAAAAAAATTCCAAGACATAATTCATGCTGATTGGAACCTTGATGTTCATGAAATACACCTAATAACTTATAAAGTATGAGGTACACATTAGACCAAGAGAAGTAGAAGCCTTTAGGATAACACAGAAAGCTATGAGACCTATCCTTAACCCAACCCTAGCATTTGGTCCAAACTGCCCACATCATAGCCAACTAGTCCCCTTTGCAGCAATCCTTATGTCAACCCTTTGGAAGTGGAGGAATAAAATACTATTCAGAGATGCGAAAGCTGACCACATGACAATCCTACAATAAGTTTTGGATGCTTGCAAAGAATTCCAGTCATTCAAGGTTCACACAAGGGAGGAAAGATCACAGCAACTAGCGACAGGCCATATCCAGAATTGTTGGTCTCCCCCTCAAGAAGGCACAACCAAAATCAATGTTGATGCATCAATCGCCAAGGGAGCATCATGTCTTGCTGCGGTTGCCTGGGACTCGCAAGGCAAAATATTAGAAGCATCAACGAAGCTTGACTAAGGTAAGGATCCTCTTATTGCGGAAGCGTTGGCAGTCAAAAATGCTACACAGTGGGCACATGCAAAGGGATGGAATTATGTTACAATTGAAGGGGATTCATAAATTGTAGTCCATGCAGTCATGATCCCACAGTTTAGAACTCCTTGGTCTATTAGCAACAGAGGTTTTGACCCATCCTACCAAGTTTTAAAAAAAAATTCCCAAATAATGGTTGATTTCAAAATAATTCTCAAACCCACGTTGTTTTAAAAACGTCAAATGGACTGACGTCTTTAACTTAAAAACGTCAGTCCATTTAACGTTTTTAACACAAAGACTGTGACCTACATTTAACTTAAAAACGCCAGATGGACTAACGCACTTATTTAAAAACGTCAGTCCATTTGACCTTTTTAAGTTGAACTATCCTGACTCCCTCTTCTTTCCTCGTTTTCTTTTATTTCTCCCAAATTATTTAGTCTGAGCTGTTACCCACGCTTAATCAGCTTCTTCCCCCAAAACTGACTGCCCTCCTCGAAGAACCACCGTTGTAGAACCACCACCACCATTGCAGCACCACCCACGCCCACCCAGCACCACGACCATCCAATCACCACCCAACGATCGAAGGCCCAAATCCAAGCACCACCATCGAGGACCACCAGCACCAAGCGACCACCGCCTGCTTGTCCAACAGAGGTAAGGTTCTACAATTGTCTATAGCTTAAGATTGGTATGATTCTACAAGCGACCACCACACAGGAATTGTGAGTCATAAGAATGTAATGGATCTTTTCAAATCGAATGTTGATGAACTCCAGACCATTTCACTAACAATTGGAAATTAGAATGGGACCCTCAATACCAAATTCAGTTCTATTTGTGATAAATCTTTCTAATTGGAATTTTATCAAACAAAAACCAAAAAAATTAGCGCAGGACTAAAATGTCAATCATTTAATCACCTGCAAAATCCGAGCCTGAGGAAAACCCTTGGCACAATCTTCCATCACAATTTATAATGCATGGTCTATAACAACGATGATTTCTATACTGAAAATGAAAACTGGAACAGTGTAATTAAATTAAAAATGAAATGTTTTAGAAATTTTAATAACGTAAAACAATTCCTAGTGTTTTTCCCTTTCAAAAAATAGTCTTATCCTTCCGAAACTCTAGATCAGATGTATGCCGACCAGTATACAAGCAGAACTCTATATTTTTTTTTAAACTACTAGATGTTGTTGGATGTGTTGTATGATTGGTAATTGTTGGTTGTTGTTGGATGTGTTGTTGTTGGTGGTTGTTGTTAGTTGTTTGTGGTTTTTGTTGGTATGATTGGTAGTTGAATGTATTATGCAACAAGTGATTTTGGAAAAAAATTTGATGTCATACATATAGGGGAAACTCTGTCGAAATTTTTATTTTTTGGGTACATCTAACAAAATTGGTTTTTTTTTACTGCTGATCATATAACAGTCATTCACCGCTGATGTGTTAGTCACTCTACCTGATTACTGCTTATGTGGGAGGGACTTATGGCCTTCGCCTGATGGTCAGTGGCTCAAGCGGTAGAGGAGACCACCACCTTGTGGGACATAGTCTTTTTTTTAAAAAAAATTTGTATAGAATTTATAAATATTATTTTTGTATATAAAATTTGTTTGTGTTCATAGTTTCATATCATGTTATGTCTTTACTGCCTTTCAGATCATTTTTTAAATACACTCTAAAGACATGTTTGTTGAATAATATAATATAAATTATTAAAATTTAGATGAACATTACAAACTAGAGTAGTATACCATATTTCCTAGAAACCAAATATAGAAATATAATACATAAACATATTGCAAACACAAGTACGGCGATGAAAATGTAAATATTACAATACTTCATCTGATGATTAAAATTAAACTTGTCTTATTTTACTCTCTCAATTATCAATTTCAAAACAAAAAAAATTGGGCTAATCTCCACTTCATTTGACGATTAAAATTAATGGAAAGATTTAACTAAACGAAAATTCATAATTGATGGATTAAATTAAAAGAATTAAAATTTTACGGACTACATTAAAACCTGAGAAAAAATTTAGGAGTCACTTATGATAATTATCAAAATCAAGTGGAGTTATAAGCAAATCACGTGACTTTTTACAAAGAAGGAGAAAAAAAAGAAGTAGCCCATTTTTAATTTTCAATAAAGTTGGTGGAGTAATGTGTTAAATATTACGTGTTGCTTGATTTTTTGGCAAAGAAGGAATTGATTTCTTTTTTAACATGTTAAATATTACATGTTGGTGGACTTACTTTTTGGCAGCCGGCGAATGAAATAGCTTTGCAGACAACAAAATAAAGAAGTTAACCGCGTCAAAAAACGTCAGCTCGTTTCCGTATGACAGTGTGTTGAAGAAAAAAAGTCTAAAGATATCAAACGGACCGGCATTTTTAAGTTAAAAACGTAAGTTCATTTGACGTTTTTAGCTTAAAAATGTTAGTTGATTTGATATTTTTAAAATAACAAGAGTTTGAGAATTATTTTGAAATCAATCATTATTTGAAATTTTTTTTTTAAAATCCCATGGGATGGGTCAAAACCTCGTTAACAACATTATAGCCGATACCTAACACCTGCTAGCACTCCACCCAGACTGGTGCATAGGGATTCAAACAAAGCTGCCCCCGCCTTGGCCAAGTGGAGATTATCGGTCAAGAAGGATGGAATCTTCAATGAAACAGTGCTCCTACAAGCAGTAAGGGAGGTGATACTCAAGGATTCTAAGTTGGCATGGGGATCCTAGTAGTAGTTTAGTAGTAGATTTTGCTTAGTCCTTTCTCGATTTGTACTACTGTTATTCACTATCCCACTCTTGTTCCTCATCTTGCACGAGCAGAAAAAAAAAAAAAGAAGTTGACGCCTATATGTAAAGAATAATGTTATTGACACTTAATTTATTGACATAATTTACTGATTTAATTCATTGTGACATTTAAATTCATTGTAGACCTCATCAACCATTGAAATTTAATGTTGATCAAATGATTCATACGAAATCACATTATTATGTCAAATTTTTAGGTCTAAATAATATTACTTTTATGGATGGTAAAGGGTCCAATGCAAAATTCATTGAAAAAAAATTTCATTTTTTTTTCCTCTAAGGACTTGTTTGAATGGTAGACAAATTTAAGAAAATGAACAATTTTATTGGGATTTAGTTTATTGACTTTAGGGTGTGTTTGCTTTAGGTATTAAAAAAAGAAAGATCCAAAAAAATATGTTTGGACCCACTTTATACTCTTTACTCCCATGTTTGGATACACACTTTAAGCCTCATATTGTCATCTAGAAATAATTCAAATCCGAATGAATAGTGCACTTATATCAACTTATACATTCTTAAATAAACCTACCTATTTGGTGGGTTTAAATGGTACAAATAGGGTATGTTTTGACAAAATATATTTTTACTCTCAAGAATTTTTATAATATAATTATCTTAAAGATTCTTTAGTAATTTAATATTTATCTCATTATTCAATGCTCCATCCAAACAAAATATTGAATGAAATAAATATAGGGTTCATTACTTCTTAATACTTGAACCAAATATTGGATGATGAGGTATTATCAGTATAATTAGTCCAAGGCTCGAATTGATGGTATGAGATGGATGGGGTATTGGATTGACCGTGAGACCTATTGAACATTAAAATTTTGTATCAATCTAATGTTTGCAAGGAAATTATATCATTCAGTCAACAAATTAATTCAAAATTTTAGATTGTAATAGTATTATTCAAAAAAAAAATTGAAAAATAATCGCATTTCTAGGGCAAGTAGACTTTACAAATACATGAAATACATGAAACCGTGTGCGACGCTGTGAGGTTTGTGATCCCTCGAGTCGAGTTCTTGCATAACTATCGGGTTCTTGCATAACTATCATGTTCAAGCGTTCGATCCTTGCCCTCTCTTGTCTTCCGATGAGAAGTTTTATGAACTAATTGGTTGCATTTAGTACGTGATAATATTTTTATAAGAGAATAAAATTAAGGTAAGAAACGAAATCGAGGGAGGAATAAAATAAAATATATATTACTATTCTAATGTTTGGCAACAAATAGAATTAAATGTTAGAATATAATTAAAATTTTATTCAAATATTTAGATAAATAAATATTTAAAAAAACCTTAAACTTCAAACTTAGATTCGACCTTAGGCCCAGCCCAAACCCCATCCCTTAACTCGCCACACCCAACACAAACCCGAATTGAACCTCGACCTCAGACTCTTGACTTGAAACCCGATCTCGCCCCAAAACCCTATCCCAACTCTGGGTGATGATAGGGTAGTGGTGGTGGTGACAAGTGATGGTAGTTGAAAATGAAAAATACTATTAATTGTTGAGAAATGACAAATTTTATGTTGATAAAATTAGTCATTCCATAGAAATGGGAATGAATTTTTATTATTATATATTAAACATTGGAATGAGCATTCTTAAGTAATAGCCATCTTATTTACAAATTTCATTACCACCTATCAAAAACAATGTTTTTTAATTGAAAACAAAAAAATAATTTGTAATAACTTTACAAATAATATCAAAAAAAAATATTATTTTTTTTTGGTTTTGGTTAACACAAAATCTATCTAGTAAGATAACTAGCATTTTGAATTTTATCTCTATATATTTTTTTACTCATTTTTTATCACAAATTCTTTTTGAACAGAATTTCTATTACAAGTTAAATTATTTAATTTTTGATTAATTTGTAGTTCAATATAATTTTTATTTCGGACAATGGTCATATACAATATTGTTCACATGTTAATATTTTTTTAGGTCATATATTTTGAGAAATTTTTATCAATTTTTTTTTTAATAAGTAATAGATAAAAAAATTATTATCTAATATAATAAAATTAATTTTTTAAATACTCGAATTTTATGCTACATTATATTTACAAGTAGGGATTGGGTTATGACTGATAGTTGTATAGGCCCGTAACTTTGCGAAAGAGGACTGGCAACAAATGGATAGAGCCACGTAAAGAGTACGTGCATCACTAACATAAGATCCAATCCCCAACGGTCCAAACTCCAGGCCACACCAGAGAGCTCTATTACGTGAAGTGTTGCACTATAACTATACCACTGTTACACACCTCTTCCAACGTTGACGTATATAAATAACCATTATATATCATGAGAGTCATGACCAATCCCAACCGTTTGGGGCTCACACTGAACCAGAGGCTACCAATTTTGGCGGGTGTTGTTTATTCTTCTTCTTTGCCTTCAACTACGTCAGTTACTTGTTCCCTTGTCGCTTCTGTTCCTCAACTTTCTAAAGTACTGAAGAGGAGGATAAGTGGATTTAGAACACCTCGCAGGGTGGTGTTGGGACTTGGGGTTTCATTTTGGGCTCAGTTCATGAGTATGGCAGGTAATCTTGGCGGCAAATCTTTAATTGCCTCTGCCAGACAAAAAGGTGCAATTGAACAGGTGAAATTTCAGTCTTCTACAATTTTTTTGCCCAAGTTCACAGTTAATGTTTCTTGAGTTGTTGAGTGATTTAGTTTCTGGGTTATGATTTTTGTGTGAAATTTGATGATGGGTTTGTGCTCAATTTGGACGACATGCTTGTAACTTGGTGTGCAATTAAATTTATTGTAGGGGGTTTGATGAATTTGACTATTTGTGTTTTTGACCTTCTGGGTATCAAGGGTTTGGGGTTTCTGATAAGATGTTGGTGACAAAGTAAAGGAATTTAAATTCCATAACAGTGGATGATTGACTTAGGGGTCTTGTTTTTTCATTTATTTTACTCAGTTTTGTTTTTGAGAAGTTCCATTTAATTTAAATGTGCACTTCTTGAGTGGGAGAAGTTCTCATTCTCAAGGATAGGAAATTCTTGAGCCATTCAGCAACTGCTATGACCTACACATAGCACTCTGTATATGCTTTTTCAGGGAAAGGGGAAAATGAGGACATTCTAGTCATTCGACCGGGCCTAGGTTATTTACATTGGAAAAGGAAACGATGAGGGCTAGCACGAAGACATGTATCACCAATTTCTTTGGTCATATCCAATTATCTTATGTTGATCCTATGTTTTTAATTTCCTAACTTATGATCCTGATGCATCACTACTATAATTCATTAATGTTTGGAGTACTGTGCCAGTACTAACCTTTTCAGTGTTCCAGCTTTTTATGATTATTTGGCTGGTTGCGTAGCATAGACTTCTTTTCTCAATCTGTTTGACAAGCATAATTTCTTATATATTGCTTCTAATTCAAGGTATTAAAGAACGTGGAATGGCCAGCACAATTTCCCTTCAAGGAAGAGGATTTCCGGCGGTTTGATGAGTAAAGACTCTAAACTAATTCTCCACTTGAGTTGTATTCAATATCTCTATTGTTTGCAATGGCCATCCTTGAAAGTTTAAAGTCTGCAACATTAATGATGTTCCTCATTCCTGGTTTGCAAAATGATTATGGAATGGTAATGAAGTTTAAATTTGTAATATTTTGGACAAGTCACCATAAGTTTAATTCATAAAATTTGTGATGACTTTTATTTTTCAAACTAAAGAAGGAGCTGCCTACTATTATTTGGTAAGTTAAATACATCAAGTTTTGTACCTTCTTAAGAAAATTCCATCCATTGCAGTATTATGCTTTGTTTACTAGCACTTGTCCTTGAGGAGTGATTGCTGCACTTACTTTACTTTCACTGAAAATGAAGCCTCTTGTGACAATATATATATTTATTGGAAAAATTTGCTGCTTTTTAATACTTCACTGGATAGTATAATACTTCAAATAATACTTTAAATAATAGTAGTCAATTCTGCAGATCACCAGATTTGTTGTTCTATGAAGCTCCACGTTTTGTGACACATATAGATGATCCTGCCATTGCTGCACTTAGTAAGTATTACTCCCAGGTTCTTCCGCCTAGTAATACTCCAGGAGTAGCTGTCCTTGATATATGTAGCAGCTGGGTATGCCATTTATTATCTTATTTCACTCTTTTCTGTGTTGATTGTTGAATACTTTTATGTTATCATAACCTGTTAATATATTATATCTAGGTCAGTCATTACCCTGCAGGGTATAAACAAGAGCGGATAGTAGGCATGGGTATGAATGAAGAAGAGCTCAAGAAGAATCCAGTAAGATCATGCTCATTTCCTTTTATAATTGTGAAAACCGAGCCTTAATTTCGTTGGGGATAAATGAATGGTCTAGATCATAATTATTAGTATCGTACGATACGTCACGATATACCTGAAAAATAATGTGTATTATGTCTTTGTATCGTTTTTTCACCGTATCGTACGATATACGATACGATACGTCTGATATGTAAGATTCTGTTTTTTTATTTTTATTTTTTGGGTTTTTTGGGGCTGAAAAAATATCGTTTCACCCCAAGATTTATTTTTAAATCACTAGCAAGTAAAATAACGTCATTTCAGTAGTTATGATTTAAAAAAATAATAAAGTTTATTGTTAATGTTGTTCAATTGAATTCAAAATTCTTGATTAATATTAAAATTGTTCAAATAGTTGATGTTAGAAGTTTGAATTAGAAGTCTTTAGATTTTGATATTATTAAATTATGTTGGGAATTTGAATAGTTTGTGGAATATTATTGAAATTTTATATTATTATGAGTCTATAATTTTTTTATAAAAGTATATATATATTTTATTAATAATAATTTAAAATTGTGCGTATCTTACGATATACGATACAATACACTATTTTTGAAAAATGATACGTCTTTCGATACACGATTTGACAACTATGGTCTAGATATCAATTTCCGATGTAAATTAGATATTGGTTAAGCTCATTATCGTACTTCCATGTGCACTTGTATTCCCCTCAATTATGGATCCTCTTGCATGATAAATGATGCTTATTAACAATTGGTAAGAAGATAATTTTAAATCCCTCAAAGAGCTTCCTAAATCCTAATCCTTTCTAACACTTTGTAAAGTTCATAGATAATACTTTAGTTCCAGATAAGAAAATGAGTTGTATGCTTCAACCAAATTTGTTTTACAATACATTGGTTTCTGACCACATTATTTGTGACCTATATACCCTTGTACATATTCATTGTATCATTGTATTGTTGAGATGAAGAACTTCAAGAAAATGCTCTTGTTCGTTGTAGGTTCTGACCGAGTATGTTGTGCAAGACTTGAACTTTGACCCGAAACTTCCACTTGCAGATAATTCCTTTGATGTTATCACCAATGTGGTATGCATATCTCTTCCCATCTTTTAGACAGTTGTCTCTTCTTTCTCTTGTGCTATTTTTGCCAAATCATGTACAGAGAATTTCATGAATATATTCCGCAATTTCTAGAGTTTTTTTATTGTATTGCTAATGGTTGAAGTTTAACATTGGATGGTGTTGGAGATATAGCAGCGGCCTAGTTTATTAGGGCTTATTAAATTTTCTCTTTTTATCTTTTTCTCCTTATTGTAATTTTCATTGACTATATATACGGGGCTTTACACTTAGTTTGTATCCTTTTTTCACTCACGTCTATCTCAAGTTGGTATCAAAGCCAAACTCCAACCCTAACCCTAGCCCCTCCTCCACGTTGTCGCCACCACCACAGGCCAACCCAGCGACATCTTTCCCAGCGAAACAGTTCAGCGATAGCCAAACCTCCAAACCAGCGACATCTTTACAAGCATAGAACTCAAACAGACAAACCCCACTGACTGCCCAAGCATCCAAAGCACCAAGCACATCACACCGACCAGCACAAACACATCAACCAACCTACCAATCACCGACTGGCATCAATAATAACAGCCCACCGACAATACCTCAGCTGCCTCCATAAAGCACCGACTGGCTACAACAATCACCGGCTGCCTACACCGACCAACATATACCATAACAGCCCACAATCAAATCGACAGTCCACCGAAATCGAAAACAGACCAGCAACTTAACTCCAAACCGACAGCCCACCGAAATCGAAAACAGCCCAGCAACTTAACTCCAACACTGACAGCCCACTGAAATCGAAAACAACCCAGCAACTTAACTCTCACTGCCTATAGGCCACCCATACACCATAACACATCAAACCACTATCTACAGCACCCATTGTCGATGACCAGCCCAACCCAAGTCTGCCTTCTGCTTCGCACTTGTCACGGGGCCGCCATCTCTTCGCGCTGTTGATTCCTTTTTCCCAGAGTTGCAGCATCTATGACTTTTTTTTAGGAGGGATCAGATTCTCTTCTACATTGATATGTTCTTGATGCAGTAGATCTTTTATTTATATTTAGTGGATTTCTGGGCACCGTGACCTGATTATTTGGAAGCTTTGTGGACCTTCTTTATTTGTCGCTACTGTTCGACTGGAGGTATACTGTTCTCCCTTATTTTATCCCTCTATTTATCTTAGAGTTATTTTTCTGTCATGGGTGCCCTAGTATTGTTGTTGATATGACTACTACTGAGGGATTTGAGATCTCTACTGTTGACACCTCTGCCGTTGAGACCTCTATTGGAACTTCCACTGTTATGTTTGACCATTATACAGTCCCTACTGGCATGGTTGCATTACCAGCACTGTCGGACATGATCTCTCAGAAAGTTACGGCACAGTTGTTGAATGGCCGTAACTTCGCTGAGTGGTCTCGCTCATTCCAGCTTTTCTTAGGCCGTGTAGGAAAGCTTAGTTGGCTAACGGGCTCTCTCCCAAAGCCAGCTGATGCCGACCCTAGATATTCTGCGTGGTTCTGTGAGAACTGCGCCATTCTTGGATGGTTATTTGGCTCGATGGAGCTATCTGTTTGCAGGATTCACCAGTTTCATAGCTCTGTTCTGAAACTATGGAGCGCATTATCAGAGATGTATTCTCAGTCAAGACGGGGAGTACGTATTTATGAGCTTTCTCAGGAGCTCTCATATGCTCGGCACGGAGATCTGACCGTTCAGGATTATTATGGTTATTTGACCCAGTGCTGGCTTAAGTATGAGACTCTCTGTCTTCTTGCTGCTATTCCGAGGATAGAGCCCGAGAGAGCAGTATTCTTGCATACTCGAGAGTAGGATGATAGGATTCACAAGTTCCTTATGGGATTTTGTGATGAGTTTAAGGGACCTCGTTCCCAGATCTTGTCAATGTTGACGCTTGCTTGTCTTTATGAGGTGTATGCGATGATTGAGCAGCATGAGCACCGCGTCCGTATTGCATTACTTCCAGTTGTGGCCTTGACTCCTCCGGCTGATCGTATGACCCTTGTGGCTGCTGTAGGGTCTCGTTCAGGATCCTCAATTAGGGGTGGGCAACGTTCGGATCAGCGCTGTCAGGGTGTCCCAGATCAGTGCAGACAGGGGAATTCTCGTCAGTGTGATTATTATGGTCGACCAGGACATCTCAAGGCTACTTGCTGGAAGCTCTATCCAGAGCTTAAGTCGCCTCCTCGCGACCGTACTGTTGCCATTGCTGAGATACCACCACCTACTTCCGTTACTCCTACTACTGCTCCTCCTTGGCAGAGTGATATGGATGCTATCACTTCTCGATTGGATATACTTATGTCCGTTTTGACTTCTCAGAGTCCGACTACTGCTACAACCACTACTACAGGTATACCTCGTGTCTTTCATGGTTGTGCCAGTCCGTCTCCCCTTTGGATGCTGGACTCGGGTGCGAATGGTCACATGACAGGTGAGACCTATCACTTCACCACTTTTGACGAGCAGTTACATACACAAGTTCAGTTAGCAGATAGGACACATGCCCCTATTGTTAGTAGGGGTACAGTCTGCCTCCCAGGTGGCTTTACATTACGTTTGGTTTTTCATGCGCCAAAGCTGGCCATGAATCTATTATCTGAACATCAGTTAGTCAGAGATTTTCACTGTGCGGTTGTGTTCTTATCTGATTTGTGTTATTTCCAGGACCTGAGTATCAGGAGAATTATTATCAGGGGATATGAGAGAGATGGATTGTATTATCTAGGCAATCCACCTCCAGTTTCATCAGTTCTTCCACCTACATCACCTGCACCTGTTTTGTCTTTATCTATTCCTAGCTTGCATGCCAGTATTTTACTTAATAATTGTCGTTATGATTTTTCGTCACAAACTGTTCAGTTGTGGCATGATCGTTTTGGACATACAAATTTTAAATATATATGTATGTTGTTTCCTGCTTTGAGCAATACTTGTGTTGGTGGTAAACTTGACTGTGTTATATGTTCTCTATCAAAACATGTTAGGACCAGTTATATTCCTCGCATGCACCAGTCACCTAAGCCATTTGACCTAATACACTGTGATATTTGGGGACTCTCTCTTGTTACGACTCTGTTAGGTGCCCGATATTATGTGACATTTATAGATGACCATACCCGTTGTACTTGGGTCTACCTTTTGCATAGAAAGTTCGATGTACTCCCTATAATTACTCAGTTTTTACAGATGATTAAGACACAATTTGATGTCATTGTTTGTGTTCTTCGTTCGGATAATGTCAAAGAATATGTGTCTGATGCCTTAGTGTCTCACCTTTCTTCTCAGGGTATCCTTCAACAACTCACTTGTTCATATACTCCTGAGCAAAATGGCGTTGCTGAAAGGAAAAATAGGAGTCTGATAGGGATGGTACGTTGTATGCTTAGAGGCATGGGGGTGCCAAAATCTTATTGGCATTTTGTTGTTTTGACTTCTACCTTTCTGTGCAATCGTACGTCGAGTCGTGTTCTTCAGCATAAGGCTCTCTTACAGGTTTTATTTCCTGAGCAAACACTTTTTCTGGTCCCCCCTCGTGTTTTTGGATGCACATGTTTCGTTCAGGATCGGTCTCCTACTCGTTATAAGCTTGATGATAAAGCAACCCGTTGTGTCTTTGTGGGCTATTGTAATTAGTCTAAGGGGTATCGGTGTTATAATCCTGTTAGGCGCCGTATGTATCACAGTCTAACCTTGAGTATATTCCTTATTTTTCTTCCAGTCTTATGTCTGCCCCTCCAGTTAATGATACTTCCTTTGATTTTCCATTATCCCCGGAGCCAGAGTCATTGGTCATTATCACTACAGAGTCATCAGTCTCTCCTCCTCCAGAGCCACCCATCTCTGGTACAGAGTCACCAATCTCTCTTCCTTTGCAGGTTTATATTCGTCTCTCTCGTTCTCATCCCCCTGCTGATGTCCCCTCTACCTCAGGCGATGTAGGTAATACTTCTCAGTTCGTTGAGCATATTGATGCACCTGTTGTTAATAGTAATGAGATTGCAGGTACTGAGCCAGTTGTTTTACCTGATGAGACATTGTCAGTGGAGGATGATAATTTAGAGCGTCGTTATCCACAGCGTGATCACCGTCCAGTTGTTCGTTATGGTTGGACTGTCAGGATTTTATACCCGATCTCTGCTTATGTTTTTTATGGTGATCTGTCTCCTACATTTCGGGCTTATAGTATGGCTTTATCAGATACGCCGATTCCTCACTCTGTTTCAGAGGCTATGCTGGAGCCCCAGTAGGTTCTTGCCATGTAGACAGAGATAGACGCTCTTCAGCGTGATCATACGTGGGATCTTGTCTCTTTACCTTCAGGGGTGAAGCTTGTTGGCTGTCGCTGGGTTTACACCTTGAAATTTCTTGCGGATGGTACTATTGATCGTCACAAGGCTAGGCTTGTGGCGAAAGGCTTTACTCAGTTGCCAGGTCGTGATTTTGGTGCTACCTTTGCCCCTGTGGCAAAATTGACTACTGTTCGACTGATTATTTCTCTGGCTGCGGAGTACTCTTGGCCTCTTCATCAGTTGGATATGAAGAATGCATTTCTTCACGGTGATCTGGACGAGATTATTTATATGGATGCACCACCAGACTTTCGTGGTGAGGGGGAGTATGCTAGAAAGGTATGTCGACTGCGTAAGTCTCTTTATGGACTGAAACAGTCACCACGAGCCTGGTTCTCTTGCTTTAGTGATGTAGTTGTACATTTAGGGTTCACCAGATGTCATTCTGATTATATGCTTCATTCGATGGAATTCTTCTGAACAGTGTGTCATCCTTTTGGTATATGTTGATGATATTATTATTATTGGAGATGATGTTTCTAGGACTACGCAAGTCAAGGTAGACCTTGGGAAGGCCTTCGATGTGAAGGATCTTGGATTTTTGCGATACTTTTTTGGGATTGAGGTTGCCCGTAGCAGCAGAGGTATTATTCTTTCTTAGAGAAAGTATGTTCTGGATCTTCTTTCAGACACTGGGATGCTGGGGTGCAAACCGGCATCATCACCCATGATTCCAAACCTGAAGCTTACTGTTGAAGATGAGGAGTTGAGAGATCCGACTGTCTATTAGAAGTTGGTAGGTAGACTTATCTACCTAGCCAACACTAGGCCAGACATTTCATTCGCTGTCAGCCGAGTTAGTTAGTTCATGCACAGACTATGTCAGCCTCATCTTGATGCAGTTTATCTTATTCTTCGGTACCTCAAGTCTTGTCCTAGACTTGGGTTGTTCTATGCATCAGGATCTCAGACTGGTTCTTTGGCCTGTTATTCAGATTCAGATTATATGGGAACATTTGACGGTCGATCTACTACAGGCTTCTGTGCTTTTCGAGGGACTCATCTTGTGTCTTGGAAGAGCAAGAAGCAGTCAGTTGTCTCTCGCTCGTTAGCAGAGGCAGAGTATCGGGCACTGGCACTTGACACATGTGAGATTATCTGGTTACGATCGATTCTTGACGAGTTGGGATTTTCAATGATTTATTCATCTACATTATATTGTGATAATCGATCTGCTATTCAGCTTGCCTCTGACTCTGTATTACACGAGAGAACGAAGTATATAGAGATCGATGTTCATTTTCTTTAGGAGAAAGTTAGCAGTGGTATTGTCACTCCATCGTTTGTAGGACTAGTGATCAGGTTGCAAATGTTTTTACCAAACCTGTCACTCTATCCATTCTTCGGGACTCAGTTGTCAAACTTGTCTTAGTTGACATTTTTGCGCCTAACTTGAGGGGGAGTGTTGGAGATATAGCAGCGGCCTAGTTTATTAGGGCTTATTAGATTTTCTCTTTTTACATTTTTATCCTTATTGTAACTTTCATTGATCATATATACGGGGCTCTACACTTAGTTTGTATCCATTTTTCAGTCACGTCTATCTCAAGTGATGGTAAAGATCTCGAGGGCTCAATGCAACTATTAATGAACTTTGATTCAGACTGCTCAAGATGGTATATTCAAAGTTATGGACTACAATAATAATTTTGTCCAATAATTTTATTTTTTTCTTGTAGAACCAAAAGAATACAAATTGCAGTCAAGAATTCTAGAAGCTGGCTGCATTTTTGTATTTTCTGATGTTTGTGAACCAGATCAGTTTGAAACACTATACGTAACCAACAACACTGCTGTTCATTATTATAAACATCATCAATCATTTAGGTTTTTGGAGCTTCTTTCTCCATCTTTTGCTCTTTTTGACAATGACAGTATGATGATGACCTCAGTTGCAACTATTTAGAGAAAGATTCACCGCCATATTATCTTAAATTCTTCAAAATTGAAATATATCCAAAGAACTCCTCAATGTGCTGTTAAGGACATGATTTTTTTAAATGCTCTGATATATGACATCCTTATATCTTGCAGGTTAGTGTCGACTATCTGACAAAACCTATTGATGTCTTCAAAGAGATGGGTCGCGTTCTTAAGCCAGGCGGCCTAGCTATCATGAGGTATAAATAATATCCTTTTGAATAAGTGGTTAAAACATCACTTACAAAGATATTTAAAATGTCTACGGCCTGTTAAAAGTTTGACTACCCTGGGAATCTTGGTCATGAAATTTAGGTAGCACTGTCATCTACAAGTAAACATAACCAGGTTATTGCTTTTTTATGTTTTCTTTCATTTATTTTATTAACCACCTATAATTTTGTGAATTCTGATCATTAACAAGCTTCTCCAACCGATGCTTCTGGACAAAGGCAATCTCAATATGGACATCAACAGGTGATGCTGATCATGTCATGATTGTTGGATCATACTTCCACTATGCTGGGGGTTTTGAACCCCCTCAGGTAATTATCATCAAACTTCTAGTTTTGGACTGGCAAATTAGAAGCTTGCTTATTCATTCATATTGAGGCTGCAGCAGTAATTTGGCGCATAGACAAGCATACATTGTCTGAGACTCAAAAAAAAAACGGATGTTGTCTTTGCACCAATGGTTGAACCTGTAGTCACAATAACATTTTCTATAGGAATATCAATAATTTACATAAGATTGTTGTAAAACTGTTTTTATTATGCTGTCTTGTTGTGATCCATTTGTCTGTACGAACTTTATCATGGATGGAAGTTATTATTTTGGGGTAGCAGTTCTTGTTGTGTGACAATGCAGCCCAATAATTATATGCTCTCTAGTAGTGTGGTCATACTATTGCTGGAGTTTCGTCCCCCATCAAAGCAGATCTTGTCATTGATTCCCACTTCAAAAACTACTTTATCCTCTCTTTTTTCTGGTCTGAGGGACATTTCTATTTTCTTTTTCGATCTTTGCAATAGACTGAACATCTGCAAGATGTTTCTGTCAACATTTACTTGAATATATCTCATGGTTCACGATGAATAAAACTAGCACCATTTTCAGCACTGCGAATGACTACATGATACATATGTTAAGTTCTCAAATTGAGGACAATCCATTTATCCTACTAAGTATATTTGCAATATTTTCCACAGGCTGTAGATATATCTCCGAATCCTGGACGTTCAGATCCAATGTACATTGTGTACTCAAGAAAGCTTGCTACTGTCTAAAAAGAGGATTATGCTCGGTACATCTCTAAATTGGTGGCAAATCTTTATTATGTATGGCTGTTTCTGGAGTTGGGTCATTCAAATTTTGCAATGGATGCTCTATTTCAAATACGAACTGCCTTTGTAATCATGTGTTCACATCATTTTTCTACTTTTGAAATAAAGTATTCTTCGTGGGTTTAGTCAATTATGTACCTAAATGCACACCTTTGTGAAACACCAAAAAACACTATAGAAGTTTTTGTGTATACCTGTGCTTATTAATTCGGTTCGGGTGCAACCAAAGTCTCAGTCTAAGTCCTGCTCGAATTCAATTCGGATCGAAGATTTTTTTCGTCCCACTAAATTACACCCTTACGGTCAGCAGGACAGGTAAGTCTGTGAGCCTTCTTTTTGCCTGGAGGTGGGTCCGGCCCAAGAAGGCAGATCCACGGGTTATGTCCTTATTCAACTGAAATTGAAAAATATTATAAAAAATGTCGAATTTGGAAGAAACAAAAAAATTCAAAAGATAAACCCATTAAGGTCAACCCGATAGGCAGGTCGTGGACAGGGTCGTCGGATTGGATTGCCGACCGGTTAACGGGCTGGATGTTCTGTGTGGAGAGACATCCTGCAGAGATGTTAAATATTGAAGAAGCTACGATGGACACCGAATAAATGCTTTAAAGAACCTGAAATAAAGTGAAAAGCTAATTATTGGATTATATTCTTGTTCTTTTCATTGTAATCAGCAAAGAATATGCATTAGCCAACTCAAAACAATCCCCCATCAATCTTGATGGAATGGTACAGTGGAATATATTCAGTGGATTTAAAGAGACTTGCTCTATAGGAGATAAAGTAACACGCATCAGAACCATCACTTATGCAAAATTGAATGATTATTCGTGACCCGAGTTCACTTGACAACCACCACTTCAAAAGCCACATGGTTTTTTGGTTACAAACGTGATTGAGATGATTCTTGGTCATCAGGAAAAGCGGGGTGTCTTTTGAGAATTAGATTGAACCCAACCTTACTTGTCTCGTTGAAAGAGTTCTTGAGGTTGTGCATTTCTGAATGCACTGCATGCAATAAGATAAACACATAAGAGGACCACCACAACTACTATCAGAATCACATTAGCTTTCCTCCATTCCATTCTCAGGTTCCCTAGTAGACCAGCCTTGCAAGAATCACAATTATAGCACAATTGGGTTGGATTATTGTTCCAGATAGAACAGTCTGCATCACCAACTGGGTTCACTGGATTGATCCACATAATAGGGTTCACATATTGGTATCCACAAATAGTTGGAGGCTTACAACATCCTGACTGTAAACACAAGAAAAGTATATCAAGAATGTAACAAAAAAGGCAAAAGAATTACCAGTACTGGACTGAAACGCATGCCAGTTGACTAACAAACACAACCGTATGACGAGAATTGTGTGCTGGACTTGGCTGAACTTCACACACACGCTAAAGTACATCTTGACTCGTCTAGAGTGAATATGCAGCTAATGCATAAGGTAATGTGGCACTTGCTCGTCCTTTGTAGCTAGGCGTCACGAACACAAAGACCTGAACGTTGCTTTAGACCAGTTGGTCAAAAATAGATAAAGGACTAACATGAAACGAGCCTCTCTTTTCTTGTTGTGGTTGATCCCCTTAGTTCAGTCGAATGAGTTTTGAGGAGCGAAACCAAAGCGCCTGACGTCTATATTCCAAGGATCTTCAACCAATTTCCCTACCGTCCCCACTTCTACTTCTCCTCTATACCCTCCCCTAAAGCTTGGTCCGGCCAATGAAACAAATTCAAGTCTTTACTCCTAATATTTTGAAGTTGAGGATTGAGTTTTCGTGTGTCATTGATTTAGGATTGTTTTATTGTTTATAAGAGTGCGGTTGGATTATGCTCGTTCATTTGATCCAACTTGAGAAAATTTAAATGCTACATGCATAAAATTATTTTTATGATCAGGGATAAGAAACATATATAATCTCAATTTCACTCAGATTGATTGTGTTGGGTGCAAACTTTCCTCAATTTTACCCTCCAAATTTCGAAACAGGTTTGCTACTATAGCTGACAACATAAGGTTACCAATGCCCCCAATGACCCACCATTAGGCTAGAACACAGATTTTTTTTTTTTTTTGAACTTCGACGGTATCGGGAGATTTTATTGATTCAAAAAAGAATTACACCTAACAAGGAGGCTAGAACACATAGAACTATTTTATCCATTAGATATTGTCATTCTAATACGTGAAATAGTTGAAATTAAATTGAGTCGAAGTTCAAGTATTATCAGAGAGACCAGATTATCATTTTAGGATATGTATTGTTCATGGGCCCACTAACATAATCACCCAATCTAACATTGTATAATGATACAAATCCTGACCTTAGCTGAACAAACTTATCACGGTTTAATGCAAGAAAATCAAATTTTAGTCCCTAATATTTCAATTGCAATATTTTGGTCTTTAAAGTATTGAATATATTTCCATGTATTCCCTTAAACAGACAACATTTAAATTACTAATGATTTTTTAACATAAATTTGTGTGGGCAAAACATAATTTAGATAGTTTTCGATCAAAATTATGTAATATAGGTAACTATTGACCAAAATTTGAATAGCTCATAATCAAAACTGTGTAATTTTAGTAACTTTTTGACCAAAATTTGAATAAAAATTTAGTCAAAAATTATCTAAATTATTTTTTTACTCATATTTAGTTATTACGTAACAAGTTTAAAATAGAAAATCGTTAGCAATTTAAATGTTACCTGCTTGACGGATCGCACATAAATATATTTAAAATAATATAATTGAAACATTAAAAACCAAAATAAAATAAATACCATACTTTTGAGCATCTTCCATGCAATTAATCCGAAAAAATAATTGGTAGAGGAAGGAAAGAACTAGCCTGAACAGGAGAGATATGACCAGCAAAGAACTGCTCAGCAGAAATATACTCCTGACTAAGCTTGGGACAAACTTGAGTCGCCGCCAAACAAGCCCTTATCTTCCCCCAATTCTCCGAGCTGGTGATATGGTTTCTCAACAATGGTGAAAACCCATCTAGCCTGTACTCACTATAGGCCCTGCCGGGAACACCATACTCGCCGGTGGGGCTCGTGGAAACATAGGCGAGGACGACGAAGACGAGCAAGAGGATTATGAGGATGGCCATGACCCAGAGGTAAAGAGCCAGGAGTGATTGCTTGTTCCAGTACGCGCCGACAAACCCGAGTAAGGAGACTAGGAGAGAGAGAATGCCGATGAAGACGACCGGCCACCGGAGCCAGGTGATGCACTCGTTGTCCGGCTTCGAAGCTAGCCAGATGCCAGCGGCAATTATGGGAACGGAGCAAATCAGGGCTATGAAGTTCAGGATTGCTGTCAGGTTGTTGCTCACTGCCATGGTTTGAGGAGAGAGGGTGGCTGTTTGTCGAGAATCTAGCTGTGGCCTGATGGGTAGGCAGTGATGATGGATGGTGAGACGATGGAGCTTAAACTTGGAATAAAAGTAAGTATAAAGGTATCTCTTAATTTTGGTCCGACTCCAGTATATTTTTTCTCCTATTAAATTTATGGATTATTCATTTAAATGTAACCTATTATATACAATTGTATCTCTCATATGTATAATAAAACAACTTGGTGTTTTAAATTTTATCTCATACGTATTTTTCTCTAAAAATCATCATATCACTTATTTCTATCACATGTTTAATTATTTAATATTTAATTAATTTATAGTTTAACGTAATTTTTATTTTAGATATTATCCATACATGATTGTATACATATATTGAAAAAATTTATCGAATTACGTATTTTTGTTAATATTTTTTAAAAATAATAGATTAAAATAAATTTTAAATGATATAATCAAATAAATGAAGGAAATACAAATTATTATTTAATGTAATGAGATCAATTTTTTAAATATTTAAATTTTATATTTCGTCGTACCTTCGTAAATGAGTTATAACTGATATATTAATAACGATGAAAATCTGTCAACGTAGAAACAAAAATCCAGGTCAGTTGATATCTCGTGTATAGTTGTCCTGGATTCCCATGAGTTTATCAAACAGGGTCGATCAGTAAGAATAATATGGTTTGTTATTTAATTTTGACGATATAGTGATGGAGTATCCTTCTACGTCAGTTCTTATAGTGCAAATGGGATCTTTCATAGTGGAGATCCATATGGTCATACCTAAGAGGAGGTTCTTATCTACTGGTCACTCTTTTCTCATTTTAAATAGATTAATGCTAGTGAAATTTAATTTATTAAAATAATTTGTTAATTTAATTCTTTGAATTGACTGTGAACCCCACTAAATATTAGAATTTAGTATTGATCCAATAATTTTATTAAAATCACATAATTTGATGATACCTCAAACAAGTTCTAGTTGTGAGTTTTAGGTCAGGAAAGACACGAGAAACTCAGAGAACCAGAAATAAATTTCCCCTTGGGGAGATCATAACTGAACCGACTAAGAAATAATTGAATGACTGCGAAAATTGGGCCCTATACGTGAAACTCTCAACCAACTAAGATTATCTCCTAAAATCAAGGAGGATCCCATGAATAATGAGAAAAGATCTCGGCTGAAATCCCACGGAATAGGGGACATCATTATAAATACTATGTAATGTCTCATCGAGAGGGGGAGAAGAAAAAAAGAACCCTAATCGGATTGTGCACTGTCTTATATTACATTCAAATAATCAATAGAGAAGAAAAGGAGCAAAAACCTTCATTTGATAGTGAATTAGCCGAGTTCTAGAACTGGTGAATCACTATATTCGAACTGTGCAAATTCTCCTATCCCCTAAGAAACACTTCATCATTGTCATTACGAAATTGACAGCCTAATTTCACCATTGGTCCCACGCACTCTATTCACACACATCAGTTTGGCATCATCATAATTAAATCAATAAATTATGTTAAATTTTTAAGTTTAAATAATATTATTTTTTAAAATAACCAAAAAAGAGAAATAAACCGCAGATAAAGCATAAAATTAATAAAATTAAAGTTTAGAGTAATAAAATCTAAACTAGGAAGAAAAAACAACATACTAAAGTTATAGGGCTCCCTTTCAATACGCTAGTTTGCAAATTTTATTTTTGACAGACACTTTTACAAGGGTGAAAAAGAATAAAGTTTAAACTAACGACTTAAAAATCTAACAGTAGAATGGGAGCCATTATACTAACCGCTAAAACAATTACATTTATTCATTGGCTAATAAACTTTCTTGCAGTGGCCTTTGATTAAAGCTCAAAGCTATGCTCCTAAAAAATTCCAAATAATTCACAATAATTTCCCGGTGCAATTATTGACTAGTGTCACAATCATTTTCTAAATGCTGATGTTGAATTTATTATTATTTTATATTTGACCACCAAACCACTGGACCAGGGAGTACTCTTATTACACGCGACCAGTCGCTTTCGTTACGTGTTCAAATTAAGCCGTTAATCGAACGAATTCGTCTCAAGCTTGAAAAATATATTTTTTAATCGAGTTTTAAAAATTATTCAAACGAATTTTAGCCAAATTCAAGTATTTACACATAAACGAGTCGAGTTTGAGCCGAGCTTGTAAAACTTATTTTTTAAATATGTCTAAAAACTTGTTCAAGTTCAAACTCGTTTAGAAAACGAACCAAGCCTTAATCAGCCAAAATCAAGCCCAAATTCGAGCAGCTCAGTTTGATTAACAATTTTAGTTCAAATGCTTACAAATTTATTTCCTAAATTTGTATCGGTGTGTTCATTAATTTCATAAAATATTTAATGTATTAAATTTTGATATTTTATTTAAGATATAAAATTTAATAAACAAATTTGAATAATACAATTTTATCCGTTTAAATCGAACTTTCGACTAGCCAAACTCAATGCAGACTTAAGATTCTTACTTAATTCGGTTCGTTGCAAATTTATGAGTATTTGAATCAAATTTGAGCTAAAAATAAAATCAGAATTCAATTGTATAGTTGAATAATAAATCCTATAATAATTATATTTTCATCAAATCTTGAAAATTTACATTTCTAACAGTTTATAAGAAAATCGTAAAGATAAATCTCATAAATTTACATTTTTAAATTTTTTTTAAGATAACCGAGAGATAACAAGTGTACATGACTTGAAATTATTTAGAGATAGTTTGAGTTTATTTATTTTTGCAACTATGATTTGTTTGGGAATAAAATTAAAATTATTTACAAGTCAAATTAAGACGAGATTATTTGAATCAATACACATGTAAATTATATTGGAATAATTTATAAAAATGAGCTTAAAATTATAATTAGATTCACTTCATTTTGCAATTTATATAAAAATACATCTTAAAACTAAATCAAAGTGGACCCACGGCTAGGTTCATTTAATTAGTCACATAATTCTTCTTAATTCTTAAGGCTCTTGCGCTTCACATTCGAATTCGTGCATTGAGCGTGAATTCTCCGTAAATTCGCTAATTCAATTAATTTGATCTCTTATGTATTTATATGTTTAGTTATTTTTATTCAAATTTTTATTTGAAAAGTATTGATCTAGATCTAAATGTACTTACTAAATTTAGAATAATATTTATAAATTATAATAATTGTTTTAAGATTATATAATTAACATATATTTAAAAAAAATAATAATTTATTTATATATAAAATTTTAATTTTTTATATTTTATTTATATTAATATTTTATAAATAAATGTGTATCAGTTTGCATATCATATGTCACTATAAAAGAATTCATGTATAATGGTAATTATTGGCACTTTATATTTTTAAGATTAAAGTTTCACCTCCCTTTCCCTTTCAAACAAAAAAAAAAAAAGTGATGTTGTCATTGTTTTGAAACATTGACGTTTTTGTGCTCTTCGTCAATGTGGTCTAGTCCTCTCATCCACCCCGACCCAGCGCGCGCAAGATAGTCTCTGACATCGCATCTAACATTGGACCTACGCACTCCCATCTCACTCAGATCACAACAGCGAAAACCAAGGGACCTTTTCGTACTTTCACACTCTACTTCTATTCCAAGCTAAAGTATCCACTCCTTTTCCCTCCGTTCCCGTAAAGCCATCATCGACGACGACTAGTTAACCCTCCCCCTCCCTCTCGCTCTCAACATTTTCTCTCTCCAAAACTACAATGTCAACACTCTCAACGTTCCTCATTCTCGATCTTGTCTGTCTTCTCTCTCTACTCTTTCACTGTCACTCTCGCGAAGCCACTGATTCGAAGCTTCAAAACGGCGCCGTTAATGTCAGTGAATTGAGATCCAAGGAAAGCAGCTTCGCTGATATGTTCGATCGAGCGTTGAATAAGGAATTCAACGATACCAATGAACAGTCCGAAGGTCAGTTAGATCTGAGTTTTCATTGTATTCGTGGTTTGGTGTCTGTGCAGTTTTAGTCGGGGGTTTATTTGGTGAAATAATGTGTTAGGGTTTTGAATTTGCAGGTATTTTCAGTGATTATAGGTTAATGTTGAAAATTTGAAATTGATCTCCGTAGGCATTGTTTGTATGTGGTGTAATTTGCTGAATTTCAATGTCTGACTGATTAGTTTGCTTGCTTCCTTCTCTTTTAGTAATTTCAAAGTAAATAGATATGATTTTGGTGAATTTTATGTATATTATTACTTGACCGTATCTGAATTTCACATATTATGTGCTTTTTTTAATTTTGGTTAACTCTCTCTCTCTCTCACAGCTACTGATCCTGGGAGCTTCAACAACAGTGTCGCCGGACAACAGGTTTTCACTCCCGGGCCCAAAATTCAATTTTTTTTATTAGATAAAACTTGTGCAGTAGCCTATGAAATTTTGACACATGGAACCATAGGCGGATATGTGGCAAGTCTAAGGAGGGGCCACGAACTGATGTGGAGGGACAGGCCCACCCTCGCGTGGCAATGGCCACGGAAAGTGACCAATAACCACAGTAAGTGGTCAACACCACAGAGGGGCGAGGAGGCGCATACTGATGTGGTGGGACAGGCCCACCCTCGCGTGGCAATGGTCACGGTAAGTGACCAATAACCACAGAAAGTGGTCAACACCGTGGAGGGGAGAGGAGGCAAATCCTTTTCACCGCTGAAACAGTAAATGGATCCTTGTCCAACAGGGCAAGACTGACATTGCGAGGGTTTAGGGGCAACCCAGGCGTGTTAGTCCACCTTTCCCACCACTAAAGTAAATACATAAAGCTAGAATCCCAAGGATAGCAAATTCTCAAGGGGTACTTTCAGTAAGTTGTGTTTTACAAGGATTTGGAAAGACTCCTAAGATAAAAGCGGTTAATGGTTTATATCAATATACGAGATGATGGGACATGTAGAGTGATGATTAAAGGACTAAAATTATGTGAGGTTCTTGAATGAGCAGCTAAAGCAAATGCGTCAGAGAGGGGTTGCGAAAGGACGGGAGACCCCACAGTACACGCACACAGAGTGCACCACGGCCATGACCCTCTTGTGGTCACAGTCCCCATAGTGACCTTGTTGCGATCCTCTACCTTAAATGTCTCCTTACCTAGGGAATGTGCCCATTTTCTCAAAGACTGGGTCTAGGTTGTATCCGAGGAAACATAGTTACAAGTAGGCACAATTGTCACGCACGACGTTGACTTTTGTATGATATAGTCGCGGATAGCCTACTGGGCAACCCAGTCTATCTGAGTACTTTTGCTATAAATACGCTCATCATTTATCTCTATACTATACACAACAAGTGCTCTGTTTGAGATAGTGAATCCGGCTAGTGCGAGTATATTCATTGATTCTACGTACCCAAGAAAGCTTTTGCCCAAAAGTTGGTCCCAGCACTTAATAGATAGTTCAAGTCACTATATTTTACTCTTATTTTGTTATATGTTTTGTTTCATGCATTTCTTGCAATGCTGCATTGTAAATGCACATTTCACATGCCACCTTCCGCTCACCACATGTCACATTTGCTAGATTCACATGCATGATGCATGTATTTAAGTCTTTAGTCGATTATTGTGATGTGTAGTAAATGCCAACTCCATACCCTTTGGTTATTGTTGTGGATATATTCAATTTCATAATTCCGTAAATTGTTGAATTGAATCAAATTGTATAATTTATGGAAGCAATATATAGATGCTTATAAAAATAAACACGAAGACTCAATATCTTATGAGATGACATAGAAATATCATTACATGATATGTATAAACCCTAAGTCTTGCATGACTCGGTTAAGTCGTCCAGTTATTGTCACCAAATCGGCTGATACGGTTTCACAACACTGTGGTATGACTTCAATCTGTCATTATATTCAACATTTCTTTTAGGTCGTATCACGTGATACTACAACATAACGTTGCGATACTACAACATAACGCTGCGACCGATGTGTCTTAGAGCTCTCCAAGTTGATGACCGATCTTGCAACTTTGAACCATGTCTACTTTATCTTTCGTAATGGAAAATTGTGATCCCAAACTTGTGAACATGTCAATGATAGTTTTCTCAATGCAACAAACCTTTAACAAGTCCATGGATGAGCCACGAGATCCTTTTTTGCTATTCAAGACATATATATTTTGTAATCTTCGTAAAAACAAAAATTGTGACGTCTTTATCACCACCTTTTCAGTCTACATTCCTTTTATTTTTTAATGTGTTAAACTTACGTGCACTCCTCTTTGCTGGGGTTGTTATGCTGATGGACAAACAATCCGGAACGTATCAAGCTTTAGGACTTTTTTCTTCTCTGTTTTTGGCATGGGTTGTCCTATGAAAGTTGTTAGATAGACCAATATGGTTGTTGTTTCTGCAAAGTTTGGGCTTTGCATTTGTGGTGATTATGGGTGGCATTGACATGCAGCTTAGTGCGTGCCAACTGTGAACAAATTGTTAGGTGGTTGATGTTTTGACTAAAAAAAACAAATAGCATTCATTTGAATGGGAGAAGATAGATTTATGGTTTTCGACTAATCTGATAACATGTTAGGTTTTGGGCATTAAGCAGAAATCCATGAGTGGGCTAATTATATATGCACATATTTGTATATAGTCATTAAAAACATAATTACATAAACGCTTCGTGACACAGATAAGTGAATATAGAATAAGTACTAAGTAGAGCCTGAAAAATCAGCTGACTGATTGATGTAGATCGTATTAGGGAAGAATTAGGGATGAGAAGGAAAGAAGAAAGGGATGAGAAAAGAAAAAGAAGGAGATGATAATAGAGAAAATTTTAGAAAGAAAATTCAATATCAATAATCAATCAAAGTCTACCAAAACAAATAACATATCTCATATATATATATATATATATATAGGGAGACCACAAATCCTAAAAGAACTCTAAAAGAAATAAATAGTCATAATGACAACTAAACTCCTGAAAAGTATAATGACAAATAACTCCTAATCTTTACGCCTACGCCTACTATAACGAAATATAATCCGATTCCTATCATTTCCCCTGGCTAAAAAGAACTCGTCTTCAGAGAGATACGATCATGATAATGCTCTAGAAGATCAGGGTCAAGCCGACGAAACTCCTCCTCAGTAATCTATGAATCATCGGTCTTTGAACGATCTCTCCACCGAATAAGATAACGACGATATCCTCTATCTGAGGAGCCCACAATCTGATCATCAAGTACATTTGCGATCTGGTCATGCAGTTGTGGTGGAAACGGTGGAAGAATAGGAACTGTAGTTGATGTTGATGACGAAGCAAGTCCACCTGTAGGAACACCTGCTGGAAACATTGGAGGCTCAAAAGTACCATGATAAGGAAACAAGTCCTCCACATTGAAAATAGGACTAATACTCATATTCGATGGTAAATCAAGGTGATATGCATTAGGTCCAAGCTTACGAAGAATACGAAAAGGGCCAGTGGCTCGAGCATGTAACTTTTTGAAAGAATTTTTAGGGTAACGTTCAGGACGCACACAAACCATGACATAGTCTCCCACAATAAATTCTTTATTCCTACGATGAACATCTGTAACCAATTTATAATTCTCATTACTTAATGTAATTTTCTGTCTTATGTCGGCATGCAAGTCATGAATATGCTGGGCAAAAACTTCGGCTGAGTGTGAGGGGCGGGAATCAGGAGGTAAAGGTAATAAATCAATGGGCTGTCTAGGGGAATGACCATAAGCAATCTCAAAAGCGGATAAACCAGTCGACTTGTTGACGGAGTTATTATAGGCAAATTCAGCAGTAGGCAACAACAAATTCAATTTTCCATCTTCTCACCCACTAGACACCTAAGCAAATCTCCTAAGCTATAATTGACTACCTCAGTTTGACCATCAGTTTGGGGATGAAAGGCAGAGGAAAACTTAAGACTAGTTCCAAAGAGTTTCCAAAGTGTCTTCCAAAAATAACTCACAAACTTAACATCCCTATCAGACACAATGGAAATAGGCAATCCATGTAGTCGGACGACCTCTCTAAAAAATAACTTTGATACATGTGAGGCATCAGTAGACTTAGTGCAAGGAATGAAATGGACCATCTTAGAAAACCTATCCACGACAACTAGAATGGAATCATGATTACGGGTTGTTTTAGGCAATTCTAAGACAAAGTCCATACTAAGGTCTCTCCATGGTGTGTGTGGAACTGGTAATGGTGTGTACAACCCTGTGTTTTGTTTCCTAGCCTTTGCTAACTAACAAGTGCGACACTGTGACACTATCCTAATAATGTCACGTCTCAAAATGGGCCAATAAAACCTATCCTCAACAAGTGCAAATGTTTTATCCCTACCAAAGTGGCCTGCCAAATCTCTCGCATGTAATTTCCAAATCAGGAAATTCCTAAGTGAAGTACAAGGAATACATAAGCGCGACCCTCTAAACGAGTAACCATCTCTAAGGAGAAAGTCAATGTACTCATGATATTTACCAGACTGAACCTCCTGAAAAATGATACCAAAGTCAGGACAAGAGGCATACTCATCTCTAATCTTGTCAAAGCCAATCACATGGACACTCATCGTCTGTAAAATAGTAACTACACGGCTAAGAGCATCCGCAGGCTTGTTTTCAATGCCCGCTCGGTGTTGAAGAACAAAAGTATACTCCTGAAGGAATTCAACCCACCTAATGTGCCTAACACTCAATTTTCTCTGAGAATGAAGGTATTTTAATGCCTAATGATCAGAATATAACACAAACTCAGATTGCAATAGATAATACCTCCAATGGCGAAGAGCCTGTACCACTGCGTAGAACTCTTTGTCATATGTAGAGTATCGTTGTTTAGCTTCATTGAGTTTTTCGCTGAAGTAAGCAATAGGATGACCCTCTTGACTCAAAACTCCACCTATCCCTACACCAGATGCATCACAGGCAACCTCAAACACCTTAGAAAAATCTGGGTGTCGAAGAACAGGTGACTCTGTTATCCAGTACTTAATTTCTTGAAAGGCTCTAGTTGCAGCAAGTGTCTATTGAAACTCCCCTTTTTTCATGCATTCTGTGATGGGAGCCATAATGGAACTAAACCCCTGAAAAGCATAATGACAAATAACTTCTAATCCTTACGCTTACGCCTACTATAACGAAATATAATCCGATTCGTCTATAGAAGGTGGCCAAACGATGAAAACTTCGAACCTCAAAAATTGTTCTTGGCACTGGCCAATCCCTAATAGCACGAATTTTCTCTGGGTCAGTTGAAATACCATGCGCAAAAATAACAAATTCAAGGAAAAACACTTGAGTTTGCATAAAGGAGCACTTCTTAAGGTTTGTATAGAATTTTTTCACACGTAATGTCCGCAAAATCTGTCGAAGATGATCCAAATGCTCTTCTTTAGACTTACTATAGATCAAGATGTCATCAAAGTAAACAACCACAAATTTTTTTAGGACAGGACGCAGTATCTGAGTCATAACCCTCATAAATGTGCTAGGTGCATTAAACAATCCAAAAGGCATGACCAACCACTCATAAAGTCCATCCTGGGTTTTAAATGCAGGTTTTCATTCATCTCCTGGTCTAATTCGGATTTGATGATAACCACTGCGCAAATCAATTTTGGAGAACCAAAGTGCACCGGCCAAAAGGTCAAGCATATCTTCAAGTCTCGGTATAGGAAATCGATACTTGACTGTAATTTTGTTAATGACACGGCTATCAACACACATTTTTCAAGAGCCATCTTTCTTAGGGGTCAACAAAGCGGGGACAACACATGGACTAAGACTATGATGAACAGACCCTTTTTGCAACAGTCCATCTACTTGCCTTTGGAGTTCAGCACACTCAGTGGGATTCATATGATAATAGGGAAGATTGGGCAACTGAGATCCTGGAACTAAGTCAATAACATGCTGAACATCTCTCATTGGTGGCAACTCATCGGGTAGTTCCTCAGGAATCACATCATAGAACTTTCTCAATAGACTATCAACCTCAGGCAAAAGATCGTCTTTAGATTCCAGAGGACTTTGAACAACTTCTTTGACAACTAGAGCTACCATTATACCAGACTCTTTTCTCTTTTTCTCAAATTCTCTATGGGTCAAGATGTGAAGGTCTTTCTTATGAATTACTGGGGAAGATGACCTATGCTTTGAAGTATTACTTTCTGAGGGTTTTATAAGTTTTAACTTAATGGTTTTCTCCTTATGCTTAAAAACATAGGTATTTTTTCTCCTATAGTTTGTCACATCTAGATCAAAAAGCCACGGACGACCCAACAAGACATGAGCGACATCCATAGGGAAGACATCACACCATATATGATCTGAATAGTCACCCATCTGAATAGGGACCAAACATCTATGTGAGACTGGTAAGGAGGTCTTGTCAACCCATGCGACTTTGTAAGGTTGTGGGTGTGTCTTTGACTTAAGCTGTAACTGAGCTACAGTTGATTTAGAGATGACATTCAATGAACTTCCCCCATCAATAACGACCTTGCAAACTTGACCCTCACATCGGATTAGAGTATGAAAAATGCTGGTGCGTTTTCATGCTGCTGTGTCTAAAGGGGTCGATAAGATACATCGCATCACACTGACACAGGTGTCATCGGTTTGTCACTCTTCCTCACCCTCATCTAGTAACTCTAAGGGTTCCTCATCCAAAGGATCAACTTCTTGGTTAACATCCTCTCTGTCAAGTGAATTCTCTAATCCCTGGTCAATGGTCAAGGTACGCTGAGGGCACTGTGAAGCAATATGACCCTTGCCATGACAACGGTGACACTCTATGGAAGAACTGTCCTGGCAAGAACCTGTGAGTGTAGAATCTCGACCCCTAGTGGTATTACCTCTCAAGTTGGGGTAATTGTTACCCTTGGATGTGACAGGGCCTGACTGGGTGACGCCTCGAGACCGATCAAATGGGACTGACCTTGATGGTTGAGATTCTCCGGTTTGAGAAGGCATTTGACGCTGAAAGGGTGGTCTAAGGTATTGTTCAATCTCTAAGGCTTTATAATATGCTTCCTCAACCGTTTCAGGAGAGTGTAAGTTAAGCTCTCTCTTAATCTCAGGTCGTAAGTCATTAATGAATTTTATAACTGTTACCCAAAGCTCTTCCTTTATGTCACATCTCAGGAAGAGCTCTTCAAATCGAGCTAGGTAATCAGTCACATTCGAGATCTATTGACGCAAGTTCATCCACTTGTCCAAGAGTTGGCGCTTATAGTAACTAGGGAGATATTTATCTCGCAATCTTTGTTTCATCTCAGCCCATAAAGTAATAGGTTGTCCCTCTAGGCGCTCTTGGTCTCATTGGACTCCCTGCCAATATCTCTTAGCCGAACCAACGAGTTTCATTTTGGCAAAACGAACCCGATGGTTGTCGAACATATCATACCAATCAAAATAGTCAGCCATGTCATCCAACCAATCTAAGAAAGCAACAGGATCTAACCTATCATCAAAGCTAGGAGCGTCCACTTTGACTCTTTGTGTGATATCCCTAGATTCTTTGTGGACATGCCTATGTTGAGGATTATGGTAACGCGGAGGGGGAGATCTATGGTATCTGGCACGTGGGCGGAAGGGCTCACGATAACCATCCATATCACCCTCTGCTGAATAGTCAGACATGACTACCTCAGCGGGATCCTCCTGAACATTCCTACGACCTATGTTTCGTCCAAAAGCGGTATTAGGAGGTGTCTTCCTATCTGGACGCTGTATTCGGCTCCCCTGAGCTACTTGCGGAGTGGGTTGGACACCTTGACATGAGTCCGTAGGATCTATTGGGAGAGGCAGGTGCCGAACATTGGGTACTTGGTTAGACTTAGGTGAAACTTGTGACTCACTCTGGTCATAGTCTATTGGTCATTTTTCCATAAACTTAGTCAATTGGGCTAGTTGAGTAGTAACTTGAGAAAGTTGTTGTCCCATTCCTTTAACTTCCTCACGTAACAAGTCGACTAATTGTTTAGTATCGGTTATATCAATGGTGAGGGTCTCAAATTTTTGTTCTAATGCAGTATGGGATTCTGAAAGCTCACGAAGGGTCATAGTGAATGTAATGTAAAATTTGGGCTAATGTAAATGGCCGACTAGACTAAAAATTAAACCAAGTAATAAAAATTATAAATCAATGCAAATGGTCACACATAAGAACAAACTTAATGTAAAGAGGCTCAAATAAACGTGAGACAAGCAACAATGGATTTAACAAGAAATTGGGTAAGCTAAGTTATGAAGGTGGTGTGTGGGAACAACAAATAAAGAAGGTTATGAAGGTGGTATGCGGGACCAACAAACAAAGAAAGTTTAGGTTTTTTTTTTTTTGACTTACCAACAAATATAAATACTAGTCACCAATTCTCAACGAAAAGAACTCGTACCTAGTGTTAGATGCAACTCCAAGAGAATGCTTGACAAGTTAGGGGATGATCCTACAAAGTGTAAAACTTTTTGGGGTGTTTCTGTAATTTTTGGAACTTTTGGGGTGATGTTTTTGTAATTTTCTGAACCTGTTGGGATGTTTCTGCAATACTGAAATTTTTAGATGATATTTCTGTAATTTACTAGAACTTCTGGGGTGATTCTGTTACTTTCGAGAATTTTTGGGGAGGTTTCTGTAATTCTAGAACTTTATGGGGGTGAAAGGGTTAAAACCAATGTCTTCTTCCTTAACACGATGGAACAAGGAAAAAGATGGGCAGCGATGAAGTCGAAGCAACATAGGTCAACGACGAAAACAGGCGCAATGAACAGTAACAATGATGAACAGTGCACAATTATTTTTTTTATTTTTATTTTATTTTTTATGGAACAAGACCAGAACAGTGTGAGATGAACAGTGCACACGATGAAATTTTTTTTTATTTTTATGGAACGAGACTAGAACAGTGCGCACGATGAGATTTTTTTTTTTTTTTTGGACAGCAGGTGAACAGTGATTTCGTGCAAACAGTTTTTTTTTTTTCGATGTACAGCGTTGTTGAGATTTTTTATGATTTATACGAATCGAAATTAGGCTCTGATACCAAATTGATGTAGATCGTATTAGGGAAGAATTAGGGATGAGAAGGGAAGAAGAAAGAGATGAGAAAATAAGAAGAAGGAGATGAGAATAGAGAGAATTTTAGAAAGAAAATTCAATATCAATAATCAATCAAAGTCTACAAAAACAAATAACATATCTCCTATTTATATATATAGGGAGACCACAAATCCTAAAAGAACTCTAAACGAAATAAATAGTCATAATGACAACTAAACCCCTGAAAAACATAATGACAAATAACTCTTAATCCTTACGCCTACGACTACTATAACGAAATATAATTTGATTCCTACCACTGACAGAACTTGGTTGTGCCTGGTTAGAGGAAAACCAAAGGCTAACAAGGGCCGCAAGTAGCTCTCTCGAGATTCTGGGTTCGTAGTTGTGTAGAAAAACAAACGAGAATGGTGGCATTGCAGAGAATTGGTGGCAGATAAGGCTGGCTATTTAAATCCCTTGTTAATTGTTGAGGTAGTTGGAAAACCATGTGCAATACTTCCAAGTAGGGGTTGGCAGCATGAAGGCATAAAGCGACAAATGCAATCTCAATGTCATTAAATTAGTTGAAAGTGAGAAGCCAACTCTGCAAACTTTCTAGCAGATATGAGGCATCAATACTTAGAGGAAGACTGTAGATAAGAGACTACTCTTGTTGCCTGTGCCTGGTTGATATAATAAGCATTATGTGTTGTAGCTGGACTCCTGAAAGAGGGTTTGGCATTGAGGCTAGATAGTTTGCTTAGTCATACAAGAAAGAGAACTCCAATGTGGGTTACGGTTTATGTGACTTCTCTCAATTTAAAATTTTAGGAATGCATGTTTTGAGGCATTTCTACAGCAAGATATTGTTTTTCTCTCTTGCATTGTTTTTAACTTTGAGTCTTCGGTTTGATTGTGTTTACTAAATATGCTTTTTGTGGATTGTTTGATATTGTCAGGCAGTTTTGGAAACTGTTGCTAGAGTTAAGCCCAAGAAAAATGAGACGAAGGAAAAGTACGTTTCTATTGTTAAGTCTTGTGTCATAGGAAACTCCTTGTATTGCTGACTACCTTGTGATTATTATCTTAGGTCATTTCAACTTCATGATGTTTTCAACTTGGATAATGAGAATCGGGGTGTAGATATGCCAACATTGATAGATCGGAAGGTATTTGTTATGTGTGTCATTGCCTTCACCTATGTTTTAAATGCATATACTAGGGATACATATTTTCTGAATTAAGCTCAAAATCTGACTCCATGTTGGAAAATTTTGTTCAGGACAATGTCTTTATTATGTCCAATGCCAAGTCGAAATTTCCTGTGCTACAGTTAGACTTAAGGTGGAGCTTTCTTTCTCTTCCCCTCCCTTCTGTCCTGCTGACAGTTGATATATGGTTACTGCAACTTCTTAGCTCAGAATATTCAAATTATTTTTTGGCAGATTGATATCAGATCTTGTGGTTGTCATTGTCTCTGCAACTTGTGGCGGCATTGCTTTTGCTTGTGCTGGACAACCGGTCTGACCATCATTATTGCTTATACTTCGTTAATGATAACTTCTGTTTTGACGAGTTATTTTTTTCCTTGTAATTTTTTTTTATTTAGCTATAGAATAGATGATGCATGCCGATGGTTGACACGAATTCCTTCTTTAGCTTTGGTTATGACCATCTCATTTGTGAAATGAGTGGCTTCTGCACTTATGAAATCTTGCAGGTTATTACTGGATATCTGCTTGCTGGATCAATAATTGGGCCAGGGGGCTTGAATTTAGTCAGTGAAATGGTGCAGGTATTGCCTTTTGTCTCTTTTGTGGTCCACAATATTATTTTTTTTAATTCAAATTATTAGTGATTTCTCTAGTGTACTAAACTATAAGAACCTGAATAGTTTCATATGACATTTTGGATTTCATCGTATGCCCTATGTGATGCTTAAAACCTTATTCTTAGGGATTTGTGGCTCTAAGTGCTAAGGCATGACACATTTTTTTGGGTTTATGTTGGGCTTCTCAAAGAACTGGGTGCATAAGTGAAACTAGTGACCCTTTATCAAAAGGTTTGGGTGTTTGGGCCAAGCTTCAACAGAGTTCTTATATTTAGCCTCTGATATACATATTATTACTACTTATTGAGGAGCATATCTGTCTTTCTCATCAGTTATTTTTGATGAGAATATTGGAGAAGACAAATAGCAGAGTTTTCTGAATTGCATGCTTAGTTATTACTGTTCCATAGTTTGGTTATTGTTTTATAGTCATGGTATAGGTTATGATTTCCTTGTTTCATTAGTGTGTAGGCGCCATTGCATATTATATCTCTATATACAAACTCAAGGAGTACTTTCAATTTCTCATAGATTAAGGCATGCAGGTTGAAACAGTAGCTCAGTTTGGTGTTATTTTTCTTCTTTTTGCATTGGGCCTGGAGTTCTCCACAACTAAGGTGGGCTTGTGTTTCTCCTCCTGGATATAGAATTTTATTAATTCATGTCTCATTCTGACAAATTTTTTCAACTTATGATTTGCAGCTTCGTGTTGTCCGAGCAGTTGCTGTTTTAGGAGGCCTGCTCCAGATACTTCTGTTTATGTGTTTGTGTGGGATAACAGCCTTGGTATGTTTCTTCTTGATATATACTCAATATGTGAAGTTGTCGGTTTTTAATCCAATTCTATGAACATCTACGCATTTGTATACAGTGAACGATACTGCATTCCCATTACAGGAACTATTTCAGTCATAATCCTATGTGCCTGCATTATCAAGGGAACTCCTGGAATGGAGTTATGCAGTATTGTTTCCATTATGTCATGAGCTTCTCTACTACCCCCGCCCACCAATAATCATAATAAATCAAAACTGTAGCAAAAGAGTTGATAGTCATCAACTTTCCATCCAATCCCATACACTTCATTGTAGCCAGGGAATTCTGATATGTGCAGTTGCATGCTTTTTGCAGTTATGTGGTGGTGAAGCATCTGAGGGGGTTTTTGTTGGTGCACTCCTGTCAATGTCTTCAACAGCGGTGGTAACTCTCTTTGCACTAATTTAAAACCATTTACCTGCTGAGTTCATGTTTGGCTGCTAAACTTTTGTATTGTCGATTAGTAAGAATACTATCTATCAGATGAGATTTGATTTACTGCAAGTAGGAGAGAAATCTGTACTCTAACACCTATTAGTATCTGGCTCACCCTGTGTTAGCTGAATAATTCTTTTACATATAAAACCTCAGAAATAAGATGAAACATCTTACAAGAGCATCCTGCTTCCAGACAAACGGGTGTTAAATCAGAAAGAAATACATTCGAAATAACCAACTTACTATCACGAATGTATTAAGTATCTAATTGCTGTGATATCTTGGGTTCCGGCATCATTCAGCGCTGATGGTGAGTGCTTTTAGTTCCCATCTGCCTCATAATGTTGAATGGTTTAATTGCTGGATATAGCTTAAATTGAGAATATCATCTACTACTGGTGTTTCTGAGTTGCCTTTCTCAGTCTTCTTTGAGGCTTCCATCTACTGTGAAATTTTGTTTTCACACTCTGGCATGCTGACGTAAAAGCATATAAGGGCCTTTTTGTTGATTGACTAGTTTCTTTTGGCCACAGGAAAAGAATACTTCCTTTCGTAGTGAAGCTGTATTGGGCAGGAACTATACAAGAGATTTGAGTCCGGAATGGTATTCCAGAATCACGGGTTTCAAAAGCATTCACCAAATGATTTAGACAAGGCTTGCTTGTTCTGGTTTGATTTTAAAATCCCCAAGTTGGATAAAGAAATTATAATTCTTAGCCCTCTCAGGATTTGAGGGCCTTAAACAGACAGATGAAACCCTCTCACAATAGGCTTTTTTTTCAAACCCTTCTAGCAAAGGATTTTGGAGCGAAGGCCCTTTGTGATAAATTAAAATATCCTCTCTCTCTCTCATAGACTCTCCTCCAGCAAAAGAAAAGGGAGAACTTAGTTATTTAAATGAGGCCTCCTTCCTTTTGGGTCCCTTGCCCATTCACAGAAGCACATGGAGAAGGGGAGGGGGGGTGGGGGGAAGGAAGAGTATGGGTGACAGGATTGTGCATGATGGCAGCATAAGATTCTCTTTCTCATCCTTTCAGTTAATAAACTTGACTAAGCAATGAACACGGAGAAATATTGTAGTTCAGAAATACTGAGAATTAACAAATTTCCCAAACAATAGCTTCTTGAAATGTAGAGATTTTTTAATTAGGTGAATTTTGAATCCCTTATTTCTTCGTTGCATAAATATTAATTATTGTATTTTGGCTCTGGACCAATGTTACATGAATTGTGGGTCGTTTTGGTACGTGATACGGGTACGGGTACATGGTACGATACTTTCTTAGCTACATGGTACGATGAGGGTAAACTTAACTAGTACGGTATTTTGGTTCGCAATTCATTTTGGGACTCTTATTTAGATTATTTTTATCACTATTCAACATTATATATCATAGAACATTCACAAACGCTATGTCAGGTACTATTTATCTTACATTTGTACTTGATTTTTTATTATTAGAAACAATATATAGTTATAAATCTATATACACGCAAAATATGTATTTCATATTTATGCTACGTGTACAATTTGGGATCGTATATTTTAGTGATCTGAATTGTGAACCCATCCCGTTTGGGATTGATGTACCTAGATTGTGGGTTGTCAGTTTTAGTGAATTCTGGTAACTATCTGACTCATATGTACAATTCTTTACTAAAAATACCCTACTGTCAAATTGTTTGATTCATCTATGTTTCTGAACAACTTTATCTTGTTTGTGATCTAGGTCTTGAAATTTCTGATGGAAAGAAATAGTAGTAGTACCCTTCATGGACAGGTCACTATTGGTACCCTCATTCTACAGGTATCTATCTGCTTTGCACTAATTTGTGTCTTGTTAGGAATTGCAGCTAAACAAAAATCCTATGCTGCTGTGATTGGTATTTATGCAATTATTAAAGACCACAATTTATCTCACTTGTGATAATTCCCTTGTTTTAATTTTGCATAGAATATTTGCTCCTCGTATTTGAGCTATCTTTGCCTGCCAGGATTGTGCAGTGGGTTTGCTGTTTGCACTGCTTCCAATTTTGGGTGGTACTTCTGGTGTTCTTCAGGGAATGGTGTCCATGACAAAATCGTACGTAAAAGAACCTTAATAGAGGTTTTGAATTGTGAAATGCAAACTCAATATATGCAACTGCTGTGCCCTGCCTATGCGACACACTAATAAATCTATTACATGCAAGTAATGCTTAGAACTTTTCCTGGATGTTGTGATTTTGTGGTTAGATGAATCATCCATACATGGTGAAACTTTCTTCCCTTTTAAAGTTTTTCCAAATTTTGAATTATGTATATAGACCCTGTAGAAGTGGTGCTCAACTGCTCATACACCTATTATTGGCACTCAATTAAAGAGTTCTGGCTGAGCCACATTAAGGTGGAATGATTTTTACCACGAGTGTTTTGTGTAAAGGCTTGTTGCATAAGTAAAGATATGTTTGATTGAGGCGTTGGTTCACCCTCTTGAGAACTGACTTTAAATCTAAGTACAGATTTCAATGCATTGTCTTATTGGGGCTGATTTTTCATCTAATCTTCCTATTTTGTTTTAGGTTTGTGATATTTACCATGTAATGTATAGGTTCAAGAATTTTAAGATTTGTGCAAGTTATCACTCTATGGATACTAAGAAACGAAGGAAATTCATGTTGAAACAGGATGTGGTTCCCTGTCATGTTGAAAACAATTCTCTTTAGCTTATTTACCAATAATCACTTTAGTTAGCACCTTATTTTGATACAAAATGGCTCTTATGTATTGACCTTCGAGCAAGAATATTAGTGGAAAGGTAATAGGAATGTGTAGTCTGGAGATTGTTTCAGGTATGCGATCTGAGGAATATTCACAGATGAAGTGTGTATGTGGTCATGCAACTTGTATATGATTTAAACTTTTTATTTTTAAAAAAATACAATTGGTGAACTAATTATTCCATTTTTTATAAGATACTTTTGGTTTGCTTCCATAGGTCGAGTTTGTTTCCTGTTTCATTCAAATATTTATTTATTTTATTGTCTTTGCTTTGCTTGTTCTATTCCATTATTTATTTTCTCTTACAGGTTGGTGATTTTGATAACATTCTTGGCCATTTTGTCAATATTATCCCGTACTTGTGTTCCCTGGTTTCTTAAGCTGATGATAAGCCTATCATCTCAGGTGATCTTTTGTTCCATAAAATGATCCATCTGCACCTTCACTGCTGTTTCCTGTATGGTGATGTTTTTTGAAATCTGTGCAGACTAATGAGCTATATCAATTGGCATCAGTGGCTTTCTGCTTGCTAGTTGCTTGGGTTTGCCTCATTCCCCAATTACTGAACTGCATTCTTGCATCTCAATTGGCTTGCTATCATTCTTCTTCATTTTTATAATCATCATGTTCGCCGTCTTCCAAACAACACATCAGCACATTTGTTCAATACATATCTTAAATGCGTTTATGATGTGGACTACTGTGTCATTTCAGTGCAGTGATAAGCTGGGTCTAAGCCTTGAGCTGGGTTCCTTTGCTGCTGGAGTGATGATATCCACAACTAGTCTTGCACATCATACACTTGAACAAGTAAGAGTTTCTGATTGTTTTTCATGTACAATGTTTTGGAGTTGTCTGATTACTTTCTTTATGCTCTTCATGGTTCTGTGGTTTAAATATTTGTGGTTTTGGTGCATAAAACGTATGTTGAAAAGATGGCTTCTAACTAAGATTTATAAAGTAGTAGTACTTCATATGACACTATGATTCCAGTCAACAGTTAAAACTTGAGAAAGATGAAGATACTAATGAGATAGCCATACTATGTCAAAAATAAAAAATTGATGCTAAAATAAAAAATAAATTTGCATGGGCGTATTGGGCTGCACAAATAGACTATAGACCATCAATTGGATCTCTTTCCAATCCAGTTAGGTGGGCCAATGGCTTAGGAAACCATGTATTGATGAAATCTCATCGTCACTGGGACATTTAATTTATTGTCTTCTGGATTTGTCAGTCCATGACACCACTTCTATTCACTCTTGAGGACAACTATGCTTGAACCTTCCTTATGTACTTTCAAACTTATTTGAAGAGTTCTTTCAGGTCAATTAATATCCTAATGTCATGCCCTTTTTTGGATGGTGTAATGTCATGCAATTAGCTACACATAATCTGCAAATGCTGGAAAGACCACAACTATGAGAATTATTTGATCTCTGACTTGTGCCCTTTCTAGTTGATATGCAAACTGTCATTCCCTTGATTTCAGGAGATGAATTAAGTGTTTCTAATGTTTTCTCTCGAAATTTAATCCCAAGTCATGGGAAAATAAAAACCTGGATTACCAGTTTAAAATTCCAAATTCATTGTGTTCCCTAAAAGTTACACAGGTCCATCATTTAACATTTGTCAAGTAAAAGGTGCAATACTTAATCCAAAGAAGTTCCTTTCAATTCCACTCCACTTCAAAAGCATATAACAAGTGGAATATTACAAGTCACTTAAAGATTTCTTACACCTACATTAAGTTTCATGATATATTTAGAGCTGGCTAAAGCCAGCTATAGTTACCTTCAATTCAAACATGTAAAGAGAGCTTGTATTCACATCAAATGATTAGGATCAACAATGATATATACATTATTAAGGAGCAAGGTATCATGTACCCCCTAGATCTTTTTAAAATTGAATAAAGTCCCTTGTACTATGGAGGTTAATTTAAAGAAGTATAGATATCCTTGAGGGGCCTCTTCACTCATTGTCAATTGGTTTTGGGTTAGATTCTTTAATATGATATAAGAGTTGGACCTTGAAATGATCTGGGGGCCAACTCTTTTACTGATTTGTATTTCGGTATGCAATGCATGTTTATATATTTGTTGGTTAGTTTCTTTGCTAGCCCAATTTATTTACTACATTGTGGCAAATATTAAATTTTATTACCGATCTACGACACTTTTGAATTTATTTACTAAATTACAAGACTTTTTAAAAGCAGATTCAACAATCCCATTTTTATTAGAAAGCAGAGTCAATAACCCAGTTTTTAAATAAAAAACGTGATCTAAATACGGAAATTTTGTGGGCAACAGGTGAAAAGCATATTTAGTAAACACGCTTTTAAGCAAGCAAAACAAAAAATGTGTTTAGTAAACACTCTTTTCATGCTTTTCAGCTATTATGTCTACAACTAAATATTGTGGGCAACAAATGAAAGGTGTGTTTACTAAACATGCTTTTGCTGAAAGGTGTGTTTAGTAAACACACTTTCATGCTTTTCATCTGCGATCACTGCAACTACTAATCACATTTTTTATTGAAAAGTGGGGTTATTGATCATGTTTTCAAACAAAAGTGTTGTTGACTCCACTTTTAAAAAATATCGTAGTTTGATAATTAAGTTTAAAAGTGTCGAATATCAGTAATATAGTTTAAAAATTGCCGCATTATTGCTAAATAACTCTTGTTAGCCCCACGCGTAAGTCCGGGTCCCATGGGAGGAAAGGTGTAAGGAGAGCTTCTATCTTACATCAAATGGTTAGGATCATCCAAAATTGATTTATATATTTGAGGGACATCTCTATTCATTGTTAATTGGTTTTGAGTTGGATGCTCTACCAGTATGCATAGTAGCCCAAGTTTATTACTTACATGTGAGATCAATAGCTATACTCCTTTTAAAACAAAAAATTTTTGGGACCCATTAAGATGGTATGAAATCTATAGCCTCTGAAATTATTTTCTTTGATGTATTCCGCTTGTTCTTGTTTAGATTGCTGACCCTTTCTTGTCAAATTGCCCTGAGTCTGTAATCTTGATTTGGAGTTCATTGTCTTTTTAGGTTGAGCCCATTCGCAACTTCTTTGCTGCTCTTTTCCTCGCCAGCATTGGGATGCTTATACATATTCATTTCCTTTGGAATCACATTGATATTTTACTGGCAGCCGTTATATTGGTGATCATCGTAAAGACTGTTGTGGCTGCCACAGTAGTCAAGGGATTTGGATACAGTAACAAGACATCACTCCTTGTAAGGATATGCACATCTATTGACTTAGTTATGTAATTTGTGCTTTTGAATATCTTTCTGCAGTTCCATTAGTAAAGGAACCTTATTTAGTTGTTACATGTAGGTTGGAATGTCTCTGGCACAAATTGGGGAATTTTCTTTTGTTCTTCTAAGTCGTGCTTCAAATCTTCATCTGGTGGAGGTGGGGTTTTGATTTGAAAGATTCCTTTGCCTATGTTTGTGTTTTGTTTTGAGCTATTAACCCTAACAGCTATCGTTTAAGGAAAAGATATTTTAAGCAATCACAAAAGACAAAAAAAAAAAAAACAATTGTCCACTATATACCTTCTTCCCTGTATATTTTAGTCCATAACGAGTTTTCTTTTTATCTGCCGCATCCAATTAGACGAAGTGATGGAAGTTGTCGATATTTACAGGATAAATTGTATCTGCTGCTGCTTGGCACAACAGCTCTCAGCCTGGTATGTAACCCATTTAAATTGTCTTGTCCTGCTCATTTATTTGGTGGTCACCAGCTTGTGGCAAGAATATGAGCTGTAACATGGTCTTTTATTCCAAAGCTAATTTCAGGGGCAATTTTTATATTTGTTTTGAAGTTTCCAACAAGATTCCTGACTTTGAATCCTTGTGTAGAGACTGAATCCCTGAATGAATCCATGAAAAATCTGTGCCTTGAGGTATTCAATAGCTATGGTTTTGCAAACAATTTGGATTTGCAACTCTATTGAGGAAGCCTTATGTGAATTGCTTGCAGTCAAATATCCTAAATGAATGCTTGTGTCATTAAACAGTATTTCTCAGATAGACTAATAGTCAGCCTGTTGCAAACTATTAACTTTCTTTTAAGTAAAGAAATGCAAATGATCAATTATGTAATGACTCGGGCCCAACTGCATGTGATGTTGTCCGTTTTGGATTGTCCCTCATGGCTTTAAAACATATCACAACATTAAAACAGAACTTTTTACATATATAGCACAATGACCTTATCTAACCAGGCAATGTGGGACATGTTCATGGACCTAGCACGGCACCAACCTCCTCAACTCACCCCAAATTAAGTCCCCAATTATTTTTTTTTTCGACTGTATTGAAGTATGCTCACAAAGCAATTATGCAGGTGACTACATCATTGCTTTTCAAACTCATTCCATCTGTTGTACACCTTGGAGTACTGTTACGGTGGTTCTCCCCTGACATATCCAACGAGGTAATCATCTGCCTTTGAATTATTTTCTCACATTTTGCGTTATTGGTAATCTTCATCATGCATGGGGTGTATTTTGTTATTTTTTTTGCCAAATCCTTGCCGAGTAAAAAGTTTTGAGGCGACTTGAATATGATTTCTCACCCCAGATCGAATTTAAAGGTGGTATGCTGCGGGCAGACAGTGCTAAGCATATTACATTGATGATCCAAGACTCTCATGATTCATGATAATAAATAAGAGCATGAACCAGAAAATGCAAATTTCCGCCTTTACCTGATGGGCTTCTTATATACGGGGGGACAGGTGCTTAAAAGTGCAAAGGAGGTTGACTGAGTGTAACCTTTGCATTCTATTCCCAAACACCTCATATGTTGCCCACATTACGTGCATAGTTTTGACCAAATGAGCCAACAAAAATAGCGACCGGTGCAAATCCAGATCACGATGATTATGATCTGTATGCAACAAATCATCTTCTTTTTCAGGTCACAGTGTTACTTCATGGTGGCCTACTTCGTAGAAAGTGTTCATTTGATATTGTAAATTCAATTCATTTTCGCCTTTCCCCCAATTCTATTTTCTTCTTTGTATCTTTTTTGTTTGTTTTTTTTTTATTTTCTTTAACTGATGTAGAAATGATCAATGTATAGGGTCACGTTATAATGATAATCCATTAAAATGAATTGCATTATTCTACTCCTTTTAACCATAAACTTATATGCGTGTTGCTTGAAAGGGGTTTGATTCACGCAATAATACTGTAGAAGAGAAAGAAGAGTAGAGTTTTTTTCAAATTCGAGCAAATTATAAAAAAAAATACATTATCTACAGTAACTGGTGGTTGCCACATAAACCAGGCGATACAAACCTGCTCAGCTAGAACAAGTGAATTAATTCAGTGTCACCAGTTACTAACCATTACAATGTCATACAAATTATCTGGGCAGGTTAAAAATAGTAATTCCGTAATTTTGGCCATTGTAGAGGAAAAAATTCTGAAAACATACTTACTTTAATGGTCTTTGGTAGGGTGGATGAAAAAATGGAAGGATGGAAAGTGAGGGTGATATAATTTTTATCTTTCAAGGGAGGAATTTTTCTGTTTTTTTTAGTGTTTGGTAAGATAAGAGGGATGGAAAGTAAGAAGATTTTTTTTTTTTTTTTGTGTTTGATAAGATGGAGAAAGTATTTTTTATTAAAAAAATATAGATATATATTTTATCATTATATTTATATATGAAATTAATGTATATATAATATGTAATTGATAAATATGATATATGTATATATTAAATAATATATAAACAAATAACATATTTTAACAAACATTATTTAGTTTTTTTTTTACTTTTTTTTATCAAATTTTAGAGGGATTGATTTGATTAATTAAAAAAAAAATAATTCATCTTCTTTTTGAATTTATCGTTTTTGTATTGTACCAAATTAGGCGATGGTTTTCTTTTTCTACGTGAGAGAGAGAATTTTGTCCCCACGTATGCACTTTACAGACAAGGTGCAAGTGGGGGATTAATTGAAGACAAGAGAAAAGAAAAGCGTAGAAGGTGGTTGTCAGTTTCTTTCTTCCAAGCAAATGACAAGCTTTGTCTTCATTGTCCCACCGTACATTTTAGTGAGAGCAATAGCTCAAGCCAGGCAGCTCTGGAGGTGTGTCAGCTTCTTGGTCACACAAATATAAATCCCAACTCCAAATGTATTTTCACTTTCTTAAGAAAGTGGAAAATCACGAACTAATGGACTTTGATGGGCCAAGTCCAAGGGTCTAGCTCAAATTATAAACTTGGTCCGAGTTTATAGCTAATATCTAAGAAATTTAACAAGTTCAGTTTAATATGATTAACCTAGTCAAGCTTATTAAGCTCAATGAACTGCATTAATAGGGAACACAAAGGGTCATCCAAGAATTTTTTCTTAGCCACTTTAGAGTAAGGGTCATCTAAAAGCCTTCTTTTAGCCATTTTGGAGTAAGGGTCATTTAAGAGTCTCCTCCTAACTACCTTGGAATAAGGGCTATCCCAAGAGTCTCTTCTTCGCCATCTTGGAAGAAGTCAACTTTCACCTCATCCTTTGACTGAGTCCTATGGAGAGTATTGTAACTGTCTTGCCCGTTGAGAAGAGGTCGCCACCTCCGCCTCCTTCGGTTCAGCTATTTAATTACTATTAAATCACCTCAATCCGTTATGATTGACAGACTAATTATTTAATTACTATGCGTTACGAGGCGACTATAAATTATAAGTCCCACCAACACTTGGGTGCATCATCATACTCATTCGAGCTCAACTCTCATCTTCTTCTCTAAGTTTGTAACTCTATGTTCTCTCTACACACTTGAGTTAATAATATACCTGACAACTTTTGTCATTCAAAGTAGACGTAGGTCACGTTAACCAAACCATTATAAATTTTGTCTTCTCTCTTCCTCTACTTATTTACTACATTTTGTACTGCTTACTTGACAAATAATGTGCAAACTAATTTGTGCATCATCAAACTTTAGTCTTTTGTGTCTTTGAAGGGATAATAAGTTCATTTTTAGAAGATAAATAAGTAATTTTTCAATAAAACTTTCCAATTCAAATCTTTGTTATCTTTAGATTATCAGATGGTGGCCGAGAGGAAATTTCTACATCCTTAGTTGTCATTATAATTTATCTTAATGAACATAATAGACATTTAAGAGATAGAGAAAAGTTCGGTACATTAAAGATCGCCAGTTTCCAGAATTTATCCTCAAATGTGACAATGTATTAGCATTAAAGCTAGTGACAACAAGTTGTTTGTCTTCGTGTCCTACAAAGCTGAATAAGAATTTGTGGCTGCCGGACCATTTGTTCTAAATACCAAATCCTCGGAAAAGGACGTGATATGGCGTAAAAACTGAAAAGGTGTTTGATATAAATTCACCAGTCTTTGTCCAGTACTGCCATTGCCTTACTATCCTAACTTTCTTTATGGTAAGTAAACTTTGGTTCAAACGCAAAGAACTAGTGTCTAGGACATACTGATGGGCAGTGATGGATCTAGCTGTGTCTTGAAGTGCCCTGCCCCAAATATACAAAAATGTTCATGTGGCTCCCACCCACCGGTTGAGGAAAATAGACGGATTACGGGATTCGTCTGCATTGATTATTACACAATTCCATGAATCATACCTAATATTGAGAAAATTATAGATCCCTTCAAATCTTTGTTTTCCATAAAGATAAAGAATTTTTTTTGTAATTCAGTTAAAAGCTAAATAAGTTATTGTGATTAAAAGGTTAAAAATTAAAATTTAAACCAGTTACATTTGTTAAAAAATTAAATTGTAATACAAACTGTCGAATTTAAACGATTTGAATCGTTGTTATACTTTTAGCTTAAAACAGTTCAAAACAGACGTTCTGTCTTATTCATATAAATAACAATAATTTATTATATAAATAATAAAATTATTGTTAGTACATCATTAAATATTTTGTTATTCAATTTATCACTCACTTTCATTGTAAACGATGTGAAATCTATAATCTATAACATTAAAACAAAAAAATTTAATGAGTCTATCTGATGGTTCTCAAATAGACTCATGCAACAATTATTAATATATCTTTCAAAATTACTTACATTACACCATACTTTTAGAAACGAATTTCCCTAATTAATTAAATAATTCATCATACACTCACATCTAAACGATGTGGGATTCTGGAAGATGACTCCTACCATATAAGCTGCTGCTGCTGCTGCTAAGAACATCCCATCACCATGCTAATATTTCCTAAGAAAACGACAATGGAGTAAAGTAACTGTACGGATACCCCGAAGCTTAAATGTTTGTTCTCAGAAATTCTATTATAGACAGGCTTCTTAATTAATTTTCTCTTTTTTTTTTATCCCTAGGCTAGTGTTGGAAAGCTTAGACATGTGTCAAGTTCTCGGTCATGCATTTTCTGAGAACTTCTTGTCTCCTCCCTTGTCCTCCTTAATTGATCCAACCCACAAAAAGACAGAATTAATAACTTGTAGTTGTAGATGTTTCAAATGAGATAAAACAAATCTTATGAGCATATCTATCTTATCTCTAGGGTTTATACATGTGGGAAAATGTCTACATCCATGTTGACGTCCTCAATAAAAATTCATCTGGCCTAGTGGGCCAGTGCACGAGTCATTGCCACGGCAAGCTTTCTGGAGAGGATCATATATACATAGGTCTATCAATCCTGTTAAGTACGGTGAATTCGTATTGAGTTTTAATAAAATCGTGTTGAAAAATATTTTATTTATACTTGATTTATTTATTAATTTGTGTTTAACGAATCATGTCGTATCAGGTTCGTATGATGTATAAATTATATGTAACTAGTACATATACGAGTCGTGTCATATATTTTTTTTTATTGATTTTACTTATATCAAATTCGTTTATGACTGGTGTCATGTCAGATCCACTTGTTTACGCAATGAGTGGTTTAAGGAAGACTTAAGTCTTCTAATTTCGTGTGTCGTATTTATAAGTTGTGTCATATTTAGACAACATTATACATGCATAGGTTCATCTCCTTCTTGGACGGATATAAAATAAGGATGATAAATTGAGGACTGCTTCCAATTGGAGTATCAATTAATGAAAGTTCTTAAATGTCTTCTCAAAGACAATATGAATGAGAAATAACTAACAAGAGGTTTAGAAAAAGCCAACTAAGTGATTCATCAGGACTGGGCTTTAAATTTAGTGCACATCTACTTGCAGGCGCATTCTTGTTGAGTGATGAAACACAAAGAAGTGTGATTTTTACGCTGTGGGTTTATCTACGAAATACACAAATGAGAGATCTAAACGTGTTTTCTCGAGTCATATAAAGGCGGATTGAAACCTTTTTTGCTCAATAAATTTGGGTCAATATTATCTGATCCATCAAACTTTTATAGATGAGAACTTATGCTAAGTTTCTGAAACTGTTAAACAAGTCAAGTGTTAGAGATTTATAAATTTGATTTGCTCTATGGTAAAAGACATATCTGAAATCATGGAAATAACACTCTGCACTTTGCAGAGTCTCCACTGATGAAATCTAGCTCTTGTGGCCTCACTTACTAAAACACACACAAAAGGAAAAAAATCTAGCTCTTGTAGAATATACCATTGCCAAGAAGTGACGAGGGATTTATCTTTCATGAATATCTTCGTCCCAGTATAGATGACATGTCTTTAACGGGTCTGGGGAAGGGATTAATCGAGAGAAAAGAAAATACTTCAGAGAGTAATTTTTCTAGCTTTACTGAATTTCATTGTCCCTCTTCCCCACCTCACCCCCAACTGAAAAAAAAAATAATTCCCAAAGAAAGAAAAGTCTGGGGTAAGTCTTGGATAACTGAGATTAGGACACTAATGGACAACTAATATAGACATCGAGATCCATATAAATTTGTGTGTATATATATATGGATGGATAGAAGGGAAGGTAGATATTTGAAACGATAAATGAATATCTCTGTGACCATATATAGTGGACAATTTGTTGATGTTCACTCAAAGTTGGGCACAAAGTTTTATCCTCACTGAGGTTTGTCAGTTCATGGGTCACTCTTTCTCAAAAGTGAATATTGGCAGAGAGAGAGAGAGAGAGAGAGAGTTACACTACTTTGAATGTGGAAAAATTCCATAACATATTTATCCCATTGGGTATGAAACAAAATTTACGGATATTTCATCAGGCATCTTTACTTGTACCTAGGATTAGTCATATTAAAATAGAGAGACAATGGCAGGAGGACTTCTATGTCTCCTAATGAAAATTCAGTTGTTTTTTCTTCAAATTTTGGCACATGCTTAATTTGGTAGCTACCAGAAGACTTTTGCATTGAACAATGATGAATCTCTGTGAGTAAATGCTCCCCCAAGAAATGTTTAGGAATTTGTCTTGTTTGTCAGAGGGGGTCCTAGCTCACTCTATCAAGTTGGTTTCTCTGTTCTGCTGAGTTTACTGTAGTTAAAAAATTACAATATAAGTGATTGGATCTAAATAATTTAGATCGTTGTTATGTTTTAGTATATAGATGGATAATTTAAACTAAAATCCGAAGGTGATATGAGCAAAGGAAACTTGAGCATTTGTTTTATGGATCGTATTCACAAATAATAGGTTGCTAGAGCATTGTTCGGAAAAAAAGCCAGGAGATACACTACAAGAAAAATCACTTTTCGAGGTAAAAAATCTTGTCACTAAAAATATGATTTCTCATCACTGAAGTTTTTTGGTGGCCACGAACCAAATTTCTTCAACATGTGGTTGCCATTGATTATTTTTAAAACTAAAATTTTGGGCTGAAAAGAAACACAAAATATTAGCGACGAAATGTTCGTTGCAAAAGGTATATTTGTTCTAGTGACACACACACACACACACACATATATAGATAGACATATATGCATATTTGTACTAACCGACAGTTTACTTGGTTCAAGCTTGGTTGTTTCGTGTGTTCTTCCTGCAGAGGGTAGGTCCAAAAGACACAGGCCTGAGTTTTAAATGCATGATTGAGGCTTTAGAATAGACAATTATAGTGGTCCATTGTTCTTGTTATATGTGGCAATTTATGCCTACTCTTGTCTTATATCTAATGCTTTTCATGGATGTGTAGTTTTTTATTTTTTCAGTACAAGTTATTATTTAATTTGGAGTCAAGTAGAGACATTGGATCCGTCAAAGTAAAAAGAACATAAAGCATTAAAACTGAGTATCTTACTCTAAGATGCTACTGAAATACTGCATTCAGCAGGCATATTCCTAAATGTTAATTCTGATTTAAGCCAGATTAATACAAATTTTCTGCCTTGTAAATCGGGATTTAGATTCCGTCTAATAAACTTTCCCTCAATTTTCTTTTTAATAATAGACTGCCTAACCTATGTGTATTGGCAATGGCCACTTTTATATAGTGGGTCTGTTTGAATGGCATCTTTAATTTATTTGTATGGATCAACTTTTTGAAGGATACTTCAATATAAATTTCGGGTATTTCGATATAATTTCCAACATGTTTGAGTGATAATAGCCTTTTGGTCACTGTTACTTCCCATTATTTTGCAAACACCAGAATTGATGTTAGTAGATAGACTCTTAGATGGTAACAAGCTTCAGAAGGATGAAGCATGGAATTCAGATTGTTAATCCCTTAAGGCCCTGGTTAAACTCACCTAAATGAATTTGGGTGTTTTCTATATGTGGGATGGTGAGGAGGCCATTGCTGTCATGTATGAACATGACATGGTACTTTAAGTTTTTGCTGCAGTATCTTGCTTGATTTCTTGCTAGCAAAGATGAAATTGATATAAAGTGAGAAAGCGAGCAGCAAGCTGAAAAATCCCTTGACTGATAAATTGAACCGATATGAAAGTGCTAGTTCTCAGTTTATTTATATGTCTCTTAGAACTACAACAGCAGAAAGTATATAATTAGATTCTGTTAAATCAGATAAGAGTTCAAAAAAAAGTTGTACCTCTATAAGATTTACTAACTATACACCAATAAATTTGCTAATTAGGTCAAGCTTGGAGGAACCTCAAAATGGTAATTTTTTTGGTTTCTCTTAAAATATATGCAAGTCATGTTACAATAATCGGGCTGATTAGTTGGGAACTGGAGGATGATTTACTTTGATTCGTTGGCCTAGAAGAGCCTAGAGTGAGCTCTAGATCAGGATCTGCATTCTGAGAATTGGAACTCAGCGGCATAGCTGCAATCGGAGATTCTAGCTCAGGGCTGAGTGATCTGTATGGAAAAATAGGCATGGCAGAATGGTGGGAAACCTGGTGAGAGTAGCCACTTTCTTGATTGTTGTATTTGCATTCTTCAGGTGAATTAAGGCATACAGGAGGCATCTCTGTGTCTTGATGAGTTTCATGATGTGAGCATGTTATGGTAAGATATTGATGACTAGTTTGATCATTTGGCTTGGAAACAGACCTCTTAGCATTGTGTGCTGGATTGTTGCTCCCAATCTGCCATGTTCATGAAGAAAAATTAGTTGATCAGTTCAAGGTAGGAAACGTTAAAAACCAAGAGCAAAACAAGGGTAAAAAACAGTAATAGTCTCTAAGATACGCGTTTTGTATCATTTCAGTTCTCAATTTTTTTTATTTTATTTTATTTTGTAGTTTGAATTTCTGTCTTTAAATTTTAGTCATATTTGTCAAATTGAAAAGGTCTGTTTATATCGGTTGACGAAGTGGTCATGTGCATGTCACATGATCACATTTGAGGGGTAAATTTTTAACTTTTAAAAATTTTGGGTTGGAGAATAATTTTTCGTTTATTTTCCAAAAAAAAAAAACATTTTAACCCTCCAATGATTACTAAAGGTACAAAACTACCCCTCAGGTGTGTTCTTAATCAACTTAAAAATCATTTTTTAAGGACCAATTTTATCCGAATTGTAAAAACTTTGAGACTAACGACAAAATGAAAAGATGAGCACCAAATTGACATAAAACACTTACTAATTTACAGAATATTACTGTTTAACCCCAAAACTTTTTCGGTAGGACAGACAGCATATAGCATTACCATATCAAACAGGCTAGATCTCCGTGGCTTCTTGTTGAGACAGGCCTGCCGGAGAAAGTACTTCTGAGCATGACTAGCAACTTGGGTTGGAGTTCTTGAAGTCACAAAGTTTCTTGAGATTCCTCTCCAATCACCCTTTCCTTGCTTCTCCAGTCCCACCAGAAATGCCCGGTGCTCGTCCTCTGTCCATGGCACTCCTAATTAATCCATCCATATTGAAAAAGCATTCAGAAAGGTTCAAAGTATCAGTTATGACTCGGTCGAATTGTATCTGACTCGAAACTTTCTGTTGAGATACTGTCCATAATACGTATAAATCAAGAGTTGACTTGGTCAAGTCGTGCAAAATATTTTTGAGTTAATGTCAGAGTTTTTGAGTTATCGCCACCAAATTATAGCTAGTATATTCTATACAATTCTATGATCTTTTGATTGACGCATGTTAGAGCCCTTGCAATAGATGATCAATACTGTGACTCCGAACAGAGAAAGTGTGTGGTCTCTGGACCAACACATTCCTTCGACCTTCAACGGAAAAAAAAAAATGAAAAGAGAAGGGGTAGGGGTAGGGGGATGTATGATTTTTAGCAAATGTTTTTCAACAGCACAACAATCCAAGATGGAGCTTACAACCAATACAGCAATACCCTAAAGCAAATCCCTAGAAGCAAGCAATATTGTTTCATAAAACCAAGTGAGGAAACTAGAACAATAAACCACGTAAAATAGCAAAGATTAACACAAAAAGGGGTAATCCAGTGCATACCCTTCTTCCTCTCCAGGATTCGGCCTGAGAGACCTTCGGAGACATAACCAATAGATGTCTTCTCGGAATCATTGATGAAAACTCGAGATGAAGAAAGCGAAGACGATGGGGAAGGTGATGAGGCCAATGGTGAAGACAAGCAATCCATGCTGAGACTCTTCTTCATGGGAACAGAAGATGAAGTTAAGTCAAGTTGAACTCCAAAGAGCCTAAGTCCACCAAGAACAGTGCCTCTGTAAGTGGTGCAGGTCCTTGAATTGTGGCCTATGGTTCCACAATGTGAGCACTTTCTGCCCATTTTCACCCAGACAAGGCTCAACTTCACAAACTAATAATAACCAACATCCACAGAGATAGATAGAGAGAGAGAGAAAGAGATAGAGAGAGAAAGAGGAGAGAGAACACTATTTTACAATAATGTTTGCTGGTATATATGTGTGTAGTATGAGGTGGGCTTTATGAAAATTGAAGCATACCTAGAAAAAATGATTGGATGGACGTTGTTTTTTTTGGTTGGATATTTTTCCAACTTGGGTTCGTACCTAAGAAAACAATAATTCTCTCTCTCCCTCTCTCTCCCCACATACAAAGCAAGAAGGGAAAATGATATTTGTTTTACAGAAGATATTTGTTTTTTTGGGTTGGATATTTTTCCAACTTGGGTTGTTACTTAAGAAAACAATAACTCTCTCTTTCTCACTAATGGGTTTTTGGTCTAATAATACTCTTTGTCTTATAAAAATTTTACTTTCTTGAGGTCAAAGGTTCAAATCTCCCTCCCCTTCCCCTTCCCCTTCCCCTTCCCCTTCCCCTTTCCCCCCAAAAAAAAAAAAAATCTCTCTCTCTCTATCTATCTCTCTCCTCAATGAAAAATAACGAAGGGAAAATGTATTTGTTTTACAGATGATATCTATTTACTCTGGACGTCTGTTCCCGTTAGAGTGCTGATGCCTGATGGGGACCTTTGAAATGTATATTCACCAATTGATTGCATGTGTTAGAACGTATAAATATCTACTAAAATACAAAGCTCAAGGACTTGATGATGTTCCTATAATAATATTTAACCAATCCATAACCTCCTATATTTTACAATTCATCTTATTCTTTTGTCGGATACTATTACAAGGAAGGAACAATGAGGTTCGAGTCTACAACCTTAAAATCTAACAGCAATGAACAATAAATCAACCACTAACCTATAAATATCACAATTAATGAGCATGCACTATCACTAACTGAGGCCATATCATAATAAAGATATAGATTACTCTCCTCTTTCTACTAATTAATCAATCATGCTATGTAAAAGCTGGTTTTTTAATATTTAACACTTCAAAATATTCACACATATATCCTTAACTGGTGCACCATTATATTTAAGACATAGTATGCAAATGTTATGACCAATGGGCCTTTAGTTCAATGGTATTCTTTATCTTGTGAAGATTTTATCTTCTTGAGATTAAGGGGTCAAACTCCCTTCAAAAAAAAAAAAAGTGTTATGAGTTCTGTCTTTTCTTTTTGTTATGAATTAGACCAGACGTCGTAATGACAGAATTTTGGATGGATTCTCGGTCCATGACTTCCATTGTACGCTTGACATCTTGAGAGAGAGAGAGAGAGAGAGAGAGAGAGAGAGAGAGATAGATGATCCTCCAATGGATTTGAAGGGTGTAGTTTGATGACTTGAGAGAAGGGAGAAGAAGTATAATAGAAAATGAGATCTTTGAAAGTTGACGTTGATGATCAACCAACTCCATGGTTTCATTGGAAATTTGCATATTTTAGGCCCCTGTTTCAAAGACTTATGTAGGAGATTTGAGGCAGAAAAAAAAAACTTCTTAGTTTCTTACTTCCACACACAATTTTTTTAAGTTGGATCAAAATGTCAAATTTCAAAGAACGACCGAATACCTTCAAACGATTTCAAAAATAAACAATCCTGACATATTTTTTCGAGCAATTTTATTTGAGCTTAATTCGCTATCAATTCAATAATTGTGATACATTATATATCAACAAATAAGATATCAATAGAATTTTTCTATTTTTTTCATCAATTTAGAGAACAATATCAACAGGCATGGTACCAAAGACACGGGGATCAAAATACTATTTAAATATAATTTATTAATTTAATATATTATAGTTGTTTAATTGGTAATGGTTTCCAACAATAGCCAAGTCTACTATTAATTCAGAGTGATTAAGTCGGCAAATATAATCAATAAATTACATCAAAATAACATTGCTCTACCGTTTGATTGGAAAATTTGGATTGGTCATTGATTAGGGTGATAACTAGGGCTGTCATAATTTGACACGACAGGATTAATTGACACAAATTAAGCGGGTTTGGGTGATAAACAGGTTGACACGCCAAACACGTTTAATAAACGAGTCGTATTTGGGTGAGACCTGTCAAACCGTTTATCACACGTTTACCTGTTTAAATAAATTTAATATAATAATAAATTAATAATTATTTTAAAAAATTAGCAAGAAAAAAATAAGTAAATAAATCAATAAAAAAAAGAAAGTAAAGATGAGAAATACTTCAAAGACAAAATTAAACCAATGCCTTTTGTTTTTGTCCCACATTAGAAAATGAGGGGGGATGAGTTGCCTATAAAAGAAATGACCCTTGCTTTTTTTTTTAAGCCTTCAAATTTTATTTTTATGAGATTTAATTAAAAATTACTCTTTTTCAAAGAGAGTTTGATCGACACCTCTACCGAAGACCAGCATGTTCTAGATTGATTGAAATCATGTTTTTTTTGGTGCCCAGGAGTCTGATCATTCCGATTGCTTTTTATCTACTCTTATCTTACAATATCTCTATCTCAAATCCTATCCTGACTCCTGACTGGGAGGAAAAAAGGATAACAACGTACTTTGAAAACTGTTTGACATCTCACATATTCTATTTTTTTAGGACAAATTACACTCAAATGGCCTTAGATTTGCTATTAAACCTCTTTATATTTAAAATATTATACATAAATTTTTTGAGTTTTATATGCTGTAAGACATATATCTCTGTTGTTAAATGTCCGTTAGTATATCTGTTAATAAATTACATTAAGACCCTTAAATTTTAAAATGTGTAATATTTAGATTTAAAAAAAATTCAATTAAAGATAGAATATCAAATATTTTAAATTTTACAACCAAAATTCATGTGTTAATTATGTTATTATTGAAATAAAAATAAAAATAAAAATTCAATTTTAAAAAAATTATAATTAATACTATAAATGCCAAAATTTGGACGACCTCCACGTCAATTTGAACTTGGATTAAATAGACTTTTCACTTTGAGTCAATTTTTTTATTATCATCAAATCAACTCATTTGCATGTTATATCATATCTTCTATTGGCAGAAAAACCAAACAAACTCCTAATTTTTTGAGAAAAAAATAATAATCAGTATAAATATATCAAAAAATTCATTTCAATATTTATTTGTATACAATTATATCGTCTATTGGAATAAAACAATAAAATTAAACAAGAGGTCAAACTGTAATGAACACAATATCTTATATTTTTAATATGAGTAATTTAGTCGTTTAATAGATTTCGTTAATTTCGTTACTAATAAAAGGTTTAAGTATAATATTTTAAACTTGAGAGGTATAAGTGTTACATGATTATAAATTTGAGGGGGTCTGGGCATAATTTACTAATGGATATATTAATGGACATTAACAGTAAGAGTTTAAGTGTTACGCGCGTATAAATCTCAAGAGTTTGTGTATAATATTTTAAATATTAGGGGGTCTAAGTGATTAAATAATAAACTTAAATAGATTTTGGTGTAATTTTCTCTTTTATATAATTTTCAAATTTAAACCTGCGGTATGTTAAATGAATGGATAAGCACTTATGTGAGTAAATAAAAATATTTCATTATAAATACATGGAACTGGATTAACATATTGGATAGATATTTTCCTCCTAGAACTTTTGTCTGTTTGTAAGGATTAGTGGGTAGTGGGTTTTTTTAGAGTCTGTTACACACCAAAGTTGACTAATTGTTTAATGTACTTATCAACTCCTTGAACAAAAAGAAGAGGAAAACACTCTCTTTGGTCATCCCATTTAGCCCATTTGGCGTGGTCTTTGAAAGAATTTTTTATTGGTACAAATAGTTTGTCTTTGATTAAATTAGGGATGAAACTAATTGATGTGTATTTAAATTAATTTGAACACCTCTAACTGTTAAAACAAAAAAAAAAACTATTCACCAAAAGAATCGGAGAAGAAAACGTTGCTTTCTAAGCTTGTTTGGCTTTATCTTGTAACAAAAATATTGCCAAATGACTAGTATAATCTATTGAAACAAACGACAAGTTGAGATGTTATTTTTTTAGATTGTGATCTATCTTTTTAATTGAATTCTATCAAGTATATATATGTATATTGAAGGATATAGAGATATTTTGCGCACTTAACGTCATCTCTAACATCAAAGAGCTAACAGCAAGTTTCCATCATTGTTACACATCATTCAATTAAGTAAGCCGACGACTGGTAATCAAGCCCGCATGCCAAACTGTCCTGTCTTTGTATTTGAAAAAATTCATCAAGAAAACATAGATCGAGATATTTCAAGAATTAGTATATCGCAATTCAAGTTTAGTCTTACAAGGATATCTATTTACTTATACGCATGATTTGTGAGTAATTACGAATATCGAAAATTGACATTATATCAACGATCCCAACGAGCACATGTTTAGACTGATTTTTCTTTTTAATAATGTTCCGTTTGGTAAGGAGAATGAAAAGTAGGAATGATGGAAAGTAAGAGAAATACACTTTCTATCCTTTAAGGATAAAAAATTGGAAAGATACATTTTCCTTCCTTTGTGTTTAGTTGGATGGATGGAAAATAAAAATAACTATTTTTTTTTGTGCTGGTTAAGATTAGATGTGATAATAGATTCGAGTCGTATCGTGTTAGATTCGTGTTGAATCATTACGAGTTTGTGTCGAATATTAGTCAAACTTAACTTAACTCATTTAACTAATTGTGTCGTGTCGAGTTGCGAGTTGACCTATTTATTTTCGTATCGAGTTCGAGTCGTGTTATCATGTTGAGTCGAAAATTTTCACCCTTAGTTAAGATAAAAAAAATATTTTTTTTAACTTAAAATTTTTATTTTTTTTTATTTTATTTTTTAAAAAATTAATTTTTAAAATATATATACATATTTTACCATTGTATTTTTATATGAAATTAATGTATACATAAGATATATAGACAAATAAGATACATCTCAACACAAATAATTAACTTTTCATTCACTTTCCTTCCGATTTTGGAGGGATTGATTTTGGTGAGTTGAAAGGAAAGTTAATTCATCCATTTTTCCATCATTCCTATTTCTTTTCCTTACCAAACATGATGTTTTATTTATGCTTTCAACTTTCTATCGTACCAAACAGAGCATAAGTTAAACATGGGTAAAGTCTGAAGTCTCAACAATGGTGTCTATTAATGTTAAGGCCGGGTAAGCCCAGTTGGTAAAAGCAACCCATACCCAGGCCATGACTGAAGCTTCAATCCCCGACTCCCAAATGTAACAATGTTGTTACAAGTATGCAGTACCGTCGAGAAGAGTATTAAGTGTAACGGTTATACTATATCAATCATATGTTATCTACCATCTTCATTCAAAATAAATTGGATTATTCATTACTCTTCAGCCAAATTTTTATAGTTTTTTTGTTGTAAACATACACTGGAGTGAGTACGTTAAAAACAATAATTCAGAACTCTGACAGGAGATTTACGTGGTTAGATAAAAATTTTGCTTGTGTTTTATGGAAGCTTCCTAAGCCCTCTGTTGCTGTATACAAATGTGAACCATTCTGTTGCAGACCTTGTACTCCTGATATGTTTTAATTTAGCCACATCCTTGGCATCTTTCTCCAAGATCCTATTCAGAGCTAGACATGTCGGTAAGGGTCCGTAACGGATGGGCAGGGCCAGGCCTACATAACTCATACCCCAGGGTGGGCCATATACGATCCTAATAGGCCTATTTTCTAATTTCATCGAACCAACGCCCAGGTCGTGGGGCTTACTAGAGGGGCTGCTTAACAGGCCTAAGTGGTAAAAGTCTTGGCCCGTGGCCTTTCCAATGGACTATCATGCTATCCATGGTAACAAGGCCAACGGGCCATTGACCCACGCCTAATCCGAAGCACCTTTTTGGGAAAATTGTAAACAGCTTACAATGGAAAATGAAGAACTATTATTCAGTGCTTCAAGTTGCTGTTAAAAGAAAGATTACTCTCTCTCTCTCACACACACACACACAAATAATGGTGGATCATCCAATTTAAAATATATTGGTCGAATTGATATCAACTAAGTAGCGGTACCCTTAAATCCTATGTTCCATTATGGAAATGGCTGCATGTAAACATAACTTAGCAAGTGGGACCTAAACATAAGATGAAGGATGCGAGTCTAATGTTCCCTTTAATATGATAGAAAAATAGAAGAATAGAAAGTTGGGGAGATAAATAAAATATTATGTTTGGTAAGGAAAGAAAATAGAAAGAATGGAAAAATAGATGAATAAACTTTCTTTTCAACTCACTAAAATTGATCTCTCTAAAATCAGAAAGAAAATAGATGAAAAATTAATTATTTGTGTTAAGATGTATCTTATTTGTCTATATATCTTTTAATATATGCATATATTATGTATACATTAATTTCATATAAAAATACAATGATAAAATATGTATTTATATATATATATATATATATATATATTTATTTATTTATTTATTTATTTATAAAATTTAAAAATAAATTATAAAATAAAAAATTTAAATTTAAAGAATATTTTTTCATCTTAATTAATCCAGATTTATTTTTTAATTAAAAATAGATCAACATGAATACAAACACAAATATGACACGAAAATAAACAGGTCAATTCGCAACTTGATACGACACAATTAGTTAAATGAGTTAAGTTAGCTTTGACTAATGTTCGACATAAACCTGTAATGACTCACCACGAATCTGACACGACACAATTCGATTGTCACTCTTAATTTTAGCCAACACAAAAAAAAAATGTAATTATTTTTATTTTTCATCCATCCAACTAAATATAAGGGAAGAAAAGTGTATCATTCATACTTTCCTTCCTTGAATGATAGAAAATATATGTCTACTACTTTCATCTTCTCTACTTTCTATCTTTTTTATCAAACGGAGCATAAGAAATTGTAAAATTATTTTTTTGGTATTGCACTTTATTTTTTCGTTAAATTAAACAATGTTACATAGATTTTTTTTTTTTTCACTTTTTTATTTTAGTCTACTATATTTACTATCCACATCTGCGAACAGATTGAGACAAATTTTACTATTAAAAAACCATTCTGTGTGCCAATAGTGCTATGACTTTAGTGAAGTCACGATCATGGAGCAACTTTTCTCTTTTCAGTACATTTTCTACCGGAGGGAAAAAAAAAAGTTGAGTACATGACTTTAGTCTTTATATCATCCATTAATGGCAGACTTGGCTGTTTGTCATAATACAGAGCATCTTGTTCCATGCCACCCACAGTACTCCATGCAGTGCTGTGGCTAACTTGGCAGGGGTAGGAAAAATAATTCAAGTAGTAATAAAATTAAATTATAAATTTAGGCGTTATAAATTTGAATTTTAATAATTTTTTGAATTCAGGTCAAATGAGATTTATTCATTATGAATATTCTAATTTCGAAAATAGATAACTTGTTTTTGACTAAACCAGAGAGGTAGTTGAGATTTACATAAACTAGTCTGAACACCCTGATTATTGAAAAAAAAAAAAAGGAAAGGGTGACCTAACATCTAGTTTCTTAGTATTTAAGATTGAGTTGTTCTAAGGTTCATATTCTTTCATTTGTCGGTACAATAAAACCATTTATATTGGATGGTCTCAGGTTCAGGGTTAAATGTTAGTTGGGTAAAGGGTTTGTAGAAATATTTATAAACAACTGAATGTAAGTAGGTTTGAGTAATAAACAAACTACGGATGATTTTGGACTAGTTAATGGTTGACAATGATGTCATGGGTATCGTGACTATTAATCGACACAATGTCACTCAGGGTAAACCAAGGCTAACTAGCCCTTGAAAAATCTCAACCCCTATTGTCATGGTTGCATACATTCTCTGGTTTTATTGTCGGAGCCGGAAAAAAAAAGCCAAACTGTAGACTGCAGTTCGGAATGGACTACAAGACCATTCTCAAACCGATGAAAATTTATGTATGGCGTTTAAAAAGTTGAATCAAAATAGTAAGAAGACTATCATGTATCCCTCATAAATAAAGCCTATTAAAAAAAGCTTATCTATGACAACTAGGTAAATTTACATTTATTCTCCAAAAAATTTAAAAATTTATACTTTATATATTAAATTATATACATTACACTTTTAATATATTAAAAGTATTACAATGTGACCCTTTAATTAAATTTTGTTATTCATTTCATAAACAATTATCCCATTAACTATAACAAAAATTGACAAAAAAAATTATATTATAATATTATGTTTAATATATTAAAAGTGTAATGTAAAAAACAAGAATAGCGCATATGACAGAAGTGATGGCATACAAATTCTTATTTTTTTGCCGAGGGTTCAATCATTCAACTTAGGATCACTTTGGTATTATGTAGTTTTTAATAGGTAAAACAGTCATTTTGAAATATGACCACGACTTTATAAACGACGAGACCAATGGTATTTTTCTTGAGTGGAGGTGGAGGGGTGAGCTCAATGGCTGCCATGGAGAAGGCTGTCGTCTCCAGCCGCGTTGGGTTGAAGAGGGAAGACTGTAAGCGCACCAAACATGACTCTGCTTTCTCTGATTGGAAGGTCAGTCTCCTCTCTCTCTCACTGTGTAACCTGTGGATTTCACCAACAACGCCATCTCTTTTATGATTGCCTTAAACCAGAGTAATGTTAAGCAAACAACTCAACTGAACACACACTCACACCCACAAAAAAAGAAGTAAAAAAGCAAATGTTAAAGATGAGACTAGATCACAGGGTCCAGTTAGTTTACACAGTCTTACAGATAGAGTTCCCTTCCAATGGATACTTGGCTTATAAAGTGTTGGTTGTGGTATTTCAAATATAATAAAATTTCTTCTTAAAATTTCTGATTTGAAACTTGTAATGTACAACAAAACAGTAATAATGAAGTGCAAAACAGTTATACAAAAAATTGAAACAATTACAAAAGAAGTAACGGAACAGTTATAATAGTCTTAACCACATAACTGTTTGTCAAACCAATATAAATATTAACCCGGTTGTAGAATAACAATTGTTATTGAATTTTATGTAGATCAAGTCTAGTGTTTGACACTATATCTTTAAGGCAAATTCCCCCCCCCCCCCACACACGGTGCTTATAGAATATAAGATGTTTGTCTCCCATGATACAATAATCTTCACGTAGAAGTAGCAGTTTAATCTATTCGTCTAGCGAATCAGAAATTGTGTTGTATACTTTTCAAATATAGACTGCCTTAATATTGTATGAGACTGCCTTAAATGACTACGAATGCATTGATGAAATTGGATATAAAATGATTATGTGACTAAGTTATTTATAAAGAAAATGGTGACTGATTCGAACAGTCACCATATGAACAAATGTAACCTAACAAACACATGTAGCTAGAAAATATCACTTGTGTAACTAGTCTATATGAACAAACACAACTCAGTTTTTTAGATTTGAGAGAAGCAAAAAATCCAAACTAGTGTGATCTAACGGATATCGAAAATTAAATTTTGGATTAAGAAATTCACGCCCAAATAATTAAATGAATTTTTTCCCAAAAATAGGGTTTGGTCTAAACCACACCCGAAAGTATGTAGGCGCTCGCTCCTCTCATAAAATTGTGGTACTCCTTGAGGTCCAATCCCATAGAGCAAATTTGACCTAAATATGCTCATGTAGTACTTTTTCCTCAACCAATGTGGGATTGGTGTCAAATCCCACATTGCACAACCTTTATTTTCACATTTTAGGAGGGACATTTTGAAGCCTATTTTCTTATTCATTTCTTATTCGATTTGAGCAAGTGAATATATTAAATTATTCTCTCAACGGAGTAGAATACGAACATATGAAAATTTACTCGAAACAACGAACATGTTCCACTTTAATTTAGACTCAAAGTCGACCAAAAATTTAATTTTTATACTTAAAAAACTATTTTGGTCCAACAATCTCCCATATGAATGAAAATTTGGTTGTTAGTATGCAAATGATAATGCTGACACACTATAGAGAAGACATCTTTGGAAAGATCGTGCATCGAGATAGGGAATTTTTGGCGTTGAACCTTCCCTAGTGAAAGCCCATTGGACTTACCGACTAAATAGTGAATGTGATGTTTTGAACTCTTCGGCTGTTTGATAAATCAAATCTAATAGATTTCACACAGTCTCTTTCCTAACACAATTGGTTCTCATGATTGTGTTCATTTTGGCTCTGAACAACTTCTGATTTTCATGAGTATTTTAGAGAATTCAGCCTTATATAAATTCTCACAGAAGTTGGCCCCTTCGCACTCATATAGGTGACTCCTATTAAGAATATCCTAAAATATTCTACTTGAATTTTCAAGGTATAAAAGTCATTAAAAACATAGCTTACCCTAAATAAACTCTGCAAACAATACTAGTTTATCATAGGAATAGGTAGGAGAGATTATCTTCTTAGTGCTTCTTTTGAATCACGCATAATTTGGTTGTCCCTTTGAACCTAGATCTTGGGATCTCCAGTCAACTAGGTTGGGTTGCCATTAAGACGACCCCTCGATGTGCAATTTACTTGCTCTCTTGTCAAACCTTTAGTAAATTGATCCGTTAGATTATTATTTGATTTTATATAATCAATAGAAATGATCTCATTTGAGAACAAACGGTATTATGTCTACGACGTATATGTCTAGACTAATAATTATGCATGTCACTCTGTGCCCTACCAATTACAAATTGGCTATGCAATGTATACAAATTGCTAGCACATGTTTAGGTCATATTGGAATATCCTCTAGAAATTGGTGACGCCACTCAGCTTCCTCTCCTGCTTTATTTAAAACAATAAACTCAGATTCCATTGTAGATCTGAAAATGCACGTTTGCTTAGAGGATTTTCAAAATACAGCTGCACCACCAAGTGTAAAAACATAACCACTTGTGAATTTTGTATCTTTCATATCAGATATCCAATTTGCATCATTATACCCTTCAAGTACAGCTGAATATCTTGTTAGTGCAATCCAAAATTAAGAGTATATTTTAAGTATCTAAGAACCCTGATAATTGCCTTCCAAAAGTCTACTCTCAGATTATTCGTATATCTACTCAATTTACTAACTGAGTATGTTATATCCGGTGTGGTGCAGTTCATGACATACATTAGACTGTCAATGATACGATAGTATTCCAATTGTGATATATTTTGACCAGTATTTTTAGACAAATAAAGATTTATATCAATTGGTATTCTTGCAATGCTGTTTTCATCTTTGTCGAACTTCTCAAGTATTTTTTCAATATAATGTGATTGAGATAATATAAGTCAATTAGATGTTATAGAAATTTTAATTCTTAGTATAACATCTGCAACACCCAAATCTTTCATGTCAAACTTACTGAATAACATTTTTTTGGTAGTTGTAATAATATTATTATTACTACCTAAAATAAAATAAGCATATCATCCACGTATAGGTAGACAATGACATATCTATTTTTTGTGTCTTTGACATAAACACATTTATTACATTCATTAATTGTGAAACCATTTGACATTATTACTTTGTCAAATTTCACATGTCATTGTTTTAGTGCTTACTTTAAACCAAAAAGTGATTTAATAAGTTTATAAACCTTTTTCTCTTATCCCAGAGAAACTAACCAGTGCGATCCAACGGATACCGAAAATTAAATTTTGGATTAAGAAATTCACGCTCAATTAATTAAACGAATTTTCTTCAAAAAAAATAGGGTTTGGTCTAAACCACACACACACTCGAGTCGGGTCGGGTCGTGGAGTGGCGGGAGGCACGTTTGGTAGTACTGAAAGCATGTAGGCATTTGTTCCACTCATAAAATTGTAGAACCCCTTGGAGCCCAATCCCATAGAGCAAATTTGACTTATATATGTCCATGTAGAATTTTCTTCATCAACCAATGTGGAATTGGTGTCAAATCTCACATTGTACAACCTTTATTTTTACATTTTAAAAGGGTTATTTTTTAACTCATCTTCTCATTCATTTCTTACTCGATTTGAGTAAGTGAATATACTACATTATTCTCCTCATGGAGTAGAATACGAACCCACGAAAGTTTACTCGAAACAATGAACAGGTTCCACTTTAATTTAGGCTCAAAGTCGACCAAAAATTTAGTTTTTACACTTTAAAAACTGTTTTGGTCTAACGCAAAGTATATACAAGGGAGATTGTGATTGTGCAAACCCAAATTATCTATGCATCATTTATCTAAGTTATAAGCCATAAACTTTGATTATATGAGCATTGAAAAGTATACGATCGTCCTATTTAATTGCCAATTGCAGAAAACACATTTGAGTTGGTGATTTTGCTTGAAAACGTGGACCTTATCTTGGGTATTTACTTCTCAACCACATAAGAAAAGATTTCCTTTGAATCCCTTTTGCAAACCACGCTAATGGATGCCATACCACTCCATGGAAGACGCCTAGAGTTTTCCTGAGCAAATTTACTGTAAAATGTCAATCTCAAAAAAAGCCTTTTTTTTTTTTTTTATCAAAAAAAAAGGTCTTTGTTTTCATTTTTTTTGGTTGGAATATAAGTGGGTTGCAGCATTTTCGGTTCAAAGGTTATGAGTTTTGACTTGATCATTATGCAATTAATACAGATTTTGTGTTACGCCGTCTAACACGACCAATTAAGTAGATCCAGTAAGGGTTAGCTGATATGCTCAAGAACAATAAAAATTGATAAAACCCAACTACGACACGACTCGATTGAGATCTATTTCTTCATCACCTTTTAGAGAGCAA